>CP025654.1:16510549-16533987 GCA_003576665.1 Ipomoea trifida
CAATTATAATCAACCTCTCATATATCATCTTACATTCATATACTTTGAATTGCCAATTTAAATAAACAAATTCAACTTTCAATTACATAGGCATGAGCATCTTATATATAATCTTGTATTCATATACTTTAAAATTTTTATTTAAAAATAAACATTGGATATTTAACTTCTCTTTATTATAACCAATTACGTATATATTGTCAAATGAACATGTATTGGAATTAAAATTAAATGATATTTTATTGTGCGTATAAAATGAAACGGGAAAGCATATACATAAAGTGTAATTAAAATGATACTACAACATTACTATAATGAAACTAGTGTTTGTGAAAAAATTAAACTAAAACAGAGCTCATACCATAGTCCACGCTAGGGGTGGAAATAGGCTAGGCCGAGCCAAGCTTTAGAAATTTAGGTCTGGGCCTGCTATAAAAATCTAAAGCCTGAGCTTGAGCCTGGGCCTGTATGTAGGCTTTTTTTTAGGCTCAAGCCTGAACCTACAGTTGACCTAGCATGGCCTAAAACCTTTTTAAAAGTCTCTTTAACATATAGGCTTTTAAAAAGCTTCAAAATAGATCATAAATAGACTTTGAGCCTATTTAAGGCCTCCATTTTTAAGCCTTTTAAAGTATGCCTGTAAAAAATTTACAAAAAAATACCTAATTTCAATTGTATTATTATTTGTTATCTTATATAATATCATAAATAATAAACGATCAACTCACATAATTAAGTTGCAATATTTCATTAAATATTATAACAGCAAGAATAGTTAATAAAAAAATAAACAATAAAAATAGGGAAAATTGTAATTTTTGCCCCTCCATAATATGACAATTATCAATGTCACCCCTGAATTATTAGTGGTGTAAATATTGCCCCTCAATTTTTAAAAACGGTACATATATTGCCCCTCCCGTGGTGTAAATATTGCCCCTCCTTCGTTACTAAAATACTTTAATAGATAAAACTATAATATTAAGTATTAACCTAAAAAATATCTAGAGTTTGTACAATTTAGGATTATTTTGCTCAAAACGATGTTATTTTGAGAGAAATAACCCATTAGAAAAAAAGAACAATACTTAATTGGCCGACTAGGCGGCCTAGGAGGCCTGGGCGGTCAACACCTAAGCGGCCTAGGCGGTGGTTAGGCGGAGCTCAGCTGGCCTAGGCGATCACCAAGTCGGCCAGACGCCTAGGCGGGGATTAATCGGCGCCCAGGCGGGATTTTTGCAACACAGCAAAAACCTAATTAATCAAATACTCATATTGATTGTTTAACCAAGTCAAACAACTAATATTTGAAAAGTTTATAAAATAATATTAACGGAAGTGTTTCTAAATGTTTCTTAAATTTATGAACAATGATTTTAAAATTTTTAATATAAAATATATTTTATTTTAAATAGACAACTCTATTTTTTTATTCTTCTAAAAATTAATGAATTTTCCGATTACTTAATAAACTATATTACTCCTATCATCATTATCAAAATTTACGCCCATTGACTCTTGGCCCACGTACTTAGTACTTAAAAAAATTACCATTTTTGGGAGACGAAAAAAATTACCATTTATAGACCATGGCCCATTACCAGAGGAGGAGGATACTGCTCGTGCAAATCCAACCCGAGGCTTCAATTTGAATGTCGCACCAACGTCGCACGGTTATGTTGGTCTTTATGTTGTCTTTCATTTGTGTTTTAATTTCATGGATTCAACATTGGTCATTTAGTTTAACGACTCCCATTTAGTTTCCTGGTTTAATTTGTCTTTGTTGCTTGTCTTAATGTCGGTTTATCTTATAGTAATCTCCTCATTTTCAGAGTCTGTTCAGTATGTTTGAACAATGTCCATGGTATAACAACTAAATTATTCTAGTACTAACTATGTTGTTATACCATGGACCCAGGTCCACCTTGCAAGATATACTGTGGACCCGGATCATCATAATCTACATACTTAGTACTAGAAAAAATTAGTTGTTATACTGTGGACCATGGTCCACACAACATTTAATAATATACAATATTTATTGCGTATCATCATAATCTACTTACTTAGTACTAGAAAAATTTAGTTGTTATACCATGGACCAAGGGACCCTGGTTATTAATGACCCTAGTTATCATGGAGGAAACTGCTCGTGCAAATTCAACCCGAGGCTTCAATCTGAACGTCGCACCAACGTCGCACGGTTATGTTGGTCTTTATGTTGTCTTTCATTTGTATATATACGACGTTATCATGGGCCTTAAGGTTGTATTCAACCACAAGGTTTGTTGATTAAATTCTTTAAAATTCAATTGTAAACTTCATATATAAAAATACAAATTAGAAAATTGTACTGTATGAATAAAGTTATACAAGTTTTTATATTTGAAAAGTTTATAAAATAATATTAACGGAAGTGTTTCTAAATGTTTCTTAAATTTATGGACAATGATTTTCAATTCTTTAATCTAAAACATATTTTATTTTAAATAGAAAACTCTATTTTTTTTATTCTTCTAAAAAATTAATGAATTTTCCGATTACTTAATAAGCTATATTACTCCTATCATCATTACCAAAATTTACGCCCACTGTTTCTTGGCCCACCTACTTAGTACTTAAAAAAATTACCATTTTTGGGAGACAAAAAAAATTACCATTTATAGACCATGGCCCATTCCTTAAACCACTGATTGTTATCCGCAAATTATATGGTGGACCATGGTCTACAATTCATTGTGGACCATAATCATAGCTGATACTGCAGTTGTGTTGAAAAGACACTGTAGTTGTGTTGAAAGGAAACTGCAGTTGCACGAAACAGAGGACATTCATCCGTTCAACACAACTGTAGTATCTGTTCAACATAGCTGCAGTATCTTTTCAACACAACTGCAGTATTTGTTCAACACAACTGCAGTTCCAGATAGATGGCACGGCCTCTGTTCCGCACAACTGCAGTTCCTTTTCAACACAATTGCAGTTTCCTTTCAACACAACTGCAGTATCCGTTCAACACAACTACAATATCAGTCATGACGCATGGTCCACAATGCATTGTGGACCATAGTCCACGATATAACGACTGGTCCACACAACATTTAATAATATACATATTTATTTAAAGCTTATCATCATAATCCACATACTTAGTACTAGAAAAATTTAGTAGTTATATCATGGACCAGGGCCCACCACCCTTGAAAGGTGGACCATGGTCATAAACGACATTGAATTGTGTATTTTTAGTATTGGAATTGTGAACTTTCAGGATGTAAATTGTGTTTCTAAGTCAAAACATATAACCATTGTAAATTTTAAAAAGATTAAATTGTGTATTTTTTGTATTGGAATTGACTACAATATTTGAAAAGAACTTGTGAATACAAAATAAGGTAACTAATTATATATGTGTTAACATACTTTGTTCGTAATGTACAAATTGTGAATTTTTAAAAGATAAATTGTTTTTAGCATTCTGTGTTAACATTCTGTGTATTATTTTTAGCAATCACACACCTTAAATATCTATTCTCATTTTAATTGTAAATATATTTATGTTCATAATTTTATAATAGGAATTCAACATAATTATTAAATAACAAAATTTTATAAATGAATAAAACTCATATTTCATTTTTATATATGAAATTTAATAACATTAATAGTTTTTTTAACATGGCATAATTTTAATATTTCAAATCTTTAGTCCGTACATTCCACGTGGCAAATACTAGTTCAGTTAAAAGCGTTACTCCTGTCTTTGATAAGGATGCAAACTAGTAAAATTGTCTAGTAAAAGAATACTATTTCTAATATAGTAACGCCATCACCTTCCTAGACAGATGTTCTCGAAAGTCAACACATGAATTTTTGTGCCACATATAAAAATTAAATTTTATTTTGAATATTATCCGTTTATGTTTAGATATTTTTTACATGATAATCTAAAACTATACACAAAAAAAGTACTATTGGCTCCAGAATAACATTCTTATAATTTAAAATGGGAAAAAGTCACTTTTAATTTGTTCTCTGAATTTCTACTCTTGGCGTAAACTCAATCCCTTACAATAATTTAAAAGATATATTTTGTCCCGAATATTTCTTGAAGTTGTGTTTTCAGTCCCTTACAATAGATTATGTATGTTCCTAACATGCATAACATTTTGGAACCATTCTTTTGCTAGGTTAATTTAGTCATTGGACCGTAACATGTCATATTTTTATTAGATATGTACATTTCTTATTAACTTAAAGTGAGATTAACCAATTCACCAGTAATTTATGAAAATAACTAATTTTCACTTTTAAATTTGAGAGTAACTAATAGAGAGTGGTAACATTTTCCTTCGGAGGCATTTAAGCATCAACCCCCTATGTATCTCCTTACTCAACCCATATCATTTAGGAACCACAAATCTTGGACAATCTTGGTACCTTTAACTAGTTAACACTAGACAAATTTGAGCACATACTCCTTGACCTAAAATTGATATAGGTCTAGTAAGGGGATATGTAGGGAAGAGATTAATACTTCAATGTAAAATTAAGCTTTTAGAATTAAGGATTCAAATTTTTTTAATGGATTGAAGTGATCTTTCTACGAGCTAGGGTTTTAAAATATCACTTTAAGATAAATTCAAGGATAAAATTTACATCTCAAATTACTAATAAGGGAATTAGTCTACAGCAAGGGCACACCAACATAGAACCCTTCTCTACATGCTACGAAAATTTTATATTTCAAATCTTTAGTCCGTGCATTCCACGTGGCAAACCACTTAAGTTAATCGTATTAAGAAAATAATTAAATATTACTAAAATCTTGCAATCATACTCAATAGAATAGTTCTCCTTTCCAATCAGAGAGAATTTTTCCTTTGTTCTTTTGAGTTTTTCCTTGATGTGGAGGGGGAGCCAGAGAGGAAACATAAGGGTAGGCAAAAGATAGAAATGAAACTGATTGAGTGTGAAAATGCTCGGTTTGAAACCTTCTCAAAGAGGAAAAAGAACCCTCTTTGAAAAGGCCAAAAGCGCTGCAGCTTCAACTGGTGCCACTATAGCCATATTTCTCATCTCATCCAAGGGATATATGCATGCATTTGGCACTTCTTGTGTTCATGCAATAATAAATGAATATCGTGCGAGGCGTTCCAATGATAATGCAGCCATCGCGGTTGCTCAGAACGATGACCACCGATTGGATCTTTTGAATGGAGATCCAGTTGACAAGTTGAAACAAATTTTGGAGTGCCAAGATGTGTCTTTCTTGTTAGGCCCAAATTTTGACCTTTCCAACTTGGAGCATGTAATTGCTGCTTATTCCTGGTTTGATGATTGCTGCACAAAATTGAAGGCAAAGAAAGAAAAACATTTAATGTCTATTCTCATTTTAATTGTAAATATATTTATGTTAATAATTTTATCATACGACGGAATTCAACATAATTATTAAATAACAAATTTTGTAAATGAATAAACCTCATATTTCATTTTTATATAAGAAATTTATTAACATTAATAGTTTTTTTTTTAACATAGCATAGTTTTAATATTTCAAATCTTTAGTCCGTGCATTCCACGTGGCAAATACTAGTTCACTTAAAAGCGTTACTCCTCTCTTTGATAAGGATGCAAACAAGTAAAAATGTCTAGTAAAAGAATACTATTTCTAACATAGTAACCATCTAAGATGTGTCCGTTCTGTTAGGCCCTAATTTTGACCCTTCCAACTTGGGCTGCTTATTCCTGATTTGATGATTATATTATTGCACAAAATTGAAGGCAAAGAAAGAAAAACATTTAATGTCTGCAAATTGTGTTGTAATGATTTAAGCTTAAAATAAAGATAATGAATTATAGTAATATTAATATGCGATATAATAAGAACATTTATTTTCTTTTATTTTAGCATAATTTGTGATGCATATAGATTTACTCAAAATTTCAGAATACTATGAAAAATTTTGTGAATTATATCAAATTTAACATATAAGCAATATTTATAAATCACTTATTACTTAATGAACGTATTATTAATATTGAATTGAGGTAATCAGTGTGTGTGTATATATATAGAGAGAGAGAGTAGAGTTCAAGTGCGGTCGCACATTCTCATGCGGTAAGTGTGGTTTACACATTGATTATAAAACTGACCCCGTGTTCTTTTACTAAAACCCTTAACCATTTGATTAATCATGATGGGAGACAGAGACCATATATATAGTGAGTATTGATTACATCCATCTATCTGTGTTTATCAATGGTTGAGAGTTTTAGTAATAAACAAAAATAGTATTTTGATCCGTTAAATCTGGACTGATGGACAGTTGTGATAGGTTTTCATTTCTCTCTTAGACATGTGGTTCTCACCTTGTCGGTCTTATGTGTGTGTGTTCCAATGAGACCACCTCCCCAATGAGACCTTACAAATCAACATGCAATGGATACATACAAACTGCTCCACGCTAGATTGTGTTGTGTGACTGAAATTTTTGCTTGTGTGCATTCCTGTACAAGTCTCCATGGTCTCGGGGGACGTGGTCTTATTTCTTCACTAAAAATACCTATGTGAGAATTGTAAGCATGCAACACTATTACATCTAAGTGTATGTAAATGTGCCCTTAAGCTACAATTTTTAAATTCAATGATGCAAAATTACAAGTGCATCTCATGATATGTAGATTAAATGTATATTGCACCTCTGCATATATATCAACGAATTTACTTGGAATTTTGTATCATTGCACTTTGCTTTTGAAATATTTATCAAAATGCCAATAACCTTCTGGTCTAGTGCCACGAAGTGGCTCCTAAATGGAGGCATGAGTTCGAGCTCCAGTTGAGCGATGTTGATTTTTTGTGTTTTAGTAGGTTGAGAATGTGGAGGAAAAAATTATGAATTGGGATCGCTTAGAGCTTAAATCCCTTTATTCATGCTCAAATTGGAATTTTAGATGTCGGCATGTCTTAAATAGAGGGGTGACCGGCATGATAAATTTTTGCACTAAAACAGTAATCGTGGATGAAAATCAATAGTAGAACAATAGTCGTGGATAAAAATTGGTAGGAACTGAACATGTGGACCAAAAATGTCATTTTGCTAATACTCATGGGACTGAAATTGGTATTTGCTCTTATGTATCGTCATTTTATTTAGATATACGTGATTTGTTAACTCAAAATACACAATATGTTAATTGCATGCACATAATTTAAATATCGTTTTCAACCAAGATCTACAATGCAAGAGGTGAACTATTATCCATGATATGGGGTGTTTGGTAAATAATTGTTAGCTGATAGCGGTTAGTTGATTGAGTTAGCTGATTGTAGAAAAGTGTTTGGTAAATTAGTTGTTAGCTGAAAGTTGACTACATGCAAAATTACTTTCTCAAAAAGTTGATTGAAAAAGTTTCTTTGAGCAACTTTTTTGAATTTTAGCATTTTAGAGCAATAAGTTGTTACAAAATGCCTTGGTTGAAAAAATCGCTAGGCGCTCCTCAGACGCTCGGGGAGCGCCTAGCGCCTAGGACGCCTAGGCGGGGATCAATCGGCACTTAGGCGTCAGTGTATTTTTTAAATTTTTTAATATTTTTTTTAGTATTTTTAATTTTTTAAAGAGTAATAATTATAAATTATATAATACTTTAATAGTTAATACTAAAATCTTAAGTATTAACCTAAAAAATATCTATAGTCTGTATAATTTAGGATTATTTCGCTCAAAACGATGTTGTTTTGAGTGAAATAACTCATTTCGGTCAGCGCCTAAGCGTCCTAGGCGAAGCTCAGCCGGCCAGCCGCCTAGACTACCATTTAAGGTGATACGCTAGACGGTCGACCGCTGCCTAGCGCCTAGGCGAGGACTAATTGGCGCCCAGGCAGGATTTTTGCAACACTGCAAAAAGCTAATTAATCAAATACCAAATTAATTGTTTAACCAAGTTAAACAACTAATAGTGATCTAATAAGTCAAAATTGGTTGATAAGCTAACTATGTTACCAAACAGGGTCATAAGGTTGTATTCAACCACAAAGTTTGTTGATTAAATTCATTAAAATTCAATTGTAATCATATATAAAAATACAAATGAGAAAATTGTACTGTATGAATAAAGTTATACAAGTTTTAATATTTGAAAAGTTTGTAAAATAATATTAACAGAAGTGTTTCTAAATGTTTCTTAAATTTATGAACAATGATTTTCAATTTTTTAATCTAAAATATATTTTATTTTAAATAGAAAACTCTATTTTTTTATTCTTCTAAAAATTAATGAATTTTCCGATTACTTAATAAACTATATTACTCTTATCATCATTACCAAAATTTACGCCCACTGACTCTTGGCCCACCTACTTAGTACTTAAAAAAATTACCATTTTTGGGAGACGAAAAAAATTACCATCGATACACCATGGCCCATTACCTTAAACTACCTATTGTTATATGTCAAATTATTTTGTGAATTCGAGTTTAAAATATATAATTTAAATACTGAATGTTCACAATTTATATACTGAATGTTTGTAATTAAATGTTCATAATTTATATACTGAATATCTATGGTATAACTATTGTTGTTATATCGTGTACCATGGTCCACACAACATTTAATAATATACATATTTATTTAAAGCGTATCATCATAATCCACATACTTAGTACTAGAAAACTTATATCATACTCAATAGAACAGTTCTCCTTTCAATCAGAGAGAATTTTTTCTTTGTTTGTTTTGAGTTTTTCCTTGATATAGAGGGGGAGGCAGAGAGGAAACATAAGGGTAGGCAAAAGATAGAAATGAAACTGATTGAGTGTGTATGAATAAACCTCATATTTCATTTTTTATATATGAAATTTAATAACATTAATAGTTTTTTTTTTAACATAGCATAATTTTAATATTTCAAATCTTTAGTCCGTGCATTCCACGTGGCAAATCCAACCCCAGGCTTCAATCTGAACGTCGCACCTGATGATGATGAGGAAATGAAATGACTTGTACCCTTCTTAATTGCTGTAGTTAGGTTGCAGCAGATTGTTGGTTATGTTGGTCTTTATGTTGTCTTTCATTTGTGTTGTAATTTCTTGGTTTCCAAATTGGTCATTTAGTATAATGTTTCCCATTTAGTTTCCTGCTTTAATTTGTCTTTGTTGCTTCGTCTTTATGTCGGTTTATCTTATTGTAATCCCGTCATTTTCAGAATCTATTCACTATTTGAACAATGGAGTAATTCAATTCCCTGCTTTTGTTATGCCATGCCAAACCATTTAAATTTCATACTATTTCAATTACATTCTCCACAAATTTGTACACTATAACTCATATTTTCTGAATAGAAGAACAAAACCAATTGTTCAATGATAAAGACAAAGCAAAAAGCTTAAATGAATCAATGTTTGTTGACACCAACAATGTCAACCATAACGTACATACATAAGCTTTTGACAAATGAACTATCATGATTTGCCTCGGGGTACATTTTTAATTATTATTTTATAATAATAATTAATTTTAATGTGTATACACATAATTAAAATAGTCATATTCATAGTAATATTAATATGCGATTTAATAAGAACATTTATTTTTTTATTTTAGCATATATAATTTGTGAATATAGATTTACTCAATATTTCAGAATATTATGAAAAATTTAGTGAATTATATTTAAGTAAATTTTTTTTTTATCAAATTTAACATATAATATAAGCAATATTTATAAATCACTTATTATTTAATGAACGTATTATTAATATTGAATTGAGGTAATTAGTGTGTGTGTCTATATGTACATATGTATGTATGTATGTATATATATATATATATATATGTATATATATATATATATATATATATATATTGACTTGAGGTAATCTGTGTGTGTCTATATATATAGGGAATGATTCAAGTGCGGGGAAGGGATCCCGTGCGGTTACACACCGTACAACACAAACCACGCGCACCTAAAGCTTTAGGTCGAAGCACCATAAGTTTCAACACTGACGCACTTTAAGCATACAAACCACACACCTTAAAAAAGAAAATTATGCACCTAAAGCAACCGCATAACTGCACTTGAGAATGTCAACCTCACGGGAACTCCTTTATATATATATATATATATATATATATATATATATAGGGGTGGCCTCACGTGAGAACCAATGCCCAAAAAAGAACTCAGAACCACTCATGTAATGGCTGCTTATTCCTGGTTTGATGATTGCTGCGCGAAATTGAAGGCAAAGAAAGAAAAACAAATGTCTGCAAATCCTGTTGCAAATGAGCAAATGGTTTCTACTCCATCATTTGCGAATTTGGGTGCTGCACAGTTTGATCTAAATTCTAAACTCGAATTTATGCGTTGAACACTTAATGAAAATGTCAGTTTGACAAGTTGTTCAAAATCAACCATATACTAAGAGTATAGGTTTTGACATCACCAAAAAAAAGGAAATTGTTAGAAACCATATGTAATAGATTTTGATGATACAAAACATACTAGGAAATTAGGTCCCGACTCTTTTGAAATTTTTAGACTTAGGAACTTTTCATGGACAAATTTGCATAGTTGTACTTAGGGGTGAACTGTAACATTTTCCTATTATCGTTATTATAACATTAGGATAACTTATGATAATATTTAAAGTGTTTGATATGTGGTGCAACACTAATAACCTGGTAGCTAGACTTTAGGAGTCTAGTTAGGGTTTAGGAGACCTATTGGTATACAACAACCACAATGATGGCCAGTGCCACACTACATACATTCCTCATACACCATCTAGAGAGAGCTGATCGAAAAAATACTCATGTAAACTCTGCAGCAATACAATCCTTATTATTGCGTATTATGTTACTATGTGATAAATTAAGTCTAACAGTTGGTATCTAAACATGTATAATCTCTGTCTGGTTCGTTTAATTGCATATATATATCATATTTTCATATGTTTGTATACACTACTGTATACTTGAGATGACATTATGTGAATATTTTTTATTGCAATTAAAATTTTTTCTGGGCGGCTGGAAATTGATTTTTTTTTCCGCATTTATAATTTATATACAGAATATCTATGGTATAACTATTGTTGTTATACTGTGTACCATGTCCACACAACATTTAATAATATACATATTTATTTAAAGCGTATCATCATAATCCACATACTTAGTACTAGAAAAATTTAGTAGTTATATCATGGACCAGGGTCCACCACCTTTGAAAGGTGGACCCTGGTCATAAACGACATTGAATTGTGTTTTTAGGTCAAAACATATATCCATTGTAGAATAGAATTTGTGAATACAAGACTGTACTAAATTTTAAAAAGATTAAATTGTGTATTTTTAGTATTGTGTATTAACCATATCCTAGTAAGATCAGGGACTAAAATTGTCACCTCTCAAGAAATCAAGGGCGAAAAATAGTTATGTTCAAAACAAATAAAAATAAAAAATAAAAAAATAATAATAAATCAGCATTATTACCACTAGGCACACCACTGGCCACTTAAGTTTATCGTATTAAGAAAATAATTAAATATTAATAAAAATGTATTTATGAGCAAAATCAAATAGTGTAATCATTCACAGAATTTGTACAGTACCAATAAATGTAGATGAAATGGAATGCCCAAATGGAATTTTAATATTTCACATCTTTAGCCCGTGCATCCCACGTGGAAAACACAAGTTCAATTAAAATCGTTACTCCTCTCCTTGATAAGGATGCAAAGTAGTAAAATTTTCTAGTAAAAAAAATACTATTTTTAATATAGTAACCATCATCATCATATCATCGCTGGCAAAAGATAGAGAGAATGCCCAAATCCCATCTATAAAACCTCTCCCATTTTCTCATCTTGCAATCATATATACTCAATAGAACAGTTCTCCTTTCCAATCAGAGAGAATTTTTCCTTTCTTGTTTTGAGTTTTTCCTTGATATGGAGGGGAAGCCAGAGAGGAAACATAAGGGTAGGCAAAAGATAGAAATAAAACTGATTGAATGTAAAAATGCTCGGTCTGTAACTTGTTGTGTTCATGCAATAATAAAAAATGATAATAGAACAACATGAAATGGAATGCCCAAATCTCACCTACAAAACCACATAGCATAATTTTAATATTTCACATCTTTAGTCCATGCATTCCACATGGCAAATACAAGTTCACTTAAAACCGTTACTCCTCTCTTTGATAAGGATGCAAACTAGTAAAATTTTCTAGTAAAAAAAATACTATTTTTAATATAGTAACCATCATCATATCATCGCTGGCAAAAGATAGAGATCGACAACGTTATCACCTCCTTAGACAGATGTTCTCGAAATTAAAGTCAACACGTGAATTTTTGTTCCAAATTTACTAAATTTGATTTTTAATATTATGCTTTTATGTTTTGATATTTTTTACATAATCTAAAACTACACACACAAAAAAGTACTATTGGACTCAAGAATAACATTCTCATAATTTAAAATGGGAAAATGTCACTTTTAATTTGTTCTCTGAATTTTACCTTTGGTGTAAACTCATTCCCTTACAATAATTTAAATGGTATATTTTGTCCAATGTTTTTCTTGAATTTCTGTTTTCAGTCCCTTACAATAGATTATTTACGTTCATAACATGCCATTTTGAAACCTTTGTTTTGCTAGGTTAATGTAGTTAATTGGACCATGTTAGAAACTCCTGCAACTAATACTCCTTATTAACTACTCCCTTGACATGTCATATTTTCATTGGATATGTATATTCCATATTAACTTAGGGTGAGATTAACCAATTCACCAGTAATTTATGAAAATAACTAGTTTTCATAACTTTTAAATTTGAGAGTAACAAACTAATAGAGTGGATGGTTTTCAAAAAAAACTAATAGAGAGTGGTAACATTTTCCTTAATTTAGAGGCATTTAAGCTTCAACCCTCCTATGTATGTATGTCGTTACTCAACACATATCATTTAGGAACTACAAATCTTGGTACCTTTAACCAGTTAACACTAGACAAATTTGAGCACAAACTCCTCGACCTAAAAATGATATAGGTCCAGTAAGGAGATACGTAGGGAAAAGATTAATGCATAAATGTAAAATTAATCTTTCTGAATTAATTTCAATTTTTTTTTTTATGGATTGAAGTGATCTTTCTACGAGGGTCTAAAAACGTCACTTTAAGATAAATTGAAGGATGAAATTTACCCAACGAATTACTAAGGGACTTGGTCAATGACGGCAAGGGCACACCCACATAGAACCCTTCTCTACATGCAACGAAACAAATGCATGGTGGATTAACCATCTAGTAAGATTAGGGACTAAAATTATCACCTCTCAAAAATCAAAGCCGAAAAATGGTTATGTCCAAAAAATTAAATAAATAAATAATAAAACAGCATTATTACCACTAGGCAAACCACTTAAATTAATCATAGTACCAATAAATGCAGATGAAATGGAATGCCCAAATCCCACCTATAAAACCTCTCCAATTTTCTCATCTTACAATCATACTATATATATATATATATATATATATATATATATATATATATATATATATATATATATAATTATAAACATATCATTTATGTGGTATATTATGATTACAATAGAGAAATTTATAGATTAAGATTTTAAAAACAATTATTGTTGTTGAAGTACGGAGTCAATGTACAAATAAAGGTGAATATACTAAACTTTTAATATAGTTTTTTTTTTTTTTTTTTTAGTAATCACACACCTTAAATATCTATTCTCATTTTAATTGTAAATATATTTATGTTCATAATTTTATCATAGGAATTCAACATAATTATTAAATAAAATTTTATAAATGAATAAACCTCATATGACCCTATACTGAGGCTCCGGGTCAACAGTTGCCTCCACTAAAGCTCGAACCCACTCACATCATCTATGTGGGAGTGTAAACCGGACACCGGGTGCCACTAGAAACAGGGGAGTTATGAGGTGTTTTTATGCATTTTCATTGTGGTGCATTTCTTAACATTGAGTGGTGTAAACCGCACGGTCGCACGGGAAGTCGCGGCCACATTTGAACAGATTTCTATATATACATACATACATATATATATATATATATATATATATATATATATATATATATATATATATGTTTATATGTAAGATATATTATTATTGACACAAAATAAGTTATACTTACATTCTTTTCTTTTCTTTTTGTTTTTTGGCAAATACTTACCTTAATAATTAATTCTTAATATAATTGTCTAATTTTTATTTATAGTAATTACTAATTATTATGATAATTCTCATTTCGTTCTCCTGTGTAATTATTATGGTAATATTATATATACACATAGAATCTTAAACATGCATATACATATATATTTAAAGTATAATATTATTATAATTATAACTAAATAAAAAAAATTTGGCATTAATGTAATATAATTATTAAGCCATTTTATTTATACTTTTCATATTATAATTTTTATCTAATTCATTTAGAGACTAATATATAAATCATACATTTCAAGATATTTTTAGCTTACCATAATTCCTCATTTTTCATTGTATTTCTTGCTTTTTTCATCCTCATACTTAAAAAACTACGCATAGTGACTCATACTTTCGTATTTTAAAAAGATTAAATTGTGTATTTTTAGTACTGGAATTGACTACAATGTTTGAAAAGAACTTGTGAATACAAAATAAGGTCATTAATTACATATATATTAACATTATGTGTTCGTAGTATACAAATTGTGAATTTTTAAAAGGTAATTGTGAGCATTTAGTATGTAAATTGTATATCTACGACGTTTGGACCCTGGTCCACTGAATAATTTACCAGAAAAATTACCATTTATAGACCATGGCCCATTACCTTAAACCACCGATTGTTATACGGTGGACCATGGTCCACACATCATTTAACATTATACATATTTAATTATTTATGACGTATCATCGTAATCCAGAAAACTATGTAGACCATGGTGATTAATACGTTTATTGTCAAATAAAGTTATAGTGGAATTAAAATGATACTTTAGTGTTGTTATAATTAACCTATTGTGTATATAAAATGAAATTGAATAATTGAGCTCATACAGATATGTATATTGGAATTAAAATTAAACGATATTTTATTATGTGTATAAAATGAAATTGTATAGCATATACATAAAATGTAATTAAAATGATACTACAACATTACTATAATGAAACTAGTGTTTGTGAAAAAATAAACTAAAACAGAGCTCATACCGTGATCCACACTACTACATGAACCATGGTTTGCACTTTGCAGTAAAATTTTCCCTTAAACCACCAATGTTTTACTTAAAAAATAAATAAATAATAAATAAATAACCAGTGTTTATATAATAATATTATTAATTACTTACCAATAGTCATATGTATTTTTTACAATTACCATTTATAGACCGTGATTACCAACTATAGACCTACCTATCATGGTATGAGGTAATTGCTTACCTATGATCATATTTAGTTGTCACAATTAGTAAATATAGACCTACCTATCATGATTATTACATTTTTGTTTTTGAAAAAAAAATGATAATTACGTAGTTACCAATTCATTTAAAAAATTAAAAACATTACATTTAATGCTTAATAAGATATAGACCACATTAATTGGACTCTTTGTGCTTCAGCAGGTTGTATATTCAAAAAAATTCTTTGGAATACCCCATTAATTGAAAAACTCATACCCTTATTAAATAAGGTTTCATTTTCCTTACTCCTTTCATCCCCAACTATTAAATTTTTTTTTGGTGAAAGGGAGGGACCGAAGGTGCCGAGACTAACGGCGCTTCCCCAACTATTAATAATCATACCCATCCCACCCTATTACCAAACTTGCAATCATACTCAATTGAACAGTTCTCATTTCCAATCAGAGAGTATTTTTCCTTTGTTGTTTTGAGTTTTTCCTCGATATGGAGGGGGAGCCAGAGAGGAAACATAAGGGTAGGCAAAAGATAGAAATGAAACTGATTGAGTGTGAAAATGCTCGGTCTGTAACCTTCTCAAAGAGGAAAAGAACCCTCTTTGAAAAGGCCAAAAGGGCTGCAGCTTCAACTGGTGCCATTATAGCCATATTTCTCATCTCATCCAAGGGATATATGCATGCATTTGGCACTTCTTGTGTTCATGCAATAATAAACGCATATCATGCTAGGCGTTCCAATGATAATTCAGCCATCGCGGTCGCTCAGAACAATGACCACCGATTGGATCTTCTGAATGGAGATCCAGTTGATAAGTTGAAACAAATTTTGGAGTGCCAAGATGTGTCCGTTCTTTTAGGCCCTAATTTTGACCCTTCCAAATTGGACCACGTAATGGCTGCTTATTCCTGGTTTGATGAGTGCTGCACAAAATTGAAGGCAAAGAAAGAAAAACAAATGTCTGCAAATCGTGTTGCGAATGAGCAAATGGTTTCTGCGAATGTGGGTGCTACACAGTTTGATCTGAATGTCACTGCTGCAGCCAGCCCGAATCAGGTTCTTATTTCTGCAAATCTGGCTCGAGGCTTCAACTTGAACGTCGCGCCTAGTGCAGATGATGAGGAGATGATTTCTGCAGCATCTCATGTTCGACGTTTCAATCTGAATGTGACACCGGGTGCTGATGATGATAAGGAGGCAGAGGAGAAGGAGGAAATGGCTCATGCAAATCCAACCCGAGGCTTCAATCTGAACGTCGCACCTGATGATGTTGATGAGGAAATGAAATGATTTGTTTCTTAATTGCTGTAGTTAGGTTGCAGCAGATTGTTGGTTATGTTGTTCTTTATGTTGTCTTTCATTTGTGTTTTAATTTCATGGTTTCCAAATTGGTCATTTAGTATATGTCCAAATTGATCATTTAGTATAAGGTTTCTCATTTTGTGTCCTGCTTTAATTTGTCTTTTGTTGCTTCGTCTTTATGTCAGTTTATCTTATTGTAATGTCATCATTTTCAGAGTCTACCTATTCTCTATGTTTGAACAATGTCCATGGTATAACAACTAAATTTTTCAAGTACTAACTATGTTGTTATACCATGGACTAAGGTCCACCTTGCAAGATATACTGTGGACCCAGATCATCATAATCTACATACTTAGTACTAGAAAAAATTAGTTGTTATACTGTGAACCATGGTCCACACAACATTTAATAATATACATATTTATGGTGTTTCATCATAATCTACATAGTACTAGAAAAATTTATTGTTACACCATGGACCAGGGGACCCTGGTTATAAACGACATTGAATTATGTATTTTTGGTATTGAAATTATAAATTTTTAGAATGTAAATTGTGTTTCTAAGTCAAAACACATATCAATTGTAGAATGGAATTTGTGAATACAAGACTGTACTAAATTTTAAACAGATTAAATTGTGTATTTTTAGTATTGAAATTGACTACAATATTTGAAAAGAACTTGTGAATACAAAATAAGGTAATTAATTACATATATGTTAACATTCAGTGTTCGTAGTATACAAATTGTGAATTTTTAAAAGGTAAATTGTGAACATTTAGTATATATAAATTGTATATCTATGCCGATTTAGACTCGGGTCCACAGAATAATTTGCCATAAAAATTACTATTTGTAGACCATGGCCCATTACCTTAAACCGCCGATTTTTATACGGTGGACCATGGTCCACACATCATTCAACAATATATATATATTTAATTACTTATGACGTATCATCATAATCCAGAAAACTATGTAGGCCAGGGTGATTAATATGTGTATTGTCAAATAAAGTTAACCATGATGGGTGACACAGATCTTTCATCATTTTTATCTGTGATTGTTCTCATTTGAACTGACCCCCATATATATATATATATATATATATATATATATATATATATATATATATATATATATATATATATATTATTGTATTCAAAAAAATATTACTATATTTATGTTAAAATACATTATTAAATTCTCTCATGATAATATTCAAAGAAAAAATTCAACAATCAAATTACTATATGATGTATTATGTGTATACAAAAATAGTACTATATTATGTTAAATGTACTTAATTAAATTCCTCTCATGATAATATTAAAAAAATTCAACAATCAAATTACTATATGATGTATATTATAGTATTCACAAAAAATATTACTATATTATGTTAATGTACATAATTAAATTCCTCTCATTATAATATTAAAAAAAATTTCAACAATCAAATAACTATATGATGTATATTATAGTTTCAAAAAATATTATTATATTATGTTAATGTACGTAATTAAATTGCTCTCATGATAATATTAAAAAAATTAAAATTCCACAATCAATTACTATATGATGTATATTATAGAATTCAAAAAATTTACTATATTATGTTAATGTACGTAATTAAATTCCTCTGATGATAATATTTTTAAAAAATTTCAACAATCAAATTACTATATGATGTATATTATTTTACTCAAAGAAAATATTACTATATTATGTTAATGTACGTAATTAAATTTCTCTCATGATAATATTCAAGAAAAAAAATCCAACAATCAAACTATTAATGTATATTATAGTATTCAACTATTCACAAAAAATATTACTATATTATGTTAATGTACGTAATTAAATTCCACTCATGATAATATTTAAAAAAAAATTCAACAATCAAATTACTATATGATGTATATTATAGTATTAAAAAAAACATTACTATACTATGTTAATGTACGTAATTAATTAAATTCTTCTCATGATAATATTAAAAAAAATTTCAACAATCAAATTACTATATGATGTATATTATAGTATTAAAAAAATAATACTATATTATGTTAATGTACGTAATTAAATTTCTCTGATGATAATATTAAAAAAAATTCTAAAAATCAAATAACTATATGATGTATATTATAGTATTCCAAAAAAATATTACTATATTATGTTAATGTACGTTATACTATGATGTATATTATAGTATTCCAAAAAAAAAAATAACGACTTTCCAAACATGACATACATGTTGAAAGCTTTTGATCAACTTGGTCCTGCTGAAATTATTGCATCGGAACTATTTGGTAATATTTATTTACATTTCTCACTTCGTTTAATCTCCACGTACAACCATAATTATTGGGTGGGAGACACAGTACATCCACTTTGTTTTCAGGATCATGAGTAAGAAATGTTATATTAATCAAGTAACATGTGTTAAAAGTATAAGTAACTGTTGAATGCGTGCAAATAAAATCACTTAAAAGTGCAACTACATTCACTTAATAGTGCAACTGTGTAAGTAATTTACCTTTTAACATTAGTGCACCTAATGATAACAGGATTAACGGCTTTCACATACATTGGTTCAACTAATGATAACGTTAGGTGCACAATGCACTTAATATTGTTGTTCGGTGTACATTATTTGTTTCAGTTTTAATACATTTTCCTTGAACTTAGGTGCACGCTATGAAACTGTTACGTGTACATTTAACTCAATTTACTTGCACTTCAAAATTTAATTATTTACGAAATTGTCATCGCATTTAAAAAAAAATAGTATTTTGATCCGTTAAATCTAGGCTGATGGACAGTTGTGATAGGTTTTCATTTCTCTCTTAGACATGTGGTTCTCACTTGGTCGGTCTTATGTGTGTGTGTGTTCCAATGAGACCACCTCCCCAGTGAGACCTTACAAATCAACATGGATGCATGCAAACTACTCCACGCTAGATTGTGTTGTGTGACTGAAATTTTAGCTTGTGTGCATTCCTGTATAAATCTCCACGGTCTAGGGGGACGTGGTCTCATTTGTTCACTAACAATACTTGATGTGAGAATTGTAGGCATGCAACACTATTACATATAAGTATATGTAAATGTGGCCTTAAGCTACAATTTTTAAATTCAATGATGCAAAATTACAAGTGCATCTCATGATGATATGTAGATTAAATGTATATTGCACCTTTGCATATGAACGAATTTACTTGGAATTTTGTATCATTGCAGTTTAGCTTTTGAAATATTTATCACGAATGATGTTATGGTTTAGTGGGAGGCATGAGTTTTTTTTTTTTTTTCTTCAGTGGGCGGTGTTGATTTTTTGTGCTTCAGTAGGTTGAGAATGTGGAGGAAAATTACAAATTGAGATCAATTTTAGGGCTTAAATCCCTTTCTTTTTTTTTTCAGTGGGCGGTGTTGATTTTTTGTGCTTCAGTAGGTTGAGAATGTGGAGGAAAATTGCGAATTGGGATCAATCTTAGAGCTTAAATCCCTTTATTAATGCTCAAATTGGAATTTTAGATATCGGCATGTCTTAAATAGAGGGGTGACCGACATGATAAATTTTTGCACTAATACAATAATCGTGGATGAAAATCGATACTAGAACAATAGTCGTGGATAAAAATTGGTAGGAACTGAACATGTGGATCAAAAATGTCATTTTGTTAATACTCGTGGGACTGAAATTGGTATTTGCTCTTATGTATCGCCATTTTATTTAGATATAGGTGATTTGTTAACTGAAAATACACAATATGTTAATTGCATGCACATAATTTAAATATCGTTTTGAACCAAGATCTACAATGCAAAAGGTGAATTATTATCCATGATATAGGGTGTTTGGTAAATAATTGTTAGCTGATAGCGGTTAGTTGATTGAGTTAGCTGATTGTAGAAAAGTATTTGGTAAATTAGTTGTTAGCTGATAGCTGACTACATGCAAAATTACTTTTTCAAAAAGTTGATTGAAAAAATTGCTTTGAGCAACTTTTTTGAATTTTAGAATTTTAGAGCAATAAGTTGTTACAAAAAGGCAAAAGCTAATTAATCAAATACTCATATTGATTGTTTAACCAAGTCAAACAACTAATAGTGATCTAATAAGTCAAATTTGGTTGATACGCTAACTATATTACCAAACAGGACTAGGCCTTAAGGTTGTATTCAAACACAAGGTTTGTTGATTAAATTCTTTAAAATTCAATTGTAAACTTCATATATAAAAATACAAATGAGAAAATTGTACTGTATGAATAAAGTTATACAAGTTTTTATATTTGAAAAGTTTATAAAATAATATTAACGGAAGTGTTTCTAAATGTTTCTTAAATTTATGAACAATGATTTTAAAATTTTTAATATAAAATATATTTTATTTTAAATAGAAAATTCTATTTTTTTTATTCTTCTAAAAATTAATGAATTTTTCGATTACTTAATAAACTATATTACTCCTATCATAATTACCAAAATTTACGCCCATTGACTCTTGGCCCACGTACTTAGTACTTAAAAAAATTACCATTTTTAGGAGACGAAAAAAATTACCATTTATAGACCATGGCCCATTACCTTAAACCACCGATTCTTATAGGGAAAATTATTTTGTGAATTTGAGTCTAAAATATATAATTTACATAATGAATGTTCACAATTTATATATATTCAATGTTCATAATTTATATACTGAGTCTAAAATACAATTTTTATTACTTATAAGAGAAAAAGTAATACATTTTTCATAATAAGTAATGTTGACAAGTACCTCTCACTTATAAGGGCAAATATACTTTTGAGGAAAAATGTAATACTTTTAAATCGAAATGTAAAAGTATTGTATTTTCCCTTAAAAGTATTACATTTACCACTAATAAGTAACAAAAATTTTATTCCTGATTAGTATTACATTTGAGCATATAAGTATGACATTTATGTATTTAAGTGTTACATTTGCATCTTGACCCGACCCGTCTCATGGTGAGACGGTCTCACACAAGTTTTTGCCTTTTAATGTGTATACACATAAAATAGTAATATTCATAGTAATATTAATATGCGATATAATAAGAACATTTATTTTCTTTTATTTTAGCATAATTTGTGAATATAGATTTACTCAAAATTTCAGAATACTATGAAAATTTTTGTGAATTATATCAAAATTAACATATAAGCAATATTTGGAAATCACTTATTATTTAATAATGAACGTATTATTAATATTGAATTGAGGTAATCAGTGTGTGTGTCTATATGTATATATAGACACACACAGTTTCTGCAATGTCACTGCTGCAGCCAGCCCGAACCTGAGGCTTTAATCTGAACGTCGCACCTGATGATGATGATGAGGAGATGATTCGTACCCCTTCTAATTAATTGTTGTTGTTAGGTTGCAGCAAAATTGTTGGTTATGTTGGTCTTTATGTTGTCTTTCATTTGTGTTTTTCATGGTTTCCAAATTGGTCATTTAGTATAAGGTTTCCCATTTAGTTTCCTGCTTTAATTTTTTTTTGTTGCTTTGTCTTTATGTCGATTTATCTTATTGTAATCTCGTCATTTTATGTCGATTTATCTTATTGTAATCTCGTCATTTTCAGAGTCTGTTCACTGTGTTTGAACAATGGAGTAATTCAATTCACTGCTTTTGTTATGCCATGCCAAACCATTTAAATTTCATAGTGTTTCAACTACATTCTCCACAAATTTATACACTATATATAACTCATAATTTCTAAATAGAAGAACAAAACCAATTGGAGTTATATCTATATATATATAAAGAGACAAGTTTTTTGGTAAAAAAAAAAAATTTTCAGTTTCCCGCCCAATGGAAACTACGCTGTTTTGGGCATTTTTTGGGGAAGTCAAATTCATTAAACATATTTTGGATTCCAGATTTCTTGGAATCCGAAAGGTTGCTTTTGCATACATATCAGAATTATTTTTCAACATAACATTGATATTAAATACATGGGGAAATGCAATATGAATTTAAATTGAAGATGATTGTTGCCATCTTCAAGACCTAGGACACTATAAATAAGTCTTCACAGCTGTGGAGGAGAATGATGAAATGATATGCAATCATAGGGCAGCAGTGATTCCTGAAGCCTTGCCGGAGAGGAAGCAGTTATCTTTAAGTGGTGGATGAAAGCCAACATTTCAATTGAAGCTCTGCAGGAGGGAAAGATCAAGAAAAAAGGTGAAATATTCAATTGAAGCTCTGAACTTTCTCTATTCTGAAATATTTATGCAATGAGCTTTGGTATCTATATATTTGTTTGTCTCTGTTTTGGTACCAGATATTTTGTTCCTTACTAATACGGCTGCTGTTTACTTGGAGATGGGAAGGTATACACTTTAATTTGTAATTTCTAATGTTTTTAAGACGAATATCGGTTGTTCTTTATCGCAGGTTCTATTCATTTTGAAGTAAAGCAAAGGTATATCTAGGTAATATCCATGGCCTTAAAGGTTAGAATGTCATACTTACCTAACCCACTTTCTCTTCTCTGTGTCAGCTATCAACTCTCTGTGTGTGTCTTCTTCCTCTCCAGTTTGATAGCCTACAAATGTTTCAAATGTTAGTCCTTGGGAAAAATATCTCACCAGATCACA
>CP025654.1:16540821-16596661 GCA_003576665.1 Ipomoea trifida
AATCAAATTACTATATGATGTATATTATTTTACTCAAAGAAAATATTACTATATTATGTTAATGTACGTAATTAAATTTCTCTCATGATAATATTCAAGAAAAAAAATCCAACAATCAAACTACTATAAAATGTATATTATAGTATTCAACTATTCGCAAAAAATATTACTACATTATGTTAATGTACGTAATTAAATTCCACTCATGATAATATTTAAAAAAATTCAACAATCAAATTACTATATGATGTATATTATAGTATTAAAAAAAAACATTACTATACTATGTTAATGTACGTAATTAATTAAATTCTTCTCATGATAATATTAAAAAAAATTTCAACAATCAAATTACTATTTGATGTATATTATAGTATTAAAAAAATATTACTATATTATGTTAATGTACGTAATTAAATCCCTCTGATGATAATATTAAAAAAAATTCTAAAAATCAAATAACTATATGATGTATATTATAGTATTCCAAAAAAATATTACTATATTATGTTAATGTACGTTATACTATGATGTATATTATAGTATTCCAAAAAAAAATAACGACTTTCCAAACATGACATACATGTTGAAAGCTTTTGATCAACTTGATCCTACCGAAATTAATGCATCGGAACTATTTGATAATATTTATTTACATTTCTCACTTCGTTTACCATTTTAAGCATATGTTATACATTTAGTACAATTTTTGTTCTTATGAATATAAATATATATAGATTTGGTTGGTTCTGTTGTCTTGATTGAATCTCCACGTACAACCATAATTATTGGACGGGAGACACAGTACATCCACTTTGTTTTCAGGATCATGAGTAAGAAATGTTATATTAATCAAGTTTGCACTTAGTTATTGATTATATGATTTTTCCTAACGTGTGTAAGACTTATCACAATCTATTATTTCCGTTTTTAGAGAGAGACGCTTATATTACAGCATGTAAACTATGACAACCCCGATCCAGTTGTTTTACTCATTCAGTTTTGTCATGCAAAAATGTACAAAGTTACTATTTTGTATTCACTTTTTTTTAATCTACTATTTTTTGAATATTATGTGTTTTGTAGTGTTCATATTTGACAATTATTATTCTATAAAATAAATTTATAAAATTAAAAATAAAATTTAAAATTTAAAAATTTTAAAATATGTGTTCATACATATTTATATTTTTAAAAATGCATACATACATATAATTATGCACTATATTAATCATACAAAATTTAAATGCTATTTTTTAATTTCTAAATTTAATTATTTTAATTATAATATATCAATATAAATTATAATTACAGAAATTATATTATAGATTTGCATACATACATATTAATAAATATTATTTGTATATACACTGTATTACATAATCATATAAGAAAAATGTGTCCGATCAAATTTAAAAATTTAATATACTAAATTTAAAATTTACGTTTTTTTTTAATTTCTAATTATAATTTTCTTAGTTATTATTCATATTGTTAGAATTATAATATATATGAAATACGATTAGGAATAGTTTAATTTAATTATGTAAAATTTTCTCTATACATTTATCTAGTTACATGATTAAAGATTATATCTTTTGTGTAAATGTATCTTTTGTAAAGGCGCTAATCCTGAACAGTCGTCTAACCGGGTCTCTCTCTAAACTCTCTGGATGGGTTGTATTATTAAAACCCATTCGTTTTGGTAACTTCCTAGTTACATCTTTTGGTGATGCATATATATATATATATATATATAA
Source organism: Ipomoea trifida (assembly GCA_003576665.1). Lineage (NCBI taxonomy): Eukaryota > Viridiplantae > Streptophyta > Magnoliopsida > Solanales > Convolvulaceae > Ipomoea > Ipomoea trifida. Next base: position 16,542,582 of record CP025654.1, read on the forward strand.
AGTCAATATATGATGCCGTTATATTCTAAAAGTTGTCTCGTGTTTTGACGTTGAGAAACACGATCCTTGCTTTTGTTGTTTAGCCTGTGCATCTAGAATGAATCCCGCCTATTTAAGGTTGGGCTGAATCTAGGTGTGGCGGTAATTACTCCGGTGGTTCGGTATAGCCGATTCGGGGTGTCATGCAGCTTCAACGGGTGCCACTATAGCCATATTTCTCATCTCATCCAAGGGATATATGCATGCATTTGGCACTTCTTGTGTTCATGCAATAATAAATGAATATCGTGCGAGGCGTTCCAATGATAATGCAGCCATCGCGGTTGCTCATAACAAGGACCACCGATTGGATCTTCTGAATGGAGATCCAGTTGACAAGTTGAAACAAATTTTGAAATGCCAAGATGTGTCTTTCCATTTAGGCCCTAAGTTTGACCTTTCCAACTTGAGTAATTGCTGCTTAATTATTCCTGGTTTGATGATTGCTGCACAAAATTGAAGGCAGAGAAAGAAAAATATTTAATGTCTATTCTCATTTTAATTGTAAATATATTTATGTTAACAATTTTATCATAGGAATTCAACATAATTATTAAATAACAAAATCTTGTAAATGAATAAACCTCATATTTCATTTTTATATATTAAATTTATTAACATTAATAGTTTTTTTTTTAACATAGCGTAGTTTTAATATTTCAAATCTTTAGTCCGTGCATTCCACGTGGCAAATACTAGTTCACTTAAAAGCGTTACTCCTCTCTTTGATAATGATGCAAACTAGTAAAATTCTCTAGTAAACGAATACTATTTCTAATATAGTAACCATCTAAGATGTGTCCTTTCTGTTAGGCTCTAATTTTGACCGTTCCAACTTGGAGCATGTAATGGCTGCTTATTCCTGGTCGGTTTGATGATTGCTGCACGAAATTGAACGCAAAGAAAGAAAAACATTTAATGCCTGCAAATCGTGTTGCGAATGAGCAAATGGTTTCTATTCCATTATTTGCAAATGTGGGTGCTGCACAGTTTGATCTGAATGTCACTGCTGCAAATCTGGTTCGAGGCTTCAACTTGAACGTTACGCCTAGTGCAGATGATTTCTGTTGCATCTCATGTTCGACGTTTCAATCTGAATGTGACACCGGCTACTGATGATGATAAGGAGGCCGAGGATGAGGAAACTGCTCGTGCAAATCCAACCCGAGGCTTCAATTTGAACGTCGCACCAACGTCGCACGGTTATGTTGGTCTTTATGTTGTCTTTCATTTGTATATATACGACGTTTTAGACTCGGGTCCACAGAATAAATTGCCAGAAAAATTACCATTTGTAGACCATGGCCCATTACCTTAAACCACCGATTGTTATACGGTGGACCGTGGTCCACATATCATTTAACAATGTAGATATTTAATTACTTATGACGTATCATCATAATCTAGAAAACTATGTAGGCAATAGTGATTAATATGTGTATTGTAAAATAAAGCTATAGTAGAATTAAAATGATACTTTAGTGTTTTTATAACTAACCTATTGCGTATATAAAATGATATTAAATAATAGAGCTCATACAGATATGTATATCGCCAAATGAACCTGTAGTGGAATTAAAATGATATTTTAGTATTGTTATAATGAACTTATTGCATGTATAAAATGAAACTAAATAGCAAAGTTCATACATATACGTATATTGTCAAATGAACATGTATTGGAATTAAAATTAAATGATATTTTATTGTGCGTATAAAATGAAACTGGAAAGCATATACATAAAGTGTAATTAAAATGATACAACATTACTATAATGAAACTTGTAACCCCTCGGTTTTTACGGCATAGTTAAAATTCAAGAATAGCGATATAAATTTTTTTTTTTAAGCTATGACATTTAAGAGAAGACTGGTTGGTGCTCGAAATAATTTTTGGATTAGTTATCAATAAGCTGTGAACTACATACCGGTCACGAACCGAGAAATTTTAAGGATATAGATTCAGTTCGAATTTTCTAAAATTGGGATTATACGATTAAGCCTGAATTTCTGGTTAACTCAAGAAAAATTTTAGATGGACTGTAAGGGATAAATTGTTACGGACTCTGAACCTAAAATTAGCGGATTACCGGAAAATTCCCAAAATTGGTGATTTGCGACGGGAATATTTTTACGATAATTTTGGTATTAGAATTTTCCCGAATTAAGTTATAATCCTCCGAACATTCATCTGATTTAAGCATAAACTGGCCAATTAGATTTGAGATCTTGTAAGGATTTCATGGGGTGTTGACATGTGGCAAGTAAATCTAAGTTGGATTGAGCAATTAATGAAGCATTAATGGAGGTATGGCCTAGTTGCACTTGTTACTTGTAGTTCAAGAACAAAATCACACCAAGATCACATATCTCTCTCTCATTTTCGGATTATACACTTAGGGAAGAAGAAGAGAGTTATTTTTTTTACTAAGTCTTCCATTGAGATCTAAGAAAGCCTTAGGCAATTCTTCAACTCCAAGAACTCTACTCTAGGTAAGAACTTCGGTTTTGTTCGGTTCTATTTTTCCTAAGACTTAAGCTTTAACTTAAGTGTTAATATTAGTGCATGAAAAATATTGTTATTATGGTGATGTTTTAGGGGATTTGGATTCGAGGAAAGATCTAACACTTCTACGGTTCTAGAAATCTTCCATTGAGGTAAGGAATCCCTTAAATCGGTTCAATCACTTGGAGATAGGCAAATGCTAGGAAATTATGTGAATTAGAAATTTTTATATGAAAATTATGTGCTATGTTATAGATCTAAAAGTTGGCTCAAAAATCCTTGCTTTGATTTTTGATAAATTTGTTATGCATGTTCATAATTATTTTATGCATGTATATATAGTATGGGACTCATAAATGCTTATATTTGTGAAAAAGGTGGAAGATCGGGCCGTTACCACCCCGATCTTGCGGCCCAAAGTGGGCAGAAAACTGAAGGACGCAATAGTGGACGCGCGTCCACCGCGCGCCCTCGTGGAACCCTCATTCGGCGCCTCGGCCGAAAGGCTGGACGCCGCACGGACGCGCGCGTCCGTGGGCGCCCAGTTTCGGCGTCGCGCGCCGAACCAGCGGACGCGGTCCGGACGTGCGTCCGCCGTGCGTCCGCTGGTGCGGCCAGCCGCGAGTCCGCGCGAGGCGGACTCGTTTTTGACTTGTTTGTGACCCGGTTTTTCCCCGATGTTTTTAACCTTGAGTGTTGTGATATTTTGAAAGCCTATGGGCATCCGGGTGAAAATTTTTGAAGGCAAAATATTATTTTTTGTGTACTTTACTAACTTGGAAAAATATTTGTGCTTGGAAAATTATTATGACTCCTATACTTGAATTTCTGTGATGTGACTAACACTAACCTAAGTATGTGAGTTGGGGAAATATACTTGAGTAAGTATATTGGTTATGGAGTCGTGTGATAATAATTAATGAATGTGAGGGAGTCTGTATATGATTAATCGATACTGCAGAGCGAAGTTCCTTCGCTGAGTGAAATGGTGAGGGGTCTGTACGATTAATCTATACTGCAGAGCGAAGTCTATTCGCTGAGTGAACATGTGAGGATTTTGTATGATTTATTCATACTGCAGAGCGAAGTCTATTCGCTGAGTGATGTGTGAGATTTTGTATGATTTATTCATACTGCAGAGCGAAGTCTATTCGCAAAGTGATGTGTGAGAGCTAACTGCCGGGTGTCTTAAACAGTGGTGTGGGTGTTGTGTTTTCCCCACGTGTGAATTAATGGCTGTGTTATGTGCCGAAATTACTGACATAATGTGAAATTATTGTTGTTGTTAGACTGCTTGCAGGTAGACTGCGATTACTGGGTAACGTTTACCTTACCTTATTGTATTACTATTGTGGTTTCGAAAACCTTTGTTTATTTTCGAGTGACCATGGATACCCTTACTTAGCCGTCGCGCTAACTACACTTCGTTGTGTATTTTATCAGATGTCATCTAGTGTAGGTTCGTGCAGCTCGCCGGACTCAGACCCATATGAGTTCGAGTTTCCCATTTATGATTTTGATGACTACACACAGTATTTAGTAGATGACGATCCTTATGCCCCTGGTTACGCGCCTGACCCGCCAATGCTGATCAGTACTCCTGACTCCATCCCTGCTCCGGATTCGCCCGAGATTCCTGTGTGGACTCCTCCTCTAGTCGAGCCTCTCTGCCCCTTTGATGCCTTACAGGCCAGCTATGGGTTCTATCCCATAGAGATTGTCCCTGACAGCCACCCTCTTGAGTTCGTGGTGCACTATCCATATCCATGGGATCCAAGTCCTCCGGATTACCCTGAAGAATGGATGATGTAAATGAGTACGTGTAGGTTTCTAGATCATGTCATGTGGTTTGAGGATGATTGGCATGTAGTTTGGGGTACCTACACGGGCCCGGTGTACCATTCACTAGACTAGGTCGAGTCTAGAGTAAGGGGAATTCAGGATATATTTTGTGTACATATATCTTTTTGCTACTCTGATGGTTGTCTGGTCAGGTCCAACCAACTCTCTCTCTCGATGGGTTATTATTATTGTTAACCCTCCTGATTTTTGGTAGCTTGATAGCTACGCTTCTTGGTGACACTTAGATATATATATATATATATATATATATATATATATATATATATATATATATATATATATATATATGTGATGCAGTTCTATTCTAAAGTTGCCTTGAATTTTGACGCCAAGAAACTCGATCCTTGTTCTTTTGTTGTCTAGCCTGTGCATCTAGAATGAATCCTACCTGAATAAGGTTGGACTTAGTCTAGGTGTGGCGGTAACTACTCCGGTGGTTCAGTGTAGCCAAGTCGGGGTGTTACAAAACTAGTATTTGTGAAAAAATTAAACTAAAACAGAGCTTATACCATAGTCCACGCTAGGGGTGGAAATAGGCTAGGCCGAGCCGAGCTTTAGAAATTTAGGCCTGGGCCTGCTATGAAAATCTAAAGCCTGAGCCTGAGCCTGGGCCTGTATGTAGGCTTTTTTTTTAGCAATCACACATTTTTAGCAATCACACACCTTAAATATCTATTCTCATTTTAATTGTAAATATATTTATGTTAATAATTTTACAATACGACGGAATTCAACACAATTATTAAATAACAAATTTTGTAAATGAATAAACCTCATATTTCATTTTTATATATGAAACTTATTAACATTAGTAGTTTTTTTTTTAACATAGCATAGTTTTAATATTTCAAATCTTTAGTCCGTGCATTCCACGTGGCAAATACTAGTTCACTTAAAAACGTTACTCCTCTCTTTGATAAGGATGCAAATTAGTAAAATGGTCTAGTAAAAGAATACTATTTCTAATATTGTAACAATCTAAGATGTGTCAGTTCTGTTAGGCCCTAATTTTGACCCTTCTAACTTGGGCTGCTTATTCCTGGTTTGATGATTGTTGCACGAAATTGAAGGCAAAGAAAGAAAAACATTTAATGTCTGCAAATCGTGTTGTAATGATTTAAGCTTAAAATAAAGATAATGATTTATAGTTGTAATGACTTATATTTATAATATATTAATGATTTATACTCATCATAATATCATAAAATAACTAAAATTATATTAAGTAATGAATTGTACTCAAAATAATGGTAATGATTTATAGTTTTAATAATTTATGCTCAATATAGTTACAAACTATTTTAATTCATACAAATTTAATAATTTAATTCTTTTAATTTAATTTGTACATGCAGTTTCCTTAATTATAATTACTTAAAAAAGAAATATAATTAAGAAAATAAAATTATAAAATTAACAAAATATGTGTTCTTAAATATTTAGAATTTTTTTAAATGCATACACACATATACTTATGCACTAAATTAACCATACAAAATTTCAATGCAAATTTTTAATTTCTAAATGTAATTATTTTAATTGTAAATCTATCAATATCTATACTTACTACTAATCAAAAAAAAATCTGACTTAAATAGAGGGGTGACCGGCATGATAAAATTTTTGCACTAATACAATAATCGTGGATGAAAATCAATACTAACAATAGTTGTGGATAAAAATTGGTAGAACTGAACATGTGGAAAAAAATGTCATTTTGCTAATACTCATGGGACTGAAATTGGTATTTGCTCTTATGTATCGTCATTTTATTTAGATATACGTGATTTGTTAACTGAAAATACGCAATATGTTAATTGCATGCACATAATTTAAATATCATTTTGAAACAAGATCTAAAATGCAAGAGGTGAACTATTATCCATGATATGGGGTGTTTGGTAAATAATTGTTAGCTGATAGCGGTTAGTTGATTGAGTTAGCTGATTGTAGAAAAGTATTTGGTAAATTAGTTGTTAGTTGATAGCTGACTACATGCAAAATCACTTTCTCAAAAACTTGATTGAAAAAATTGCTTTGAGCAACTTTTTTGAATTTTTGAATTTTAGAATTTTAGAGCAATAAGTTGTTACAAAAAGCCAAAAGCTAATTAATCAAATACTCATATTGATTGTTTAACCAAGTCAAACAACTAATAGTGATCTAATAAGTCAAATTTGGTTGATACGCTAACTATATTACCAAACAGGGCTAGGGCGTTAAGGTTGTATTCAAACACAAGTTGATTGAAAAAGTTGTTTTATGCAACTTTTTTGAATTTTAGAATTTTAGAGAAATAAGTTGTTACAAAAAGCCATGGTTGAAAAAATCGCTAGGCGCTGCTCAGACGCTCGGGGAGCACCTAGCGCCTATGACGCCTAGGCGGGGATTAATCGGCGCTTAGGCGTCAGTGTATTTTTTAAATTTCTTAAAAATTTGTTTGGGTCTTTTTAATTTTTTAAAGACTAATAATTATAAATTATATAATACTTTAATAGTTAATACTAAAATCTTAAGTATTAACCTAAAAAATATCTAGAGTTTGTACAATTTAGGATTATTTCGCTCAAAACGATGTTGTTCTGAGTAAAATAACCCATTAAAAAAAAGAACAATATTTAATTGGCCGACTATGCGGCCTAGTCGGTGCCTAGGAGGCCTAGGCGCTCAGCACCTAAGCGGCCTAGGCGGTGATTAGGCGGCCTAGGCGGAGCTCAGCCGGCCTAGGCGATCACCTAGCCGGCCAGCCGCCTAGACCACCATTTAAGGTGATACGCTAGGCGGTCGACCGTCGCCTAGCGCCTAGGCGGGGATTAATCGGCCCCCAAGAGGAATTTTTGCAACATTGCAAAAAGCTAATTAATCAAATACTCGTATTAATTGTTTAACCTAGTCAAACAACTAATAGTGATCTAATAAGTCAAAATTAGTTGATAAGCTAACGATGTTATCAAACAGGGCCATAAGGTTGTATTCAACCACAAGGTTTGTTGATTAAATTCTTTAAAATTCAATTGTAACTTCATATATAAAAATACAAATGAGAAAATTGTACTGTATGAACAAAGTTATACAAGTTTTTATATTTGAATAGTTTATAAACTAATATTAATGGAAGTGTTTCTAAATGTTTCTTAACTTTATGAACAATGATTTTAAATTTTTTAATCTAAAATATATTTTATTTTAAATAGAAAACTCTATTTTTTTATTCTTCTAAAAATTAATGAATTTTCCGATTACTTAATAAACTATATTACTCCTATCATCATTACCAAAATTTACTCGCACTGTCTCTTGGCCCACCTACTTAGTACTTAAAACAATTATCATTTTAGGAAAACGAAAAAAATTGCCATTTATAGACCATGGCCCATTACCTTATAGGGCAAATTATTTTGTGAATTCAGAGTTGAAAATATATAATTTACATACATTTTTCCTTTGTTTGTTTTGAGTTTTTCCTTGATATGGAGGGGGAGGCAGAGAGGAAACATAAGGGTAGGCAAAAGATAGAAATGAAACTGATTGAGTGTGAGAATGCTCGGTCTGTAACCTTCTCAAAGAGGAAAAGAACCCTCTTTGAAAAGGCCAAAAGGGCTGCAGCTTCAACTGGTGCCACTATAGCCATATTTCTCATCTCATCCAAGGGATATATGCATGCTTTTGGCACTTCTTGTGTTCATGCAATAATAAACGAATATCATGCTAGGCGTTCCAATGATAATGCAGCCATCGCGGTCGCTCAGAACGATGACCTCCGATTGGATCTTCTGAATGGAGATCCAGTTGATAAGTTGAAACAAATTTTGGAGTGCCAAGCAAGATGTGTCTGTTCTGTTAGGCCCTAATTTTGACCCTTCCAACTTGGACCACGTAATGGCTGCTTATTCCTGGTTTGATGATTGCTGCACAAAATTGAAGGCAAAGAAAGAAAACAAATGTCTGCAAATCGTGTTGCGAATGAGCAAATGGTTTCTGCGAATGTGGGTGCTGCACAGTTTGATCTGAATGTCACTGCTGCAGCCAGCCCGAATCAGGTTCTCATTTCTGCAAATCTGGCTCGAGGCTTCAACTTGAACGTCGCGCTTAGTGCAGATGATGAGGAGATGATTTCTGCAGCATCTCATGTTCGACGTTTCTATCTGAATGTGACACTGGGTGCTGATGATGATAAGGAGGCGGAGGAGAAGGAGGAAATGGATCATGCAAATCCAACCCGAGGCTTCAATCTGAACGTCGCACCTGATGATGTTGATGAGGAAATGAAATGATTTGTTTCTTAATTGCTGTAGTTAGGTTGCAGCAGATTGTTGGTTATGTTGTCTTTCATTTGTGTTTTAATTTCATGGTTTCCAAATTGGTCATTTAGTATAAGGTTTCTCATTTAGTGTCCTGCTTTAATTTGTCTTTTGTTGCTTCGTCTTTATGTCAGTTTATCTTATTGTAATGTCATCATTTTCAGAGTCTACCTGTTCTCTATGTTTGAACAATGTCCATGGTATAACAACTAAATTTTTCTAGTACTAACTATGTTGTTATATCATGGACCAAGGTCCACCTTGCAAGATATACTGTGGACCCAGATCATCATAATCTACACACTTAGTACTAGAAAAAATTAGTTGTTATACTGTGAACCATGGTCCACACAACATTTAATAATATACATATTTATGGTGTTTCATCATAATCTACATAGTACTAGAAAATTTTATTGTTACACCATGGACCAGGGGACCCTGGTTATAAACGACATTGAATTATGTATTTTTGGTATTGAAATTATAAATTTTTAGAATGTAAATTGTGTTTCTAAGTCAAAACACATATCAATTGTCGAATGGAATTTGTGAATACAAGACTGTACTAAATTTTAAAAAGATTAAATTGTGTATTTTTAGTATTGAAATTGACTACAATATTTGAAAAGAACTTGTGAATACAAAATAAGGTAATTAATTACATATATGTTAACATTCAGGTTCGTAGTATACAAATTGTGAATTTTTAAAAGGTAATTGTGAACATTTAGTATATATAAATTGTATATCTATGCTGATTTAGACTCGGGTCCACAGAATAATTTGCCATAAAAATTACCATTTGTAGACCATGGCCCATTACCTTAAACCGCCAATTTTTATACGGTGGACCATGGTCCACACATCATTCAACTATATATATATATTTAATTACTTATGACGTATCATCATAATCCAGAAAACTATGTTGGGTGATTAATATGTGTATTGTCAAATAAAGTTAACCATGATGGGTGACAGAGATCTTTCATCATTTTTATCTGTGATTGTTCTCATTTGAACTGACCCCCATATATATATATATATATATATATATATATATATATATATATATATATATATTATTGTATTCAAAAAAATATTACTATATTATGTTAAAATACATTATTAAATTCCTCTCATGATAATATTCAAAGAAAAAAAATTTCAACAATCAAATTACTATATGATGTACATTATAGTATTCACAAAAAATAGTACTATATTATGTTAATGTACGTAATTAAATTCCTCTCATGATAATATTAAAAAAAATTCAACAATCAAATTACTATATGATGTATATTATAGTATTCACAAAAAATATTACTATATTATGTTAATGTACATAATTAAATTCCTCTCATTATAATATTAAAAAAAAATTCAATTATCAAATAACTATATGATGTAGATTATAGTATTCAAAAAAATATTATTATATTATGTTAATGTACGTAATTAAATTGCTCTCATGATAATATTAAAAATAAATAAATAATTCCAACAATCAAATTACTATATGATGTATATTATAGAATTCAAAAAAATATTACTATATTTTGTTAATGTATGTAATTAAATTCCTCTGATGATAATATTATTTAAAAAAATTTCAACAATCAAATTACTATATGATGTATATTATTTTACTCAAAGAAAATATTACTATATTATGTTAATGTACGTAATTAAATTTCTCTCATGATAATATTCAAGAAAAAAATCCAACAATCAAACTACTATATAATGTATATTATAGTATTCAACTATTCACAAAAAATATTACTATATTATGTTAATGTACGTAATTAAATTCCACTCATGATAATATTTAAAAAAAATTTCAACAATCAAATTACTATATGATGTATATTAAAGTATTAAAAAAAACATTACTATACTATGTTAATGTACGTAATTAATTAAATTCTTCTCATGATAATATTAAAAAAAATTTCAACAATCAAATTACTATATGATGTATATTATAATATTAAAAAAATATTACTATATTATGTTAATGTACGTAATTAAATCCCTCTGATGATAATATTAAAAAAAAATTCTAAAAATCAAATAACTATATGATGTATATTATAGTATTCCAAAAAAATATTACTATATTATGTTAATGTACGTTATACTATGATGTATATTATAGTAATCCAAAAAAAAATAACGACTTTCCAAATATGACATACATGTTGAAAGCTTTTGATCAACTTGGTCCTGCCGAAATTAATGCATCGGAACTATTTGGTAATATTTATTTACATTTCTCACTTCGTTTACCATTTTAAGCATATGTTATATATTTAGTACAATTTTTGTTCTTATGAATATAAATATATATAGATTTGGTTGGTTCTGTTGTCTTGATTGAATCTCCACGTACAACCATAATTATTGGGCGGGAGACACAGTACATCCACTTTGTTTTCAGGATCATGAGTAAGAAATGTTATATTAATCAAGTTTGCACTTAGTTATTGATTATATGATTTTTCCTAACGTGTGTAAGACTTATCACAATCTATTATTTCCCTTTTTAGAGAGAGACGCTTATATTACAGCATGTAAACTATGACAACCCCGATCCAGTTGTTTTACTCATTCAGTTTTGTCATGCAAAAATGTACAAAGTTACTATTTTGTATTCACTTTTTTTTAATCTACTATTTTTTGAATATTATGTGTTTTGTAGTGTTCATATTTGACAATTATTATTCTATAAAATAAAATTTTAAAATTAAAAATAAAATTTTAAAATTTTAAAATATGTGTTCATACATATTTATATTTTTAAAAATGCATACATACATATAATTATGCACTATATTAATCATACAAAATTAAAATGCTATTTTTTAATTTCTAAATTTAATTACTTTAATTATAATATATCAATATAAATTATAATTACATAAATTATATTATATATTTGCATACATACATATTAATAAATATTATTTGTATATACACTGTATTACATAATCATATAAGAAAAATGCGTCCAATCAAAGTTAAAAATTTAATATACTAAATTTAAAATTTACGTTTTTTTTAATTTCTAATTATAATTTTCTTAGTTATTATTCATATTGTTAGAATTATAATATATATGAAATGCGATTAGGAATAGTTTAATTTAATTATGTAAAATTTTCTCTATACATTTATTTGTTGCACTTTTAATACATTTTCCTTTAACTTAGGTGCACTCTATGAAACTGTTACGTGTATATTTAACTCAATTTACTTGCACTTCAAAATTTAATTATTTACGAAATTGTCATCGCATTTTAAAAAAAATAGTATTTTGATCCGTTAAATCTAGGCTGATGGACAGTTGTGATAGGTTTTCATTTCTCTCTTAGACATGTAGTTCTCACCTGGTCGGTCTTATGTGTGTGTGTGTTCCAATGAGACCACCTCCCCAGTGAGACCTTACAAATCAACATGGATGCATGCAAACTACTCCACGCTAGATTGTGTTGTGTGACTGAAATTTTAGCTTGTGTGCATTCCTGTATAAATCTCCACGGTCTAGGGGGACGTGGTCTCATTTGTTCACTAACAATACTTGATATGAGAATTGTAAGCATGCAACACTATTACATATAAGTATATGTAAATGTGGCCTTAAGCTACAATTTTTAAATTCAATGATGCAAAATTACAAGTGCATCTCATGATGATATGTAGATTAAATGTATATTGCACCTTTGCATATGAACGAATTTACTTGGAATTTTGTATCATTGCAGTTTAGCTTTTGAAATATTTATCAAAATGCCAATGATGTTATGGTTTAGTGGGAGGCATGAGTTCTTCTTCTTTTTTTTTTTTTTTCCAGTGGGCAGTGTTGATTTTTTGTGATTCAGTAGGTTGAGAATGTGGAGGAAAATTGCAAATTGAGATCAATCTTAGGGCTTAAATCCCTTTTTTTTTTTCAGTGGGCGGTGTTGATTTTTTGTGCTTCAGTAGGTTGAGAATGTGGAGGAAAATTGCGAATTGGGATCAATCTTAAGGCTCAAATCCCTTTATTCGTGCTCAAATTGGAATTTTAGATATCGACATGTCTTAAATAGAGGGGTGACCGGCATGATAAATTTTTGCACTAATACAATAATCGTGGATGAAAATCGATACTAGAACAATAGTCGTGGATAAAAATTGGTAGGAACTGAACATGTGGATCAAAACTGTCATTTTGTTAATACTCGTGGGACTGAAATTGGTATTTGCTCTTATGTATCGTCATTTTATTTAGATATAGGTGATTTGTTAACTGAAAATACACAATATGTTAATTGCATGCACATAATTTAAATATCATTTTGAACCAAGATCTACAATGCAAGAGGTGAATTATTATCCATGATATAGGGTGTTTGATAAATAATTATTAGCTGATAGCGGTTAGTTGATTGAGTTAGATAATTGTACAAAAGTGTTTGGTAAATTAGTTGTTAGCTGATAGTTGACTACATGCAAAATCACTTTCTCAAAAAGTTGATTGAAAAAATTGCTTTGAGCAACTTTTTTGAATTTTAGAATTTTAGAGCAATAAGTTGTTACAAAAAGGCAAAAGCTAATTAATCAAATACTCATATTGATTGTTTAACCAAGTCAAACAACTAATAGTGATCTAATAAGTCAAATTTTGTTGATACGCTAACTATATTACCAAACAGGGCTAGGGCCTTAAGGTTGTATTCAAACACAAGGTTTGTTGATTAAATTCTTTAAAATTCAATTGTAAACTTCATATATAAAAATACAAATGAGAAAATTGTACTGTATGAATAAAGTTATACAAGTTTTTATATTTGAAAAGTTTATAAAATAATGTTAACGGAAGTGTTTCTAAATGTTTCTTAAATTTATGAACAATGATTTTAAAATTTTTAATATAAAATATATTTTATTTTAAATAGAAAACTCTATTTTTTTATTCTTCTAAAAATTAATGAATTTTCCGATTACTTAATAAACTATATTACTCCTATCATCATTATCAAAATTTACGCCCATTGACTCTTGGCCCACGTACTTAGTACTTAAAAAAATTACCATTTTTGGGAGACGAAAAAAATTATCATTTATAGACCATGGCCCATTACCAGAGGAGGAGGATACTGCTCGTGCAAATCCAACCCGAGGCTTCAATCTGAATGTCGCACCAACGTCGCACGGTTATGTTGGTCTTTATGTTGTCTTTCATTTGTGTTTTAATTTCATGGATTCAAAATTGGTCATTTAGTATAACGACTCCCATATAGTTTCCTGGTTTAATTTGTCTTTGTTGCTCGTCTTAATGTCGGTTTATCTTATAGTAATCTCCTCATTTTCAGAGTCTGTTCAGTATGTTTGAACAATGTCTATGGTATAACAACTAAATTATTCTAGTACTAACTATGTTGTTATACCATGGACCCAGGTCCACCTTGCAAGATATACTGTGGACCCGGATCATCATAATCTACATACTTAGTACTAGAAAAAATTAGTTGTTATACTGTGGACCATGGTCCACACAACATTTAATAATATACATATTTATGGCGCATCATCATAATCTACTTACTTAGTACTAGAAAAATTTAGTTGTTATACCATGGACCAAGGGACCCTGGTTATTAATGACCCTGGTTATCATGGAGGAAACTGCTCGTGCAAATCCAACCCGAGGCTTCAATCTGAACGTCGCACCAACGTCGCACGGTTATGTTGGTCTTTATGTTGTCTTTCATTTGTATATATACGGCGTTTTAGACTCGGGTCCACCGAATAAATTGCCAGAAAAATTACCATTTGTAGACCATGACCCATTACCTTAAACCACCGATTGTTATACGGTGGACCATGGTCCACACATCATTTAACAATATACATATTTAATTACTTATGACGTATCATCATAATCTAGAAAACTATGTAGGCTATGGTGATTAATATGTGTATTGTCAAATAAAGTTATAGTAGAATTAAAATGATACTTTAGTGTTTTTATAACTAACCTATTGCGTATATAAAATGAAATTGAATAATAGAGCTCATACAGATATGTATATCGCTAAATGAACCTGTAGTGGAATTAAAATGATATTTTAGTGTTGTTATAATGAACTTATTGCATGTATGAAATGAAACTAAATAGCAAAGTTCATACATATACGTATATTGTCAAATGAACATGTATTGGAATTAAAATTAAATGATATTTTATTGTGCGTATAAAATGAAACTGGAAAGCATATACATAAAGTGTAATTAAAATGATACTACAACATTACTATAATGAAACTAGTGTTTAATTTGTGAAAAAATTAAACTAAAATAGAGCTCCTACCATAGTCAACGCTAGGGGTGGAAATAGGCTAGGCCGAGCCGAGCTTTAGAAATTTAGACCATGGCCCATTACCTTACACCACCGATTGTTATAGAGAAAATTATTTTGTGAATTTGAGTCTAAAATATATAATGTACATACTGAATGTTCACAATTTATATATTCAATGTTCATAATTTATATACTGAATGTCCATGGTATAACTATTGTTTAGTCATAGAAAATATAGATCAATGAAACTTTAAACTAAAATAAAAAATTGATTTTGATTTTTTTTTAATCGTTTTTTTTTGTATTTTTTTTTTCTTTTTGGGCTGATATGCGAAGGACTAAAAAAAAGGGATAAAAACAATGAAAAAAATTAAAATATTTGTGGGTTTCTTGGATGTTTTTTTTGTTTGGGATTTTCTAAGGTTGCAGCAAAAATAATAATAATAATAAATAAATAAAAATAGAAGATAAGAGATACTCTCACGTATCTCTCAAAGAAAGAACCGGTTGATACGACCCTAGATAAGATCGTAACAGATAGGAAACTTTTTGAGCAGACTTTTGGCTCCTAGCCGTATTCGACTCACGGCAAACTCCAATTTCACACTTCGAGCGTGTGAGAGCTCCAAGAAGAATAACTAAGAAAACAGGAATAAGAACAATATATTTCTCTTGAGTGGTCCCAATCTTCATATACAATGGACCTATTTATACTAATTACTAGCGCCTATAATAATTAAGCTACTAAAATTACTCTAACTATACAAGGTAATGATATATTCTAATATACATAATTTACTAATATTTTTCCAATTATCCTCTAATTACATATGATTCATTCCTTTTAGATTCTCCACTAATTACACCACCAATTATTCCTATCCTTTTATGCGTATCATGCAGCTTCAACGGGTGCCACTATAGCCATATTTCTCATCTCATCCAAGGGATATATGCATGCATTTGGCACTTCTTGTGTAAATTGTGTTCATGCAATAATAAATGAATATCGTGCGAGGCGTTCCAATGATAATGCAGCCATCGCGGTTGCTCAGAACGATGACCACCGATTGGATCTTCGGAATGGAGATCCAGTTGACAAGTTGAAACAAATTTTGGAGTGCCAAGATGTGTTAAATAATAATACTTTAATAGTTAATACTAAAATCTTAAGTATTAACCTAAAAAATATCTAGAGTTTGTACAATTTAGGATTATTTCGCTCAAAACGATGTTGCTCTGAGTAAAATAACCCATTAAAAAAAAAAAACAATATTTAATTGGCCGACTAGGAGGCCTAGTCGGTGCCTAGGAGGCCTAGGCGCTCAGCACCTAAGCGGCCTAGGCGGTGGTTAGGCGGCCTAGGCGGAGCTCAGCCGGCCTAGGCGATCACCTAGCCGGCCAGCCGCCTAGACCACCATTTAAGGTGATACGCTAGGCGGTCGACCGTCGCCTAGCGCCTAGGCGGGGATTAATCGGCGCCCAAGAGGAATTTTTGCAACATTGCAAAAAGCTAATTAATCAAATACTCGTATTAATTGTTTAACCTAGTCAAACAACTAATAGTGATCTAATAAGTCAAAATTGGGCTTCAATCTGAATGTCGCACCAACTTCGCACGGTTATGTTGGTCTTTATGTATGTTGTCTTTCATTTGTGTTTTAATTTCATGGATTCAAAATTGGTCATTTAGTATAACGACTCCCATTTAGTTTCCTGGTTTAATTTGTCTTTGTTGCTTGCTTGTCTTTAGTGCGACGTTAGGCCCTGATTTTGACCCTTCCAAATTGGGCTGCTTATTCCTGGTTTGATGATTGTTGCACGAAATTGAAGGCAAAGAAAGAAAAACATTTAATGTTTGCAAATCGTGTTGTAATGATTTAAGCTTAAAATAAAGATAATGATTTATAGTTGTAATGACTTATATTTATAATATATTAATGATTTATACTCATCATAATATCATAAAATAACTAAAATTATATTCAGTAATGAATTGTACTCAAAATAATGGTAATGATTTATAGTTTTAATAATTTATGCTCAATATAGTTACAAACTATTTTAATTCATACAAATTTAATAATTTAATTCTTTTAATTTAATTTGTACATGCAGTTTCGTTAATTATAATTACTTAAAAAAGAAATATAATTAAGAAAATAAAATTATAAAATTAACAAAATATGTGTTCTTAAATATTTAGAATTTTTTTAAATGCATACACACATATACTTATGCACTAAATTAACCATACAAAATTTCAATGCAAATTTTTAATTTCTAAATATAATGTAATTATTTTAATTATAAATCTATCAATATCTATACTTACTACTAATCAAAAAAAAAATCTGACTTAAATAGAGGGGTGACCGGCATGATAAAACTTTTGCACTAAAACAATAATCGTGGATGAAAATCGATACTAACAATAGTCATGGATAAAAATTGGTAGAACTGAACATGTGGACAAAAAATGTCATTTTGTTAATACTCATGGGACTGAAATTGGTATTTACTCTTATGTATCGTCATTTTATTTAGATATACGTGATTTGTTAACTGAAAATACGCAATATGTTAATTGCATGCACATAATTTAAATACCATTTTGAAACAAGATCTACAATGCAAGAGGTGAACTATTATCCATGATATGGGCTGTTTGGTAAATAATTGTTAGCTGATAGCGATTAGTTGATTGAGTTAGCTGATTGTAGAAAAGTGTTTGGTAAATTAGCTGTTACCTGATAGTTGACTACAAGCAAAATTACTTTCTCAAAAAGTTGATTGAAAAAGTTGTTTTATGCAACTTTTTTGAATTTTTGAATTTTAGAGAAATAAGTTGTTACAAAAAGCCATGGTTGAAAAAAATTGCTAGGCGCTGCTCAGACGCTCGGGGTGCGCCTATCGCCTATGACGCCTAGGCGGGGATTAATCGGCGCTTAGGCGTCAGTGTATTTTTTAAATTTCTTAAAAATTTGTTTGAGTAATTTTAATTTTTTTAAAGACTAATAATTATAAATTATATAATACTTTAATAGTTAATACTAAAATCTTAAGTATTAACCTAAAAAATATCTAGAGTTTGTACAATTTAGGATTATTTCGCTCAAAACGATGTTGTTCTGAGTAAAATAACCCATTAAAAAAAAGAACAATATTTAATTGGCCGACTAGGCGGCCTAGTCGGTGCCTAGGAGGCCTAGGTGCTCAGCACCTAAGCGGCCTAGGCGGTGGTTAGGCGGCCTAGGCGGAGCTCAGCCGGCCTAGGCGATCACCTAGCCGGCCAGCCGCCTAGACCACCATTTAAGGTGATACGCTAGGCGGTCGACCGTCGCCTAGCGCCTAGGCGGGGATTAATCGGCGCCCAAGAGGAATTTTTGCAACATTGCAAAAAGCTAATTAATCAAATACTCGTATTAATTGTTTAACCTAGTCAAACAACTAATAGTGATCTAATAAGTCAAAATTGGTTGATAAGCTAACTATGTTATCAATCTGGGCCATAAGGTTGTATTCAACCACAAGGTTTGTTGATTAAATTCTTTAAAATTCAATTGTAACTTCATATATAAAAATACAAATGAGAAAATTGTACTGTATGAATAAAGTTATACAAGTTTTTATATTTGAAAAGTTTATAAACTAATATTAATGGAAGTGTTTCTAAATGTTTCTTAAATTTATGAACAATGATTTTCAATTTTTTAATCTAAAATATATTTTATTTTAAATAGAAAACTCTATTTTTTTATTCTTCTAAAAATTAATGAATTTTCCGATTACTTAATAAACTATATTACTCCTATCATCATTACCAAAATTTACTCGCACTGTCCCTTGGCCCACCTACTTAGTACTTAAAACAATTATCATTTTTGGAAGACGAAAAAAATTGCCATTTATAGACCATGGCCCATTACCTAATAGGGCAAATTATTTTGTGAATTCGAGTTGAAAATATATAATTTACATACATTTTTCCTTTGTTTGTTTTGAGTTTTTCCTTGATATGGAGGGGGAGGCAGAGAGGAAACATAAGGGTAGGCAAAAGATAGAAATGAAACTGATTGAGTGTGAGAATGCTCGGTCTGTAACCTTCTCAAAGAGGAAAAGAACCCTCTTTGAAAAGGCCAAAAGGGCTGCAGCTTCAACTGGTGCCACTATAGCCATATTTCTCATCTCATCCAAGGGATATATGCATGCTTTTGGCACTTCTTGTGTTCATGCAATAATAAACGAATATCATGCTAGGCGTTCCAATGATAATCAGCCATCGCGGTCGCTCAGAACGATGACCACCGATTGGATCTTCTGAATGGAGATCCAGTTGATAAGTTGAAACAAATTTTGGAGTGCCAAGATGTGTCCTTTCTGTTAGGCCCTAATTTTGACCCTTCCAACTTGGAGCATGTAACGGCTGCTTATTCCTGGTTTGATGATTGCCGCACGAAATTGAAGGCGAAGAAAGAAAACAAATGTCTGCAAATCCTGTTGCAAATGAGCAAATGGTTTCTACTGCACAGTTTGATCTGAATGTCACTGCTGCAGCCAGCCCGAATCAGGTTCTGGTTTCTGCAAATCTGGCTCGAGGCTTCAACTTGAACGTCGCGCCTAGTGCAGATGATGAGGAGATGATTTCTGTTGCATCTCATGTTCGACGTTTCAATCTGAATGTGACACCGGGTGCTGATGATGATAAGGAGGCAGAGGAGAAGGAGGAAATGGCTCGTGCAAATCCAACCCGAGGCTTCAATCTGAACGTCGCACCTGATGATGAGGAGGAAATGATTCCTACCCCTTCTAATTAATTGTTGTTGCAGCAAATTGTTGGTTATGTTGCTCTTTAATTATGTTGTCTTTCATATGTGTTTTTCATGGTTTCCAAATTGGTCATTTAGTATAAGGTTTCCCATTTAGTTTCTTTCTTTAATTTGTGTTTGTTGCTTCGTCTTTATGTCGGTTTATCTTATTGTAATCTCGTCATTTTCAGAGTCTCTTCACTATGTTTGAATAATGTCCATGGTATAACAACTAAATTTTTCTAGTGTTTTTATATGTGTATTGTCAAATAAAGTTATAGTAGAATTAAAATGATACTTTGTTTTTTATAATTAACCTATTGTGTATATAAAATGAAATTGAACAATAGAGCTCATACAGATATGTATATCACCAAATGAATTCATTTAATTTTAATTCCAATACATGTTCATTTCACAATATACGTATATGTATGAAATTTGCTATTTAGTTTCATTTTATACATGCAATAAGTTCATTATAATAACACTAAAATATCATTTTAATTCCAGTACATGTTCGAACCTGTACTGGAATTAAAATGATATTTTAGTGTTATTATAATGAACTTATTGCATGTATAAAATGAAACTAAATAGCAAATTTCATACATATACGTATATTGTGAAATGAACATGTATTGGAATTAAAATTAAATGATATTTTATTGTGCGTATAAAATGAAACTGGATAGCATATACATAAAGTGTAATTAAAATGATACTACAACATTACTATAATGAAACTAATGTTTGTGAAAAGTTAAACTAAAACAGAGCTCATACCATAGTCCACGCTACTTGGTTCATAGTAAAATTTGCCCTTAAACCACCAATGTTTAACTTAAAAAATAAATAAATATAAAACCATTGTTTATATCATATTATTAATTACTTACCAATAATCATATTTATTTTTCACAATTACCATTTATAGCCCGTGCTTCATTATCTAAAACCACCATTGTTTATCTTATCATACTATTAATTGCCTACCTATAATCATATTTATTTCTCACAATTACCATCTATAAACCTACATATCATGATTATTACATTTTTGTTACGTTTTTTTTAAAAAAATTATTATTACCTTCTTTTTTTTTGAAATAAAATTATTATTACCTATTCATTTAAAAAATTAGGTTGCTCCCACACTATTGCTAGTGAGACTCGATTCCTGATCTTTTCTATCAAGGCTTGAACTTATGACCTCTAGCATAATAACACAAGTACCAACCACCTAAGCTACTCATATATTTGTATCATCCATTACTTCTCCCAAAAGGTTGAATTCTCAACCCAATGGGCCCCCCACGTCCCGGCCCGGCAAAGCACCTGGGAGGTTGTATCATCCATTACTTGTCAATAGGGATGACTATACATGGATCGGAGATTCGGAGATAATCCAAATTCTAAAAGTAATAGAAAAAATGTGGAATAATAAACTCTTAAATCTACAATCTTAATAAATTTAGGGCTCTAACGGGAAGAAAAAAATGTACTAATTATTTACTTATACGAATGGTTCATATTATTTTGATTTTAGTAATTTTTAATGATTTTCTTTCTTTACCCTCTATTATATTATTTTCTTACTTTAAATAACTACACATTCCGTTAGTATAAACTTTAGTAACGGAATATTCCGTTAACTTTTAACTTACCCATTAATTTCTATAAGAAAGGTCTTAAGTTCGAACCGCATTCCAATCAGAGTTATTTGTTAAACATATATTGCGAATATGTTAGAGTATATATTATTGAAAAGTAAGTACCTCACTTTATTACTCTTATTAAATTAAATAAATTAGCAGCTACACCAAAAAAAAAATACATATACATTTCTTTAATTTATAATTCGATGTTTATAATGCCTTTATTCAAAAAAAAATTACTCATTATCAAAAAATTAAAAAAAGATATAATTTCATTATATCTTTATTTTATACAATAAAAATTATTCATTATCAAAAGAGATATAATTTCGTTAGTTATATGTCTTTATTTTTTATAATAAAAATTTTTCATTATTAAAAAATAAAAAATAAAAAAAGAGATAATTTTATTGGTTACATTGTCTTTTATTTTTTATTTTTTTACAATGCAAAGATTCCTTACCTTCAAATTCATTAATTAATTATATTAATTACATTATTCATTGTCCTTTTTTTACACTATCTTATAATTACATACCCCGTATCAAAGTTATAATACAAAATAATATTGTATATTTATTTACCAAGTATTCTATTAATAACATAGAAAGAAAATTAAAAGAATTTTGAAGCAAATCATATTAACTGCTTGGTGATAATTTCATTAATTTGTTGACAATTAAGATATTCAAATAACCCAATAAATTAAAACGGGAAATTACTCTGTAATATTTTTTAGACTACATCACAGTTATTCACTTTAAATGTAAATTATATTATATTTTTTTATTAATATTGTTTAAAATATATAAATTTTTATTACCAAAAGTAGTATTTATTTATACTATCATTTCTACTTTCTAGACTATCGTTTTTACAAAATTGTAAACATTTATTTTAGTGACAATTATAATCAACCTCTCATATATCATCTTACATTCATATACTTTGAATTGCCAATTTAAATAAACAAATTCAACTTTCAATTACATAGGCATGAGCATCTTATATATAATCTTGTATTCATATACTCTAAAATTTTTATTTAAAAATAAACATTGGATATTTAACTTCTCTTTATTATAACCAATTACGTATATATCATCGTCGTAACTAATCTTTTTATGGGCAATGCACAAAAATAAATGTCCAATTTTAGTATTAAATATAAAAATTATAGCTATACAGAAATAATTTTTTGAAAATAATAGGTCATAAATTTTTTTTAAAATCATAACCTAAATCCATAAATAAATTATAGTCGGTAGATAGATTGGGAGGTTATGAAGCAGAAGAGAAGAGGCACACAGGGAATGTCTAAATGCAAAGCAATACAATGAAATGTTAAGGAAACTGTTTGTATCTTCCAAGACAAGCATGCATGCTGTGTGTATTCTTAAATCTTAATTTACAAAAATCCTATTTCGCTTGCGCTTTTTCAAAGATGCAAACATTATAATAAAATTACTGCAAACCTCTATACCTGACAGCTGCTAAGCATATTATAATAAAACATAATAAAAACAGAAACAGAATTTCACCACAGCCCAACCTTTAGCTTTTGATGGTTTAATCGATAAACCCTAGTACACTCTGAATCGACTTTTAGACGGACTGTTGTACTAAAGATCCGCTCCCGCTTCCTTTCCTCGCCACCCTAGCCGCGTTGGTGCTGTCTGGGTTACCGAAGGGAGGCTGATCGAATTCCGACCAACCAGAAGATGGGGAGTGGCTGTAATTTTCTGGATGGTCGAATTTACAGTTTGGTCCAAACTTGCAAATGCCATATCGGCTGTAATACGAGCAGATGGCTTGATCCTAAATTGCAAAACACAAGAAGAAACGGTGGTTCATCTCTTGGTGCATACCTTCTCAAATCCAAAATAATACTATGACACCTAACCTAAATGGATCAACTAAACGAAGAGGAAATAAATAGATGCATCTTCTTTCCTACTCTCAAGTAAAACAACTGCTTATTAATTTATTTGAGTTATGCCATGCAAGATAGATTTCGTTTTGAGAGAACATCCCAACAGACCCAAATTTCACAAGACCACACCCAGACTGAAGAAAAAAAAGAACTTACAGGTCTTAGAGGCAGGCCCTTGTCATTAAGAAGCGTTTGGGTCCTTGTCAATTGAGCCTTTGGATGATGAAACTTGCAATTAGATCTATATTTACAGTCACCAGTTTTAATGAAGTAACTGCATTCAGGTTGACCAGGTCGTTCAGGATAATCTTCACCCAGCAGAGGCAGAGAATGTCGGGGATTGAACTTTTCCGTCACAGAATTGCTCATAGCAAATGCTGGAGGTGTAGGGAGGCTCTTCTCTGATGCTTGGTAGACAGGGGCCTCAATCAACCAAACAAATAAACAAGTAAGAAATATATTACAAGAACCTTCTTTTTTTTACCGGCCCACAAAACTTTAGAAAGAAGTCAACAAATGGGCCGCAGCACTCGAGCATTATAAACATTTGAAAAGAAGACGGCATAGACAGGTAAAGTGCCTAACTCAACAAAGGACACAACTCAAACATATATATCTAGAATAGTCAAAATCATTGCCACCACCAACAGAAGCCAATGAAGTCAAAAAATTACCTGATAATTATTCCATTCTGGAGTGGGAGATGGAATGCTTTGAGTTGGTGGATACATCATAGGAGGAACATAAGAAGTTGTCTCGTTTGTTGGTCTGGATGAAGACCAAGAAGTCACAGTTGACTGAGATGAACCTTGCACTGGAATAGATCTTCCCTTGCTATATCCAGAAGAAGAGTCATCTCCAGCCATAAGGGTGGGCTCAGGATGATGAAATCTGCAGTTGGATCCATACTTGCATGAGCCAGTACGCATATAGTATGGGCACTCCTTTTCTCCCTGCAATTTAAGGAGAACACTCCCATTATAATTTTGTTAACAAGTCTCCAAAGAAGATGCTAAGACAGACCGAGAAACCAGAAAGTAGAAACAGGATTGTCAACAAAGACTACAAATATTTTAATCAACTGGAATGTCCAGAAATAATTGAAACATGCAATACCGGTCGCATAGGCAGGCCAAGAAAGTTAAACTCTTGAATAGGTGACACTGGAACCTTTTCCCTGCTATGGTTGTATTTGCAACTTTTCCCATACTTGCATCCAGCTGACGTTAGGTAAAACTGCAACTCATATAGAACAGAAAACTTAGGAACATCAAAGGAGGTTATAATTCAGGCTTTAATTTGAGCTGTGAAACCTGAACCACATATTACAAAGTGGCAATGCCAAAGAAAACAAAGAGATACAAATAGTATTAATCGTTGGGAACACTGAATCTGTGAGATGGAATTTACCACAGAGCTGATTCATAGTGATGAACAATAGCTAATAGCTATGGTACAAAAAGAAAACAATGAAATATGAAAATATATATATATGAAGGGAGCAAAGAAAAACTTGTAGCACACCTCAAGTCACACACATAACAAGAAACTCTTTTTAGAGATACATCAATATTAATATTTGACACTGAAACACTTGGGTTCCCTATTACTTAGCACAAAGTGAAGCACAAACATTTTAATAAAGCTCACAATGTGGAGAAAAAAAAAAAGAAAGATATAAACATGCATGTATTTAAATATCTAGTTTTTGCACCAATTACCAATTTTAAATAATATGTATGAAAGGGGGGAAAAGCATGGTTGCAGCAAAAGCCTAAGAAAGGTCACAAAGAAGAAGAAGAAGAAAAAGAAAAAGAATATGAGAAATATAATCGTATAATTGTATTACAGATTCAGTGTATTTAGTATCATCCACTGAATGAAATGGACTACAATCAAATAAATTTACTTGAGAAGCAATATGTGCATCTTTGAACAACTTTGCATATAACACAATAACACATTTAAAAACTACACTAGTGCAGCCTCCCACCAATTTCACTTTGCAGATTGAATGAAAACTCCCCAACTTCAATTTGCAATAGTTAAGCATTGAAAAGTAATATTCAGATTTGTTATGTGTCAAATGGCAAACTGAAGAAAAATAGAGAAAAAAATCTTGCTTAAGGACTTTTTATGAAACATCTACTGTTCATCAAAAAGGAAAATATATGGCAAAATTATTGGCAATAGAGATATTAGGTTTGATTTAGGAACATCTAGCCCTTCTTGTTCATTTGAGAAAAGAAGAAAACACAATAGAACAAAGAAACAATTTGAAAAAGATGAAAGAAGAGACAGAAGATGACAAAAACTTATTATACAAGGATCTTGAGCCATCCTGCAAGCTCTCTTATCAACCACTTTTCAAAAAGGGAAATGACATTTCAACTTCCAAATATTACCAAATGGTGTAGATAAATCCAGAAAGAGGAAACCTTTCCAGCATTTACAAACATAAACCCACAAAAAATTAGTAGTATAGCATTAAATTCTCATTAAAGAAAATACCTAATAAGCAAAAGATGGAAATCCCTTTTTTGACATTGTTGAAGTACAAAGCATACAACAAATTAGGCAACAAGAGACACAGCCATACAAAAATCTACAAATTGCTAGCGCAGAAACCCATAACAAATTTCAGATCACACTAGAAACCATTTTAGGAGTGGCTTGCATTTTGTCAACACTAAGAGAAGCTACAAGCTTTGATCAAGAATTAAGAGACTGCAGCAGAATCAGTACATTGGGATTTGGGACTATTAATTTTCATAATTTCATTTCAATACCAATTGTGGCAATTAATTTTTATGCCACTATCAGTGCATATCATAACAATTTTCATTCAATATTTTCCATTTTAAAATAAAATTGTAAATCAAAAGCAAAAGTCCACACATTTCTCTCAACACAGTTACAGATCAGGAACAGAGGCATACCCAAATTGAACTCAACTATCAGCCACATGCTTCACTTGCTATAGTTACAGACTGAGAGACAGAAACATACCCTACTTGACCTTAACTATCAACCAGAGCTAGAAGGGTAAGCAGTGTAAAACAAAAAATATTGGTACTACTAGAGAGTTAGAACAAATGCTAGCCTTCTTATAGCCATTAAAAACTCAAGAATGTACAAGAATAAGACAATTTTGTTAATGAAGTAAACAAACATATATGAAACAATTCCAACAAATTGTTGTTTGATTTAAGATATTGTTCAGTCAGAATGAACCAGCAGATCGAAGTTTGTTCAGGTATGCTTAAAATAAGAGAATGTATACGAGAAGTGGGTTTACTAAATCAATAAATTTCTCATTTTTTCGGAGAAAGGGAAAACTAGAGAAAGGAAGACAGAGATAACAGGTGCTGGTAAACATATTTTCTAAAGTGGAAATCAAAAAACAAAGAATGAAAATGGAGAAATGGAAAGCTAGAGAAAGGAAGAAATAAACACAGCAAGGAAGAAATAAAATGATCATATCATTAGGTTCCTTGGCTAGTCATACAGGAAAATAAATGAAAAGGACAGAAAAAAAAACAAAATTCAACCTTGCATTCAGTGTTATGAAAAAGGACAGAAAAAAAAAAAAAAATCCAACCTTGCATTCTGTGTTCCTCTTTCTTTCAGGTTTTCTATTATGTAAAAACAGGAAAATTAAATTGCAGGAAAATTAAATTGGCACTACCGAACATGCAAACAAGATCCATCATACTAAACATATGGAATTTGCTTTTACTGTTTTATTATGAATATAATAATCACAACAATAGGTTCATCAGCCAGTTGTATAAAGTATATATAAACAAATAAGAAACAAAAACCTAACCTTGCATTCCGTCTGAACTGCTCTTTCCTGGTTTTCTTCTTTCAAAGTTCCCTTATCTTTAGGCCACTGGATGAGAAATAGCAGAAACGGTTAAAATAGTAGACATCAGCAGAACCTTCTAAGTTCTAACACTTACACTGGAAATGGAAACAAGCAATAAATACGATAAAAATCAAAAAAGATATCAACTTGAAATGGGAAAAAGAAAAATCGTACCTGAGTTTTTCTTCTGGGGTGATTGAACTTGCAATGAAACCCAAATTTGCAGTTCCCAGTTTTCATATAATAGGAGCAGTCCTCGGCGTCGGGTCTCAACGGATAGTGGAAAACCAACCTCCGACCATTGCTAGCATTAAACCCATCATCACCTCCTCCCTTGTCTCCTTCCTTAAAAACTCCATCACCCCCATCCCCACTCTCACCCCAACCTCCGCTCCTATCATCATCACCATAAACATCATATCCATCATGATCACCATACGCATGCCCATAACCATCATCCTCACCGACAGATTTTTCTGATTCCCCGTAGCTCTGGCTCCTCTCGCGATCGAGATACGCCTGGGTCACCACCAAGTCGTGAAGCTCATCGGAGATGGCTCGCATGGCCTTCTCATCATAGTCTTCTTCATCATCTTCCATATCGACATCTACATCTTCTTCAGACAACAGTGGAGGGCTTTGAGGAGGGTTTTGGGGATTGGGATCGGGGGAAAGCGATTGATTTGTCTGCGATTGAAGCTCGAGCCCTAGGTCTTGATTTTCCGCATCGGATTGGTGTTGATTTTGAAGTTGTTCTTCCATTTTGGAAATGTAATTCACCGAAACCCTACTCCAGTCTCCAGAAAGTAAAGTTAATTTCGGGTCAAGAACGAGAGGAAGCTAGCCTGCTTCAAACTCAGTTTATGTACAAAACAAGTTAAATAAAAATTCACAGTTTCCACTTCCCATCCCAGGGGCCGTTTGGTTTGCGCCTAATCTCTATTTAAGCCATAACATATATTTCTCCCCTTATCAACACTGTCAATTTGTATTTTCTTTGTCAGATCAGGACATGTTTTGCGAAGGTCCTAACTGTAACAGGCTGTTTGGTTCGCTGGAAAATATTTGAAGGAAATGGAATTCTAATTCCATGGAAAACAAATTATCAGGAAAATGGATTATATTGTTTGGTTGGTGGAAAATAAATTAATGGGAATATGAATTCCATTGTTTGGTTGGGTTTGGAAGGATAAGGAATAATGTGTATAATGACATAAATAACCTTACACAATAATAATAATATAATAATAATAAGAGTAATTAATAAAGTTTGGTGGGGGCAAAATTGTAACACTAGTTTTCCATGGAAAACAAAATACCTAAGATTTCCATGGAAAATGTTTTCCTCATTGTTAAGGAAAACTTTTTCCATGGAAATTGTTTTCCACCCAACCAAACAACATAAAATGTCCTTTTCCTCAACTTGTAGGAAAATGTTTTCCATCCAACCAAACACCCCCTAAGAGCTATCTTTAAACTTGTACTATGTCCGAATAAATTTTCATTTATGTTAAATTGATCAATTAATTTATTTTATACGAGAGAGTTTGAAATCCTGACCTCGTAAAGGACAATTAATTTTTTCCATAACATATACTGTAATTATCTCTCGTTATCAACATTGTCAATTTATATTTTGTAATATCATAAAAATTATTGTTACGCTCCTCTACCGTTACCACTCACATAAATTTACTCTCCTATGTGTCAATTTGTGATAAGTTATGATTTTGTAATAAAAAAATTTAATCACACAAAAATAGACACATCATGGAGTGGTCAAATTTGTGTGATTTTTGTACGGGTGGGATTGTGGGAAGCATTTCTCTATCATAAAAGAAGTGATCTTTTACAATTTCTTTTTATCTCTTCGTGTTTTTGTTTTAAAAATAAAATACGAAAATATTTTGGTAATTTCAATGAGTTTAACAAAATGGAAAAATAATGTGAAATTATCAAAATACACCAAAAACTATCCTTTTTTTAAATCTACTAAATAATAAATATATCTACTAATCTAATAAGAGCCAATAAAGTTAAAGTCTATAACACGAACTAAACAAATGTTGGTCCAATTGTTTGGTGTATTAATGTTTCATATTTTTTTAATTTTAGAATTTTTTTTTAATTTTTCTTACGTTACCCTCTATTATATCATTTATTTTTCATAAATACTCTCACATTATGTCAGTGTTAACTTTAGTAATGAAAATTTCGCTATTTATTATTCTTAACTTACTAATTGATTTCATATAGAAAGTCTTAGGTTCGAACCTCATATCAATCAAAGTTGGCATAATTGTTGAACATATACTACAAATATGTAGTTTAACATGATATTTGATTATTAATTAGCTAGACTATATACAAAACATTCAAAGTTGAGCATCAAAGATTACAAATAAGGAATCTTAAAAATTATTTTCTTGCATTTCATTTAAAAACGAGTAATACTACATGTACTCCCATGATAGGTGCCAAAGATATCTATAGGAAAGGGTCTAATTGGGACTTAAAAATGCTATACTTTGATGCCCTTTTGTGGTCAATTCGTGTTTTGAAAAGCTCTAATGTGCCAACTCTTACAAAACTCTATCACATGTTATGTTCAGAAAGATTTCTTGTAGACTTGAAGGGAACCTTAGGTTGAATGAATAAGCGATGAAAAGCGAAGGAAACTGTGCCGATCCACGTTCCAGTCCACACGTGGACCTAGACGTGGAAGAGATTCAGAAAGTTCCACGCCACACGCACGTGGAATGAGCTTAAGTAAAAGATCCACGAGCGCTCCACGCGTGGACAAGCTCGTGGATCAGTCCCTGGGCGAGAAGGCGCGAAAGTGTGAAGGAAATAAGCTATTTAAAGAGGCCTATGGAGATATTTTAGGAGAGGTTTGATGATCTATAAAGGAGTTCCATCATCTTAGAAGATTTCTAGAGATTGTAGAGCTAGGTTAGATCTAGAATAGTTGATCTTGGTTACGAATCAGAGATTGAAGCACTTGTGGACTGCATTTACTATTGCTTTGGTAATTCTTAGACATTGATTTACATTTGCTTTTAGCTTTCAATTGCAATTTCCCTTTGATTATCAATTGAACTTTTAGATCTATTT
Source organism: Ipomoea trifida (assembly GCA_003576665.1). Lineage (NCBI taxonomy): Eukaryota > Viridiplantae > Streptophyta > Magnoliopsida > Solanales > Convolvulaceae > Ipomoea > Ipomoea trifida. The sequence goes on from CP025654.1 coordinate 16,573,027, forward strand.
TGCTTTCAATCTCTTGGTATGATTAGCTAGATTTACTTGGTTCCTAGTTTTTTCTTGGACGCCTATTGCTTCAAATACATTAGATCTTCACATGTGCACAACTCTAATTGGTTCCTAGTTTTCTCTTGGACGCCTATTTTCACGGGAATGTGCATATATACGGCTTCAAATGAGAATAATGTTCTTCTATAAAAAAAATGATGATTGATCATAACCGTTCATCAAGGTTCATCAAAAGCGGAAGATTTTAGGAAAAAAAAAATACAAGGTTGATTTTGTAATATTTATAAAACTAACCCTATTCATTTTTCTTTATTTTTTAACAAGCTTTAATGGTTGATCTACTCAAATGGGTGAATCAAAACAATCCTCACTTTTTACATGGAACATATTATTTAAATTCATTACAATCTCTTCCATGTATTGCATGGGTAAAACACTAGTTTGGTAAATAAAACATTATAAAATTTTACAGCACATTGAAAGATCTCTAGCCGAAATAATAACACAGGGAAAGATCTCTAGACCAAAATGTCCCTACATTATAATATTAATAAGAGTTTATTATCGAAATGGTCCCTCAACTATTGTGAAATTACCAATTTGGTCCTCGAAAATTTTTCGCCACCGATTAAGTCCCTCGACTTTGAAAAATTTAACCAATTTGGTCCTCCGTTTATTTTGCCGTTAAACATCCGTCAAATTGGGACCAAATTGGTAATATTGCTATAGTCAAGGGACCAAATTGGTAATCTTGCTATAGTCAAGGAACCATTTCAGTGAAAAAATAATTACCAATTTAGTCCCTTGACTATAGCAAAATTACCAATTTGGTCCCCTGACTATAGCAAAATTATTAATTTGGTCCCGATTTAACGTATGTTTAACGGCAAAACAAACGGAGGACCAAATTGGTTAAATTTTTCAAAGTCGAGGGACTTAATTGGGGACGAAAAATTGTCGATGACCAAATTGGTAATTTTGCAATAGTCAAGGGGCCATTTTGGTAATAAACTCTATTAATAATCATATAATAAATTAAAATAAAATAATTTCCATAATAATAATAACAATATAATAATAATAATTAATAATATTATTATTATTTTAATTATAATTTTTATAATAACTTATAATATTTTAAATAATATTATAATAACATTATTAGAATTAGGAGAGGGGCATTTTTGTTCTAACAAGTCCAATTTTTCTTCTCAAACAGTATGAAATTTAAAATTCTAAGGATTGTAATTCCACAAAATAGAGGGATTGAAATTCTAATCCTTCAAATCAGGCAGTGAAATTTTTTCACTTTTTGAATGTACGAAGTAAAAGAATCACAATTTCCCCTACCAAACATCCATAATTGTTTAAATTTTGATTAGACATTAAACTTGTTTTTCATTTTTTGGTGTACCCAAAAGATTTAGAAATTTATTTTCCCAATCTTGAATAGCATTACCAAACGATCCATTATCTTTCTGGTCATCCCCCATTCATTACAGAATGACTCTCCATTCTGTGGGTCTATCATTGAATTTTGAAATAAGGATATAATGACAAAACTTTAGTGTAAGCATTAATATCTCTATTTAGGGCAATTTAAACCAACAAGCATACTTTAATTGATGCAGTGCATTCTCCTTAGAAAGCAAATTCCTACAATCCCAACTAATAAGGTAGTTGGACAAGAGTATGTGGTTATGACTTTTAGAACATGTATGTATCTCCATTGTATTCATGGTGAATCATGACTTTGGGTGGTTGGTAAATTAAGATTTTGTCAATTTTTTATGAATTTGATTTATTTTAGCCGTTTCACTTAGTCAAATTGTTAAATTTGATGTTTGTTAAATACCGGATTATCTAATCCACTTAAAAAAACAAATACAGATTATATTAATTTAGTTCAAAACACTACTTTCACAATTAGGGATTAAAAATTACACATATGTGTGGACTATGGTCCATAAAATAATGATTGCCTAAAAGCGTGGTGGGCCGTGAGGCTAGTCAAACCCCACCACCCAGGCCTCGAGACTAGCTCTGGGGCGGGTACGCCTAGCGGCCCAGAGCCGGCTTTAGAGGTTGGCCTCGAGGGCCATCGCATCTTACTCGAGATATCCCTCTCTCTTAGCTCCTTGGCTGTGAACTCTTCTTGGGCCCCAGGTTATGGACTCCTAAGCCTCGGGTCAACATTCTTGGGTCATTTAATTTCTAATATCTCAATCACCAGCCCCCACTCTCTGAGTTGCGAGAAGTCGACAACGAGAGAGAATAGCCACTCCAAGAACCGACTGGCTAGCGGTGAGACCCCCCAAATCCAAGCCAAGCATAGGGGGTGCTCAACATTCTCTCTAAGGCTATCTCGCCTCTAGTGTTTCTCTTTACAGACCCTCACTCAGGGCCCTCGTGCGGTTCAGACCTATTCCACGGACCCTCAAGAGCACTTCGCTTGGATTATTCAGTTGGACCCAAGTAGGCTGCTCAGGCCCTCCCCAGCGCATGTGCCCGCTTGGGCGAGTGCCATTAGTTTAACCATGACACATCATCTGGACCCCTTTTTCGCCATCCGTTCCACTATTCGTCAACCGTGGATAAAGCCAAGATTTCAGGAATAAGAGATGTCTAGTTGGGTGACGCGGGGTCGCCCAAACCTTCTTTCGAATGGTTCCTTCTCCTTGGGACAATATTAAGTTTTAGATGTGTGTTGCTAGCTCGCACGTTTTTTTTTTTTGTTAGCCCCCTTGGCCAAGCCTTGGGCCTAGCCAAAGGGTAAGCTTTCTTTGCCAGGGGTGAGCAGGGAATAGTTACGATGTCGGTTTTTGTAGAAAATCAACGTTAAATATTTTCTTTTTAATTATAATTTTATTTATCGTTTTGACGTCGATTTGACAAAAAATTAAACTGACATTATATGTGCGATATATGTAATTTCTGTAGTAGCGAATAAAATACTATAATATTTTCTTACTAATCCTTTCAGTAGAACAATATTATAATATTAGTTATATATTAAAAAAATTAAAATATTTAAATAAATAATAAAGTATATTCATATATTAATAACTCAGTTTATATGTTGTACTAAAAAAAACTCAGTTTATATGTTAATGACCTACATTAATCAAGTAATTTAAACATTTTTTTGAAAAGGAAGTAATTTAAACATATTTTTATAAGTATTTAATATTACTATTTGGTCAAGACTGTGGAAACAATTCACTATCAGATCAACTATTTATTACAGCTAATTACCAAATCATTAATTAGATACTCCGTAACTTTTATGTCTTTCAATCCATACAAATTTTGTGTTGAAAGTATTTGCTCACGAAATTAAGCATTCATCAATTGGTACTAATGATGACTATTCATACTTATCCGAGCACTTTATGTGTGACATGAACCAAGTACAAATAGCAGAAAATATTTATGTATAAATTAATTATATTCCATAGTATCATATCATATTAAAAAAGAAAAAAGAAAAAAAAAAAGAGAAGAGTATAGAACCATACTAGAAAAGGGGATGAAAAAAAGGGAGAGAGAATGGATGAGTAAATAAAATGAAATAAATACATGAATTTTTGTTGAGTTAATACTCAAAATAGTTCTCGACTATGATGATTTTTCTCGATTTTGTCCTAATCTATTTCATTAACAAAGTTCGATGGCTACTATTTGAAGGAGAAAATGGTATTAGAAATTTTTCATGTAGTTGTTAGCAGGAAGTAAATGAAAGAGGGTCAAATATTGCAATTATCAAAATGTCCTTCTATGGACAAATAACAAGTGGAGTCTAGGACTAAATTATATCACAAAAGTCGTGTAGGACGAAATCAAGAAAAATCACTATATAGTCATGTATCATTTTGGGTAATAACTCAATTTTTGTTTGAGTTCATTTCATTACTATTGTGGTATTCTTTTAATTTTATAATATCCTTAACTTTCATTTTTTTTATGCTATAACCAGTACTCAATGTATATATTAATTATGAGGAGTGGCTCTCCTATGAAACGGTCTCACGGATCTTTATCTATGAGACGAGTTGAGTCTTGATGGAAATGTAATACTTATGCCAGAAAATGTAACAATAATCAGGAATAAATTGTTTGTTATTTATAAAGAAAAATGTAATACTTTTAAATCAAAATATAATATTTAGGGTTTAATAGTTACTCATCAATGATGGAATGACAAAATTTCTAAACAAATAACTAATTATATATGATAATAAAATGAAAATTAAAAGAATTAGACCGTGACGATGCAATAATTAATCAAGAACTAAGGGTCCGTTTCGAAAGCAGGAAAATGACTTCTGGAAAATGTTTTATGGAAAATGAGTCACTTTTCGAAAAATAGTTTCATTTCCAGTGTTTGGATGTATTCTGAAAAACTGTCTTTGTGTGTGTTTGGTTCATTTTTTAGAAAATAGATAGAATTGTATAATTAAAAATTGTAATTATTTTATTTAAAATATAAAAAATTATAATAATATTAAAATAATATTATTTATTAAAAAAATAGAATTAAAAAAAAACGTAGAACCGGCAGGTTTCCGCCGGTTTCCTTGGTCCATTTCCGGCCATGGGTGATATGGCTTGATTTTGGCCGAGAACATGCGAAACGACCATTTTGGCGATTCCGAAAAATGACTTACGGAAAAAAATTCCGTAAGTCATTTTCCAAAAAAATGAACTCATTTTCCTTGGTTAACAAAAAATATTTTTCGTTGACCGCATTTTCCGGACGTTGCCAAACACCGAAAATTCGGAAAACATTTTCCGAAAGTCATTTTACGGGTTACCATACACACCCTAAAATGAAAATTAACTCATTTTTATTCTATTAAAATTAGTAGCATATATATGACAGCTCAAATGCGGTCATGTCTTAACGTGCATCCAGTACGGTCGCACCATTAGTTATGCAAAAAACACCAATAGTGTTAAAAAACGCAAAACAAAAAAAATGCACCGATACACCAAAAAATGCACATATTTTTACGCGTTGCGCATAGAAAAGACTAGTAATTAATATACATATTAATGTATCTTAATTGCGTGATAAACTGATAATATTGAATAATAAAAATATTTATTATGAAAATGAAGTAATATATTCTATTAATTAGAAGATAAAATGTAATTTTCACCGACATTTATATTGATGAGGGCAGAATCAAATTAAATGTATGCAGCATGGTTCACAATTTGTGTACTTTTGGTATGATGGGAAATATAGCTTTCCCTTTAAGAAGCAAAAGTCGGAAAGTCACCGACTGAAAGCGAAAGATAGTACAGTGTTAAATTGAAGCATATATCTCTTCACAAAAGTCAAAATGCATGTTACTGCAATTTCTTCTGCACCTACAAGCCATGATTGAGTAATAATGATGAAAAAATGCCATATTATTCAATTCAACTTCACTTCACTCCAATATATGGAATTATATTGTGATACCAACACAATGAAAATGTCCAAATTAATAAATTAACATGGAAACATTGCATTAATACTAATTTATTTTTAATAATATTATGTCCTGCTATACAACATTTTATAGTGTTTAATATGAAAATCAAATCTTCAAACAGGAAACGGAAAATTTTAACCTCTCATTTGGTTTGCAGAAAATATTTGAGTAGAGATAGAATTGAAATTTTATGGAATTTGATTTTGATTACATTGTTTGGTTGGTATAAAAGAAATTACTGGAAATATTGATTCTATTGTTTATTTAGATTTTGATTGTAAGAAATAATGAATATAAAGTCATAAAGATCAATATACTCTTGCACAAGAACAACAACAAGAAGAATAATAGTAATAATAATTAGGAAAAATTGTATTTTTTGTTCTTAAGTTATAGGATAATTGTAAGATTTATTCCTATTTGTTGGTCATGCTCACTTCTCATCCCTAAATTATAATTGACGTTGTAAATTTTGTTTGTTTATGGGACAATTTGCAACGTTATTTATAGTTTAAGGATAAGATGTGAACATAAAAAAGACGAAATTTGCAATGCCAATTATAACTTAGGAACAAGAAGTGAGTATAATCAACGTAGAGATGAATCTACAATTATCCTATAACTAAGAAATGAAAATTGCATTTTTCCATAACAACAACAATAATAATTAAGAAAGTATTGGGTCAAAATTGTTCTACCAAGTGAGCAAAGAAAACTTTCTCCATGAAAAACAAAATACCTTGATTGAGCAAACAAAACTTTTTCTTTCCTTTGAAAAATAAATTTCATGAACCAAACAAGAGAAAATAATTTTTTTTCTCAAATTTTAAGTAATTAACTTCTTTGGAAAACTTTTTTCATTCATTCAACCAAACATGCTCTGAGGGTTTTTATGTGTTCATTTTACATTTTTCTATCCCAAGCCAAATGGGATTAATCTTATGTAATTCCAAAGAGGGAGTGGGATCATATTTCAGGAATTCTAGTCTAGAAGAGCAACTAACTGACTACAATTCAAGAATATCCCATGCCTAATACCACAACCAAATATAAAAACATGTTTTTAGTCAAATTTGAAGAAAAAAGTTTAACCAAATAGGCCATTAATTTAGGTTTAAGAATTCTCCAGTTTTGCTTTTACCCAGAATCTGATATGCTGCCAGATCAAGCAAGCATCAAAGAAAGCAGAAAAAGAAAAAAAAAAAAAATCACAAAAGAAGCTGACACCAATCCAAGACTTGAATTCAAATGTTAGATTCCTTCTGTTGGGACATAACTTTTTTTTTTTCTCTTACATAATGAAGCAATTGCCCTAGCCCTAGCTGAAATCAAATCAATGATTGGACTGGATAAGGAACCCTGACAAAGCAAAAGTCTCTGTACCAATGGAAAATTACATGGATGGATTTCAATCCTCCTACACCTACCCCTATTTTTCTGTTAATTAAACAACATTTCAATCAGCAGCCAAGTTAAATAGCAATTTACCTTTCCAATGGTCATCGTCTTCACTTCTCTTCACTTCTTCGTCGAATGGCCAGTCTTCCGCTTGTGGCGACTGAAATCGGACACGAACCTAAACGTCTGGCCGCAGCCAGGCTCAGCGCAAACGTAAGGACGAGCACCGGTGTGAACTCTAATGTGTTCGGTTCGAGCCCATGCCCACTTGAATGTCATCTTGCACCCTTTCCATGGACATTTCAAGGGGCGGTCGTCCATGTGGACACGGCGATGCTGAACCAAGTACTTGTGGGAAAAGAACTTCTTCCCGCACCCCTTAACTGGGCATATGTTCTTTTTGTGCATTACGAGTTCTTGCTTTGAGTCGAAACTCATCACACAACCCTCCAGGTCACATGGATATTCTCCGTCCTCATCCCGAGCCTTTGCACTGTTGGATGGAGCCTTATTTGGAACGCCCTTTTTATTACCGTTATTACTAATTGGAGGATTCTTCGCTGCTGGAGCTTTCTTTGCGTTGCTGCTATTACCAGCTGGAACCTTCATGACGGGGCCGCCACCGCCTTTCTTTGCCTTCTTATTCTCTTGTTGCTTTGGTTTCTTAGGCTCGGGCTTCTTCAACGCTGGTTTTGCTTTGATTGGTTTGGTTTCCAACTGTTGTTTAGTTGGTTTAGTTTCCAACTGTTGTTTAGCTGGTTTCGGGGCTCTTCTTCTCAGCCGTGTGCTAGGCCCACCTTCTACCTCGTCTTCAGAAACAAAGTCGACTCCTCCTCCTTTGTTCTTCTTGTCATTGTCCTTTTGAGGTTCAGCTGCTGCCTCTCGCTTAATTCGCTTGTTTCTAAGATTAGTTTTCGATTTCTGTTGAGAGAAACCAACAGATAAAGGTTCATCGGGATCATCATCATCAGTCTTGACAGATTTGGAGTTTGCGGGAGGCCTATTTTCTGTTACAGACTTCCGCTTTTTTCCCGTCCTGCAAGTTGGAGTGGCTGTTTCAGTAGTCTGGTTACACTCCAAAGACCTCATAGGCGGCGGCTTTCCATCGGGAACGAACCAAGAAGAAGCGTTTCTTCGTATCTCTTGTTCATCAGAAACCCTCTCGGCAAGAAGAGAATGAACCTGGTTAGACATCCAGACTTTCCCGCACCATTTTCCAGCAACAACTATTCTCTTATGCTTCCCGGGAACCTTCATATTGTTTTCCGACGATGTAGGAGAACCACCCGGGGAACTGCATCCAAATGCACTGTAAATCACGGAGTTGTAAGGCATCTGCTTACGGTAGAGAGTCGAGCGACTAAGATTGGCACTGTAGAACAGATTGATGCCCAATTTCACAGCCCAGTCCCCATTCCCGTGTATTGCATCTTCACTATCTAAAGCTGACCGGATGAGCTTCTCATCATCTTTAGTGGCTTCCTGGAACAAAATATCATTCCACGGATAATCACTTCCAGACTCTTTGGCTATTTTTTTCGCTTGAGCTTCTAGTTTCGGATAATCTGTACATATTTTTTAAAGAGTGTAAGATATGTGCCTTCGAAAAAACAAGCATTTAATAATATATCCTAAAACTTCCAGACAGTACAACTACAAATGCAGACCTTCCCTTATTTTCTTCGGGGTGTCGAAAATACATAAAGATCAGATTGTTTTAACTCTATACCGAAATACATATATATATATATATATATATATATATATATATATATATATAGGGGTCAGGGATAGTGGATCAAAAAAGAACATAATGATCTCATCGAATACCTACCTACCGGACCGGTTATCTAATCTTAAGTTCAACCCCTGTTGCAAATCAAATCCGAGTTTGGTACAGCATCACCACTACTCGTAATGTCACAATGCTGCCCCTCGTGATGGCAACAGTTGGCTTTATAATACGTATATAACAGTAAATGAGCTAGAAATTGATGGTATATAATACGTATATAGCTAGAAATCATCAATTATAATGTAAATGTCACCTAGAAGCATCCCAGTCAATTGTCTTCTATATTTTTATTTTGTGGCGACAATTTATTTCAATTTTGGCATTCATATAAATATATAATATAGATTTATCAACACCCCCTTCCTCCCCAAAAGAAAAATCTGTTTCAATATAATATTTCTAGATTTTGCAAAGAGATTATTTAAGACAGAGTTGCAAAAGCAGATTGGACAGAAACAAAGTCGGGAAAAAGGTTTGCTATATGTAGTAAGCAAAGCAGAGCTAAATTTGAAATCTGAGCTTACCAGGATGACAGAGAAGAGAAATGTGAGCCCCACCGATCAACTGGAGCTCTTTTTCGACTTCAACCGCGTGTTGGAGACAGAAAACGTGCATTCTGGAAGAATCTTCATCGGATGGCATAGGTGCATCCCCAAAGGGTGCGACGATAGCATTCTTGACAGCTCTTTCTGGCAGCTTTTGGGCAGACGGAGCACAGCTTGGCACAGCTCGTCTATCTTGCAAACTACATGACAGTATTGATGTACGATTAGCGGTTTCTGAATCACGTTGAGCTCTTCTCTGTCTGTGATCTGCATAAGGGTCAATAACAAGCTGGAGAGGAATCTCATCCTCGGGTGAACAATCCATAGATCTGCCTTCACTATCCTTGACAGAAACATCTGCTTCAGCCTCATCGGCCTCAGAGTCGGAAGAATCACCGTAAGTTGAAGCCAACAGACCAAGGGAAGAACTCACTTTGTGCGTTCTACTAGTGGAAACCACTCCTACGCTTTCATCGCTTAATTGACTAGTAGGTTTTATTGAGACATCAAACAAACTATCCGGTGGCCTCCTTACCATCAACCCTACAAGTCAACATTACAAGTTCAAATGAATTAATATGCAGGTAGTCAATTGAAGCAGATGAATTCATGCATCTACATATAGTAAATAAAGAGCAAAGACCAATTTTGGTTCACGGTATTAGCAAAATGAAAGTTTTGGTCCACATGTTTAATTCCTACCAATTTTCATCCACGACTACTGTTTTAGTGCCAAAATTCATCACGCTAGTCACCCCTCCATTTAGGACATGTCGGAATCTGAAATTATTAAGGGCATTTTTGTCCTTTCATAATTAAGATCCCAATTCGAACATGAATAAAGGGATTTAAGGCCTACGATCCCAATTCGTCGTTCTCTTCATTATCCTTCTTAAAGGAATAAGACGGAGAAGAAGGATGAGGAGAAAGGCGAATTGGGATCTTATGGATTAAATCCTCCCTTTATTCATGCTCAAATTGGGATCTTAATTATGAAAGGATGAAAATACCCTCAATAATTTCATACCCCCGCATGTCCTAAACGTAGAGGTGACTGGCATGATGAATTTTAGCACTTTAACAATAGTTGTGGATGAAAATTGGCATTAAAACAATAGTCGTGGATGAAAATTGATAGGAACTAAACACGTGGACCAAAACTGTCATTTTGTTGGACCAAAATTGGTATTTGCTCATAAATAAAAACCTTGAACATAGCATCAAACGTCAAATACTCATATTACAATGTAAGACAAAGTTGAGTGTGACAATCAATATTGGATGGGAAAAAATTTCCATTCTTGTACCACATTATTTGTGCAATCCAAATAAGCCAATGATAATCAAACTTGTGTTACGTGTGCTCTCCTAGAGATACCATCCATACCACACATCTTATGCAACAAGTTTCCGTTTAATTAAATCCATAACAAAAGTAATTACACACTAAAGATACCTGAAGATGAACCTATCATGGTAACATTTGTATCTGCATCCACAGCCGTGGTCCCACCCCCAGCTTCTCTCCATTGACTGAAACTAGCGTAATCAGTTGACATCAGGCAACGAGCAGCTGCTTTTGTCGGTTGAACGATGGCAACACAAGTGTAACAAAGTATACCGCAAGTTACACATGAAAATAGTCCGTGCTCTGATGACCTATCACAGTTATAATAAGCTCTTTCACTAGCTGTATTCATGTTCCCATTAGCATGAGCAATGGCCGACGAAACATTAGAGTCTCTGCCCGAAATAGGAAGCCTAGTACTTTCACATAATGGAGAAGATTTTCCTTTATTTGAACATACTCCCAGTGTTTGTTTCATTCCCTGTTTTCTTCCTATCAATGGATAGTCAAGATCTAAATCTTTTCCGGTTTCCACCGCGTCATCTGGACAGTCTACGCTGGAGAACAGCCCAGGCTTTACCTTAAACTGGGATCCTTGAAAATTTGCGGTAATAAAATTTTCAGTAGAATTCCTCGGAAGAAGTATAACTGAAGATCCTCTTCCAAGCATGTGAAGAAGAGAATTATTTTGCTCCAAATCCTGAACGAAAAAGTCCTTGACCAGTGCTTCTCCTTCATCCTTCTTCTTGTCCTTCAGCCTGGAACTCCTTGGTTCTGTTCGAATGTTCTTCGACATCCTGCAGCAGAAGATTGAAGCAACTAAGAAACATATTGCATAAGTGTATGTATTCACACCCGACTCAGATTTTCATATGGAAAACAGAAAGTATTGCCAATATCTTCTTAAATAAATTACTCCATAGAAAATAAATCAGTCTTATTGAAACTACATAAAAAAATGGTACTAATAGTTGTCAAAATCCTTGTTAGCAGTCCTCATTATCCAGATAAGGTCATCACTTTATGCAGTTTTATGTGCAGATGGTGTGGCATAGTATAATGGAAGCAGGTAGCAAATGCAAGGAAAAGGCAAAAAATGCGAAATGCTTATTAAGCTTGCATCAAGTAGGGTTATCAAGAAGAATAGAAATCTTTGAAAGAAAACTTCAAAAAGCTAAAAGATACTACAAAATCCTTTAGTAATGTCAACAACAATTTTAACTAAAGCAACTTTAAAGTGAAACCAATGTTTTAAGAAGACTAATGTTCTGTCAAACTACACATATTCGGAAAGAGAGACCATTATGATCAAAGAGTAGTTTAAGATTGATTAACATGGAAAAAAAAATTATTGTTGACGGAAGAGCAAAAAATAAATGGAAAGCATCGCAAAAGAAAACTCTGATGCAATCTAACTCAGACAGTGGCACGCTAAAAGGAAAACTACAAGAGAACCAGGAGCCAAGCAGCAAAAAGCATCTGATAAGGATAAAGAGATTATTGCATAAAGCAGGTCAGAATATTATGTCTCTTCTATTCCCGATGAGTTTGAATAGAAATATGTAGTGCTTGTCCAGTTATAATGAAACATTGATGTTAGTGTAGCATACATCTTCTCAAACAGTAGGTTAAATATAGAACAAGCAGCATTCTGAGATGGTGTACAAAGCCCGGGGTCACTGGCTCAATACATCAATAACTACCAACATTAAAGCATTCACGTGGAATGGCAAACAAGGGAATTTACATAGTCAGAAAACAAACCTTGAACAGAACGAAAGTGCTAGATCATAGAGCAACTGGAAGTGTGAGACCATTGGAGGGCAATTAATTGATGCCCTACGGATTGCAGCATCTTTTGCAACCCTCAACCATCCAGGAGTAGCAATATTAGACGCCTCCCCACAGTTAAACCCTAAGTTTTCAAATTGACATTACCAAACATAATCAACTTACTCCCTCAAATTACTTGGTGACACCTATTGAAAAGCACAATAAAGTGATAAATGATGCAATCCATAACAAGGAAAAATACCCAATAATCTTACCATGGCTAAACCCAGAGTGATAAGCTCTTGGAAAGGTGACAACAAATTCTCCAACATCTTGCACCAACCTGAGTTCCAAATAAAGCAGCATTGTCAGAGTCTCTTGTGGTAACAATTAAAATATTATATATTAACTTCAGATGACAAAACCTGAATTACCTATAGCGTTTCTAGAACAAGAACTTTCTTGCAAATGATAATTCCAACAACTACAGAGTTAATCTGAGGTTTTGATCTAAATGATACTACTGCTCCAAGGTTGCATCTCCATCAATGTTGTCATAGCAGATTATTCATAGTTTGAAGAAGTAGATGTCCTTATATTACAGTATATGTGTGTGTATAAAACTAAGTCTGAATATGCATGTATGTACGTATACTCTGTACACTAGTATTAGTACCTTAGTTGTATAATTGACTACACTTATGCTCCATCATATCAATATAGAAACAAGATATAACAACAGGCAAACTAGGTAAAAATACACTGCAGCTCAGTGAACCAAATTCAATTTTAGATTGTACCAGATCAATATTTTACCTGCAGCATGGAACACCAGCATTAAGCAGTACTTCTGGCGACATGACAGTGGTCTTCTCACCAAGGGTAGCAAAAGTAACTGGACAAAATGCATACTAAAAAAGTTAATTCAAAAAGCATATATAGAAACATAATCTAATTGTAAAATGGGTATCATTACTTAAAATAACGAAAGCTCAATAATTCAACATTCCCAAAGCCAGCAATAGTAAGAAGAGTTTAAAACTTTTAATCACAAGGCAGCCAGAAAATAAAATAAAGATTGCATATGCATAGCCCTAAACTTCATTTCCAATTCCTAATTTCCACTATGGACTTAAATACTTAATTGCCCGTTAAAAGTTCAACAAGTTTCATTCACGTTGGAGGTCCATACCCACAAGCCTGACATTTGGCAGAAGATCCGAATCGGCAAAATAAGTCATAGCAAGTAAGAGTGAAGCAATTTGAACTTTGGGGAAGCCTCGGTCCAACCACAGAGACTTTTTCCAAAATTTCCAATAGTGGAAATAATTCTATGCCATGTCCCAATCATAAAGGAACAATGTGAACTAGAAACTGAAACCGAACCCTAATCTGAAAGTATTCAAACATACAAAACATGTGCAAATTTTTAAAACAACAAAAAACCCTAACTTCATTACTGACTCAGATTTATACTGACTTTTAGGGGTTTAAAATTTTTAACTATCAAAAAATAACAAAAGGTTGTGTCAAAATCTAAATAGAAATCAACAATTTGCATTGACACCTAAAGGGTGAACTTTACTTTAGTTCAATTTTTAGTTTACTTTTTAGGTTACCAGAAATCGCGCTGGTACGATTAACTTGATAGCGACCACAGACCACTAATCAATACCTTTATACCATTGCCACCACTGACTCGCATTATTAGTATTTGGAAAATTCTACAATGCCAATCGATACGGTTACTCTTTATACAAGGTACCACCCCAAAGTGAATTGTAAGACATTGAGTTTGTCCGGGCGCAACCTCTTATAAAGTCAATGCCTTTCCAAAGCTAAGAGAAACTAAGAGGCACGGTGCTAATCAACACCGTAACCTTTCCCTTACGGCCTTACTATTTATACGAAGACAGAAACTGTTTATTTTATTACTTCCTATTCCATTTTACCTATTATGCCTACTATTTGTTGATAAAACCAACTATTCTATCTTTGTTTATATTCTTTAACATTTTTTTTTAATAATTTTTAAGTTTGGCTTTTTAATTTAATAGTACTTCTTATAGTTTCTAAATATATAAATTTTATTTACTAACACTAAACTAAATATTACAAAAAATTAAATTATAACTTGAGTCAAATACTCGTTGACTGAACGAGACAAGACATAAATTTGGACAGAGGGAGTATTAAAAAGCAACTAAATTTGAATATATTTTCTAGTTTTCCAATGGAAAATGATAACTTTAGAAAACTATAAATAGAGGATGGAAAACATATTATGTAACTAAACAAGCCCAAAAGCTTTTGCATGCACCCTTTTTGCTTAAAATATTTGTTCAAACCAAAATTTCCATCTAACACAAACCTATCCTTTGTTCAAAAAAAAGGGTATCACTAGCTAGCACCTAACTCAGCATCATCTGAATGAACACAGAGAAGAGGAATGCTCCCTGTTAAACCAACAATGTTGGTATAACAACGCAGGCAGGCATATTCTAGCACTTGAGAAGGTATAATTTGTTATGCATTAGTAAAAATAAAGAAAACATATTCTACCACTTGAGAGGGTATACTTTGTTATGTATTAGTAAAAATAAATAAAAAAGAAAAGGCAGGGGAAAGTGTTGACTACTGTGGACTATGCAAAGAAAAACAGGGGGAAGTTAGTTAACAATGAACTTAACACAGCTTTTGGAAACAAAGAAACATGAAAGACTGAAGCTTTTGGAAACAAAGCAACATGAAAGACTGAAGCTTTTGGAAAGCTCACCAAGAGGATTGATCTCTCCTCCATAGCCTTGAAGGCGAATGACCTCCTCAAATGCCACGGCGGCATCTCGGGGAACACCATACCAGGTCTTCCCTGCACCCATATGGAGGTAATTCAAGCTATGCAAGTCATGATCCTCAACATGCCAAGCAAACCAACTGAACATCATAGCAATGTAGACCATAGGCGAAGTAACCCCGGGTATCTCTTCCTTCATGAATTTGAGGAGAGAGCCTTTGGCCCTCGAAACCCCTCTCATATTCCACTCTGTCTCAGCCACAGTCGCCCCTTCCCCAACCGCCCCAACGGAATCCGCTTTCTTCGGCGCAAAAGCCGACCCGGGAATATCGTTCGCGTACTCCACGGAGAACGGCTTGTCCACCGTGGCCTTCCAGTAAAGCGACTCCACCTCTAAAGGCGACAGCCCCTTCTTCGAGCTCCTCTTCAAGTAATTCTTTTCGAACCCTTTGGCTTTCGCCTCGAATTGCTGCAGCGTGTAGTTCTCCCCGCTCTGCCACACCGGTTTCTGCACCGGCCGGTGCCGCCTGGGGCAAAACCCGATCTGCTGCTGCCGCGTAGTGAATGTGGAGTGAGGCCGCGCCGCGAGCGACTTGTTGAGGTTAGCAATGGCGGTTTTCTTCGGCGGCATCCCCACCGGGGGCACGATTTTGCAGATTCCATACTTGGAAGCTTCGCCCTCGATCTTGAAAATGTAGGCAATGGGATCTTGGAACTCCTCTAGGGTTGGGTGATACTCTGGAGCCACTGGTAGGGTTTTCAGCCAAGAGAGCACCTCCACCCCACTGCTACCCTCGCCCATTAGGTCAAACAGCTCACATACGCACACACATATAAATATAAATATGTATTCCTGTATGTATTTTCAGAGATCTGAAAAAGGTCACCGTCACTGCTAGATAAGCATAGCTCTAGAGATAGAGAGAGAGAGAGAGAGTTAGAGAGAGAGATGGCTCTAGAGATTCTTGCTCTACTCTACTCTAATCAATCATTTTCCTTTCTATAGGAAATTCAAAGCCAAGATGATAAAGTTTATGCGAAATTATATAAATATATATATATATATATATATATATATATATATTGGTAGATAGATACAAAGATATATATGTATATTGCTCTGTTTTGTTGTGTGTGCCAACAAAAAAAACAGAGGAAAGAAAGGGGCAGAGCAGAGGTTGAGGTAAGTTGTGTGAGTGGAACATGTGAGTGGGGTTTTATTTGGGTTTGTAGCAGAGATTAAACAATATGAAAATCACTCTGCTTTTCTTTTGCTTAATCCATTGTTTTGCCGTTCATGGTAAAATCAAATAAAATAAAATCCTCTTTTTCAAATTTATTTCATTATATATAGAATCAGGTGAATTGGACGGTCAAGATTTTGAGGAGTGGTACAATGGTGCATCTAGTGCAGTCGTGCTAACGGTGTGGTACAATGGTGCAGTAATATATATATATATATATATATATATATATATATATATATATATATATATATATATATATATAAGTTAGCGGATATATATAGCAGTTTACCCCTTCAATATTTTGTAAAAGTGGTTTAATTAGCGGATTTTTCTTGTAAATTTGGTGTTGGATAGAGACTAGGTATAGTGGTTTTGGATTACCCTTTAGACAATACGAATACTTTTTGTTTTTTATGCTATGAGGAGTTTCGGCGCAAAAGACTACCTTTTCTAGGTTCTTCTATGATATACCATAAAGTAAAGAGAGATATAGGTAAAGGTTTAGTAAAGTAGTGCTAAATGTATGATTCAATTAAAACTTTTCTCAAATACAGCATAAGTTGTAAAAGCAACCTCATCATTTTGAGTTTTTTTTTTTTTTTTTGAGGTGTCATGTAGTATATTCGCCTAAATTTTGCATGTTTCATTCACACGGATGAGGTTTAATCAAATTAGCCAACATAAATGCTTTTAACAACCATTGCCATTATGGTATTTAAAAAAAAAAAAGAATAAGCTATTTAAAAAATATTATAGTTAAAACTATCTCTTTACTAAAATTTCATATAATCAAGAAGAACAATGTATACATGTCCATATTCAATATTATTCATTTAATCATAATATAATATTCATAATAAATTAATTTAATCATAATAATACGTTAATATAAATATATTACATCATCACTTAGTGATTACACTAGCTTTATAATATTTTGAATGTCAGTTAAAATTATAGGGATGTAGAAAAAATAGTGAGTGGATTGTAAATATGAAATATACTTATAAATAATATATATATATATATATATATATATATATATATATATATATATAACAAAGTTAAATTAATATAAATTAAATTGATACACACAAAATGGTAATTTTGATATTTAATACAATTAACTATTTCTGGTAAAGCAAAATATTTTATGGGAGCCTTAAGAATAGATATTCTCATTGCAAGGGAATAAAAATTCTATGGAATTCTATTTCGTGCCTTTGAAAATGAATCAAATAGCGAGATAGACTTATTCCATAAAATTTTATTTCATTTTCTGTCTATTTCGCAAACAAAACACCACATTATCTTCTTTTCCAATTAATAAACAAATCATTACAGCTGGGTTAGGTCCTTTTTGTTTTTGTTTTAATGTTTTTTTAAATTTAAAATGATCATATTGGAAAAAAAATTAACATAAAAAATCAAATTTGGTATATATTTATCAAATTTAAAAGCTTAAATTAAAGTTTAACAATACTGCAATATTGGATTTATTTTATGAGCAAGTCATTTTATTTAAATATTGTTTGTCACTCTTTGTCTAATAAAAGTTGTCAGTTGCTTTGTTGTTAACAAATTTTTTGATAATTAATTAATATTCATTTTATTGATTAATGAATATTTCAAAATTTAAAGGATGAGAGTGAAATCAAGAATATGAATTAAAGAGCCAATATTAATTTTTTCAGGTTTAAAACTAACCCTAAAAGTAAATAAAAAATTTTTAAAAAATACAATAAATCACTAATTAATTAATTAATCAATTAATAGCCAAAGATCTTGTGGTCAAGAAGCATAGCTGTGGCCTTTCCAAGTGAGAGGATCAATAGTATTCAAAAAAAAAAAAGTAAAATTAATCAACTAATAAAACTAAAGTAAATACCTCAAATTTGAAGATTTTGAAGTTAAATTGAATACTTGATGCTTTTAATTATTTAAAGCTTGACAAAGAAAATAAGTTAATAAAGAATGGTAAATTTGATTACTTGATTTTTATTATTTTATTTTGAAAATTGAACTTTAATACATAATAAACTTTTTTAAAAAAATAGAAGAGGGTCAAATAGTGTTTTTACCATAATAAAACTACATATATGTGTGTGTCTGTGTGGTCACGCAAAAGATATTTTTGACTCTTGAATACTTATTATATTTTTTTAATACAATTAATACACTAGCACAAAATGGACCAACAAATTTTGACTTTAGAAACCTGTTTTAAATAAAATAGATGTCTAAAGTCGTGATGTGGTATTATGGTAATTATCTAGATGGAAAAATGACTTTAGGTGCCTGTTGTAAGTCACAATAAATACTTAAAGTGGTTTGAAATTATTTTTTAAAAATCAAAATTATGTTGTAACCTACCACAGGTCCACAATTAGAAAATCTTTAAGAAACTCCTGCATTAAAGTCAATAGAGTATTTGTTTTCTCTCTTTTTCATAAATTATTTCTCTTTTTATTCTCTAAACATCGCTCCCTCGCTTATAGATTATTGTTTGTTTTTCTCTTTTTTAATAAATTCTCTCTTAATATATAAATGATGCTCTCTCTACTACAAAGATTGGCAACTGACACTATCTTCATCCTCTCTCATCCAATTTGTTATCTATCTTCAAATCCAAGATTTGTATTCATTCAATTCATTTCTTCTTCCTCCAATTTGACTCACGTTTTCTCTCTTTTTCAATTGCAATGCTGACGTTTGCCTTCAGAAAAAGTCAAAAACAATCTTTTTAGCATCATTGCTAACAAATTATTAGTGTTTTTTCAACTATGAGCAAAACAACGTTGAAATTGAGTTGGTAGAGTTTTAGATCTCAGCGAGGTATCTTTTAGATTGTCAGTGTTTTTTTGTTTGACGTTGTCGTTATTTAATATTGTCGATGTTCTATACTTCACCATTCGATGTCACGACAAACGGGAACAATTCCTTTTGCTAGTGATGATGGGGAATATCCATGCAGATGCACACAAAATTTGGATCTTCACTACGTTTTTTTGGAAACTACAATTATATTGATGATGTCATACTCATATTTTTCCTATATCGGTCTCTACTGTTGCTGAAAGAGTGAGATTTTCTTTGTTTTTTTTGGGTGTTATTGGTGTTGGAATATTTTTTCTCAATATTTGAACTAAATCAAATATAAAAATTCTTATAAAAAAATGGTGCGATAATTTAAAAAATATCAATCTAAGGCATGTGCACTTTCTTTAAAAACCAATTCACTTCCTCACGAGAGTGCTAGGAGCATTGAAGCATCAGTTTTGCATGATAAAATGAATTAAAACAATATATTCGAGCACTCACATATATTACTTTCAACAAACTAGAACAAAGGTGAACACTTCTAGAATTTGAGCAAGTGTTGACAGAGTTTTTAGAGAGAGAATGTTCAAGCTATACCATTTTTTTTCAAAAATTGTTTGCCTAAAACTACACATATATAGGTGATGCAAAACTAATACTCCATGTCACATTTTACCTGTCTTGTTTATTATTTATTAGTCAAACCAACTTTTTTTCTTTGCTTATTTTCTTTATTATTTTTAAATTTAATTTTTTTTGTTTAATAGTAATTTTAATGTAGTTTATAAATATATAATTTTTATATAATAATTGCTTGGTAAACAAATTAATATGCATACGACTTTATTGGTATACATAGTTGATAAGTGCCAAATATACTATGTGTTGTGGGATATCTTGGAGGAATTTTGTGCTTTAATTGGAGTCCTTTGAGCTTATTATATGCTTAGAATAGCCTAATTTGCATAATGTTAGGAATAAAGACTAATTGTGATTGCATTTGTGCAATATTGGAAACAATGTCATTTCAAGGGCACTTTGGTGACGTTTCGACATTTGATAATATTTCAGTCTAGGAGTGTCCAAATGAGGTGATTCAAGTGACATTGGAACATTGGAACAATAACTCAAAGGGTTATAACTTTGCTAGAGATCACAAAATCTAATTTGGACATCTTCAGGGTCAAATATGCATGTTACCTTGCACGCTTGTGTAGAGCTCGTGGAAAAACTGGCATTAAGTTGTACTCGGGCTTCCACAAGCGTGATGAGCTCATGCACGACTCCATAAATCATCCTTAATATATGATTGAGGGCTATATAAGCTTAAATGATGTAGATAGTTAGAGGAGTTAGATTGAGTTTGTGAGGATACATGAATGCCTTTAATTGCTTATAAGAAGTGAAATAATATTGATGGATAAGTATCATTGTTGGAAGTGGACTTTGTGTAGACTCTTGCATGGTGATGACCACACTAGGTCTTGAAGGTGTGTAGTTGCCAAGGAATTAGGACTACATGATAGCCTTTCTATTTGCAATTTCCACCTTACGCCGGAAGGCGGAGCTCAGGAAAAGGCATAGACATGCCTTGAGTAATTAAAGTTACTACAAAAGTAGAACTCGAATTACTCAATAGGCTAATGACCGTGATTGGCTTAACATTGGGTAAAATGTCTTCGAAGGATCACGATTCAATGCATTGTGCCAATTCCTACTTAAGACTCTTCATTGTATCCGAACAAGGAAAGCTTGATCCAATCCCATCTATTTTCCTTGCTTTTACTTAATTGCTTTGTGATCATTTACTTACTTTGTATTTTACTTGTTCTTGCGACCTTGTTACTTGATAATCTTCTTGATAATCTTGAGACCTAGCTTCTTGATGCTTCCTCACCCTTGTACTTAGCCACACTCTACTCACTCTCATGTGCCATCCTTGAGAGACGACATCCCAACAAGCTTCACCTTCCTCACATTTATTTCCACCCCACGCATACTATGATTGTCAAAATGGTGTCATTGCTGGGGATCAATCGGTGTTGATTAGGGTGCTATCTTGGTTGACATGAGGATGTGTTTTGGCAAAGGAGACTTAGTCAACTTTTTCCTTTACTTGCATTTTACTTTCCTCGCATTTGATTTTTGTTGTTTCAATTACTTTCGTTATTTATATTCCTTGCATTTCCTTTCATTACTTCAATTGCATTGTGTTTCTCCATTTGGTTGTTTGTTTTGCATTCGCTTTTTATTTTCATATTTAAAAAGATTTGCATTGTGTTTTTTATTTGGGTGTTTTTCTTGCATTTCATTTCATTTTAGTGTTTTATCTTTTGAGTACTCACAGCTCACAAGCAACTTCTTTTAGTTGCATACAATTGCTTGTTTTTGTGATTGAAAGATTGGCTTAAGAAGATGTATTCTAGGTACCAAAGAGTAGGATATCATGAAATGGAGACCGCAATTGAATCCCTCTAGGAGATAGCGACGTCGTCGGCGACCACTCGATCGCTGGAGGATCAAGATCTTCTGGAAAGAAGCACAAAGAAGTCCAAACGTGGGCGTGAAACAAAGGAGGCGACCGACATGAATCTTGCAGAATATATGGTCCAAGAAACCCCAGCATCTCGGATGAAATCTCCAGAATCTGCGTAGTGGCGCACTCCTGCGGCGACCCCAAGCCACGCATGTCAGCAAAAGGAACCCCTTGAGCGTCCAGAGGAAGATGAAGTATTGGATGAGGAAGTAATGAATGCAGATGAGACAGACCCGATGTGTCCTGTGATACCAGTGACCAAAGAGGAGAAAGAGATGTTACGACGTCCGTGGAGAAGATTGCTTATCATCAAAGTTCTTGGTAGAAAAGTGAATTACCCATACCTTCTACAAAGGCTACAAAAAATGTGGAAACCGAAGGCCGTTTTCGACCTAATTACTCTGGACCAAGATTTCTTTTTGGCTAAATTCGAATCGCTCCAAGATTATGAATTTGCCAAATTTGAAGGTCCATGGATGATCTTGGACCACTATCTGGTTGTCCAAGAGTGGAAGCCCAATTTCAATCCAAGGGATGTAAAACAGAGAAATGCTCGCCTGGGTAAGATTCATGTCGCTACCAGTGGAGTATTTTGAAGATGATTCGTGATAAAGATTGGAAGAAATGTAGGTCGTCCGATCAAGGTGGACAATACAACAAGCCTTGTTTCCAAGGGGAGCTTCGCAAGAATTTGCATGGAAATCGATATATCAAAGCCCCTGCTTTTGAAGTTCACTCTTGAGCAAAAAGTATGGACAATTGTGTATGAAGGCATACATCTGGTATGTTTTAGTTGCGGGTTATATGGCCATTGAGCGGAGCAATGTGGGAAAGTAACTTCTAAAGGTCCTGAGGAAAAAGAAAATCTAGAACAAAATGTGGGAGGCCAACCTATGGTTCAGACCCCGATTGTGTATCATCCTCAACTGGTAGTCCACCAACTCAGAGGAAATTTTGGACCATGGATACTGGTATCCAGAAATACTAGGAGTGGTCGTGGAAGAGGCGGTGTTCGGCCGCCAACCTGCTAGTATTACACCGGACTCATCATGGATCCCACAAGTGGGAATAGAAACTCACTCTGGTTTGCAATGTTGGAGGATCTTGAAGGGGAAGATCATATTCCAGTTCAAGAAAAGACAAATAAAGGCACTTACACACAACATGAGTGAGAATCTCCCTAGGATAAGGACGAACCTTCATCAGTATAAGGACTCCGCCCCTCAGCGCACCTTTGATGGTAACTAAAAACTGGTCAGCAAAGTCGTAACTACCCAACTCTGTGAGGAGTGCACAACGTGAGGGGTGGAAGAGGTGGGTCCAAGGAAAGCTACAGCCGAGGCAGAGCATACGGTGGTACGAGGCTATAATAAAGGAAAGAATATAGTTAATACAGTTGTTGGACAGGAGGATGAGCAACCTGAGAGTTCACAGCCCTGGACCAACAACGTGCTGATGGGAGATCCACTTGACGTCCCAAGAATCTTTGTCAACCTTGCTAAACCTCCTGATGAAGCTATGGAGGACTTAGAGTATGCTTTTGGTCGAAATGACCTTGCGGCGATTGCCCATTCGCGCCAACCCGGGCCGCGCGACATCGCACTCGCACGCGAACGACCTTCGAGAGGTCGACTCCGCTGAAGTTCGAGACATCGAACTACCTCTCGAGGTCAGCTCTCGAGCTCAGTTTGATGTCTCGAACGAGAGATCAGTTTGATCTCATGTGGTCTGAGATATGGAAAACTCGTTCGGAATTTTGGCATAATGTAGCCCGCAAGGGCAGCCACTTTTCCGGACGACATTCGAGCCCGCAGGTGCCGGCGCACACAAGTTCAAGCCTATTCGAACTCATCTCGAACTCATTTTGGGATTTGATTTGCACCCCCCCCCCCT
>CP025654.1:16596686-16646811 GCA_003576665.1 Ipomoea trifida
TTGTTTTTTATGCTATGAGGAGTTTCGGCGCAAAAGACTACCTTTTCTAGGTTCTTCTATGATATACCATAAAGTAAAGAGAGATATAGGTAAAGGTTTAGTAAAGTAGTGCTAAATGTATGATTCAATTAAAACTTTTCTCAAATACAGCATAAGTTGTAAAAGCAACCTCATCATTTTGAGTTTTTTTTTTTTTTTTTGAGGTGTCATGTAGTATATTCGCCTAAATTTTGCATGTTTCATTCACACGGATGAGGTTTAATCAAATTAGCCAACATAAATGCTTTTAACAACCATTGCCATTATGGTATTTAAAAAAAAAAAAAGAATAAGCTATTTAAAAAATATTATAGTTAAAACTATCTCTTTACTAAAATTTCATATAATCAAGAAGAACAATGTATACATGTCCATATTCAATATTATTCATTTAATCATAATATAATATTCATAATAAATTAATTTAATCATAATAATACGTTAATATAAATATATTACATCATCACTTAGTGATTACACTAGCTTTATAATATTTTGAATGTCAGTTAAAATTATAGGGATGTAGAAAAAATAGTGAGTGGATTGTAAATATGAAATATACTTATAAATAATATATATATATATATATATATATATATATATATATATATATATATAACAAAGTTAAATTAATATAAATTAAATTGATACACACAAAATGGTAATTTTGATATTTAATACAATTAACTATTTCTGGTAAAGCAAAAATATTTTATGGGAGCCTTAAGAATAGATATTCTCATTGCAAGGGAATAAAAATTCTATGGAATTCTATTTCGTGCCTTTGAAAATGAATCAAATAGCGAGATAGACTTATTCCATAAAATTTTATTTCATTTTCTGTCTATTTCGCAAACAAAACACCACATTATCTTCTTTTCCAATTAATAAACAAATCATTACAGCTGGGTTAGGTCCTTTTTGTTTTTGTTTTAATTGTTTTTTTAAATTTAAAATGATCATATTGGAAAAAAAATTAACATAAAAAATCAAATTTGGTATATATTTATCAAATTTAAAAGCTTAAATTAAAGTTTAACAATACTGCAATATTGGATTTATTTTATGAGCAAGTCATTTTATTTAAATATTGTTTGTCACTCTTTTGTCTAATAAAAGTTGTCAGTTGCTTTGTTGTTAACAAATTTTTTTGATAATTAATTAATATTCATTTTATTGATTAATGAATATTTCAAAATTTAAAGGATGAGAGTGAAATCAAGAATATGAATTAAAGAGCCAATATTAATTTTTTCAGGTTTAAAACTAACCCTAAAAGTAAATAAAAAATTTTTAAAAAATACAATAAATCACTAATTAATTAATTAATCAATTAATAGCCAAAGATCTTGTGGTCAAGAAGCATAGCTGTGGCCTTTCCAAGTGAGAGGATCAATAGTATTCAAAAAAAAAAAAGTAAAATTAATCAACTAATAAAACTAAAGTAAATACCTCAAATTTGAAGATTTTTGAAGTTAAATTGAATACTTGATGCTTTTAATTATTTAAAGCTTGACAAAGAAAATAAGTTAATAAAGAATGGTAAATTTGATTACTTGATTTTTATTATTTTTATTTGATAAAATTGAACTTTAATACATAATAAACTTTTTTAAAAAAAATAGAAGAGGGTCAAATAGTGTTTTTACCATAATAAAACTACATATATGTGTGTGTCTGTGTGGTCACGCAAAAAGATATTTTTGACTCTTGAATACTTATTATATTTTTTTAATACAATTAATACACTAGCACAAAATGGACCAACAAATTTTGACTTTAGAAACCTGTTTTAAATAAAATAGATGTCTAAAGTCGTGATGTGGTATTATGGTAATTATCTAGATGGAAAAATGACTTTAGGTGCCTGTTGTAAGTCACAATAAATACTTAAAGTGGTTTGAAATTATTTTTTAAAAATCAAAATTATGTTGTAACCTACCACAGGTCCACAATTAGAAAATCTTTAAGAAACTCCTGCATTAAAGTCAATAGAGTATTTGTTTTCTCTCTTTTTTCATAAATTATTTCTCTTTTTATTCTCTAAACATCGCTCCCTCGCTTATAGATTATTGTTTGTTTTTCTCTTTTTTAATAAATTCTCTCTTAATATATAAATGATGCTCTCTCTACTACAAAGATTGGCAACTGACACTATCTTCATCCTCTCTCATCCAATTTGTTATCTATCTTCAAATCCAAGATTTGTATTCATTCAATTCATTTCTTCTTCCTCCAATTTGACTCACGTTTTCTCTCTTTTTCAATTGCAATGCTGACGTTTGCCTTCAGAAAAAGTCAAAAACAATCTTTTTAGCATCATTGCTAACAAATTATTAGTGTTTTTTCAACTATGAGCAAAACAACGTTGAAATTGAGTTGGTAGAGTTTTAGATCTCAGCGAGGTATCTTTTAGATTGTCAGTGTTTTTTTGTTTGACGTTGTCGTTATTTAATATTGTCGATGTTCTATACTTCACCATTCGATGTCACGACAAACGGGAACAATTCCTTTTGCTAGTGATGATGGGGAATATCCATGCAGATGCACACAAAATTTGGATCTTCACTACGTTTTTTTGGAAACTACAATTATATTGATGATGTCATACTCATATTTTTCCTATATCGGTCTCTACTGTTGCTGAAAGAGTGAGATTTTCTTTGTTTTTTTTGGGTGTTATTGGTGTTGGAATATTTTTTCTCAATATTTGAACTAAATCAAATATAAAAATTCTTATAAAAAAATGGTGCGATAATTTAAAAAATATCAATCTAAGGCATGTGCACTTTCTTTAAAAACCAATTCACTTCCTCACGAGAGTGCTAGGAGCATTGAAGCATCAGTTTTGCATGATAAAATGAATTAAAACAATATATTCGAGCACTCACATATATTACTTTCAACAAACTAGAACAAAGGTGAACACTTCTAGAATTTGAGCAAGTGTTGACAGAGTTTTTAGAGAGAGAATGTTCAAGCTATACCATTTTTTTTCAAAAATTGTTTGCCTAAAACTACACATATATAGGTGATGCAAAACTAATACTCCATGTCACATTTTACCTGTCTTGTTTATTATTTATTAGTCAAACCAACTTTTTTCTTTGCTTATTTTCTTTATTATTTTTAAATTTAATTTTTTTTGTTTAATAGTAATTTTAATGTAGTTATAAATATATAATTTTTATATAATAATTGCTTGGTAAACAAATTAATATGCATACGACTTTATTGGTATACATAGTTGATAAGTGCCAAATATACTATGTGTTGTGGGATATCTTGGAGGAATTTTGTGCTTTAATTGGAGTCCTTTGAGCTTATTATATGCTTAGAATAGCCTAATTTGCATAATGTTAGGATAAAGACTAATTGTGATTGCATTTGTGCAATATTGGAAACATGTCATTTCAAGGGCACTTTGGTGACGTTTCGACATTTGATAATATTTCAGTCTAGGAGTGTCCAAATGAGGTGATTCAAGTGACATTGGAACATTGGAACAATAACTCAAAGGTTATAACTTTGCTAGAGATCACAAAATCTAATTTGGACATCTTCAGGGTCAAATATGCATGTTACCTTGCACGCTTGTGTAGAGCTCGTGGAAAAACTGGCATTAAGTTGTACTCGGGCTTCCACAAGCGTGATGAGCTCATGCACGACTCCATAAATCATCCTTAATATATGATTGAGGGCTATATAAGCTTAAATGATGTAGATAGTTAGAGGAGTTAGATGAGTTTGTGAGGATACATGAATGCCTTTAATTGCTTATAAGAAGTGAAATAATATTGATGGATAAGTATCATTGTTGGAAGTGGACTTTGTGTAGACTCTTGCATGGTGATGACCACACTAGGTCTTGAAGGTGTGTAGTTGCCAAGGAATTAGGACTACATGATAGCCTTTCTATTTGCAATTTCCACCTTACGCCGGAAGGCGGAGCTCAGGGAAAGGCATAGACATGCCTTGAGTAATTAAAGTTACTACAAAAGTAGAACTCGAATTACTCAATAGGCTAATGACCGTGATTGGCTTAACATTGGGGTAAAATGTCTTCGAAGGATCACGATTCAATGCATTGTGCCAATTCTACTTAAGACTCTTCATTGTATCCGAACAAGGAAAGCTTGATCCAATCCCATCTATTTCCTTGCTTTTACTTAATTGCTTTGTGATCATTTACTTACTTTGTATTTTACTTGTTCTTGCGACCTTGTTACTTGATAATCTTCTTGATAATCTTGAGACCTAGCTTCTTGATGCTTCCTCACCCTTGTACTTAGCCACACTCTACTCATCTCATGTGCCATCCTTGAGAGACGACATCCAACAAGCTTCACCTTCCTCTCCGCTGAAGTTCGAGACATCGAACTACTCTCGAGGTCAGCTCTCGAGCTCAGTTTGATGTCTCGAACGAGAGATCAGTTTGATCTCATGTGGTCTGAGATATGGAAAACTCGTTCGAATTTGGCATAATGTAGCCCGCAAGGGCAGCCACTTTTCGGACGACATTCGAGCCGCAGGGTGCCGGCGCACACAAGTTCAAGCTATCTCGAACTCATCTCGAACTCATTTTGGGATTTGATTTGCACCCCCCCCCCTGCGCGCGAGAGAGAGCATCTATGCTATACAAGTTAATTAGCTTAAAAGACTCTTGTATTTATAGTGGGGCAAATCTTCATTCCCAACCAATGTGGGACAAAGCTAATAAGTTCTTCCTCACTTAAAATTCCATCTCAAATGGGTATACTTTGAGAACCAATTTCTCATTCACCCATTATCCATTTTGAGCGTATAATATATCGATCTCTTCGTCTTACTATGAAGAATCCGAATCCACTTTGACCGACCCAAATCGGATGTGGACCCTACATATATTTATACCACAAAATGGCCACTTAAAATGTCATTTTAGTGCTATTTTTCCAACATATATATATATATATAGGATCGCGTTCAGGTGCGAACTGGCCGCCCAGGAGAGAACTGCGGACGAATCACAGCGCGCCACATGTCCAGAATGTAGTTGCAACTAACGTTATAACTAGGTGCACTTCATGTTATAACTAGGTGCACATAGGTGTACCCAGGTGCATAAATGTTAACAAGGTAAATTACTTGCACCTGCAAGTGAAAATAGGTGCACACGTGCAAGTAAAATGTATTACAAGTGCAAGTAAATTATACAATGAGCATCAATACTAAGTGCACCTAATGTTATAACTAGGTGCACCTATTGCTATAACTAGGTGCACATAGGTTGCAACCAGGTGCATGAATGTTAACAAAGTAAATTACTTGCACAAGTGCAAGAAAAATGTATTGCAGATGCAAGTAAAATGTATTACAGGTGCAAGTGAATTGTACAGTGAGCATCAATACTAAGTGCACCTAATGTTATAACTAGGTGCAACCTATGTTATAACTAGGTGCACCTATGTTATAACTAGGTGCACCTAGGTTGCACCCAGGTGCATGAATATTAACAAGGTAAATTACTTGCATTTGTAAGTGAAAGTATTTGCGAAAATAGGTGCATGAATATTAATAAGGTGAATTACTTGCACTTGTAAGTGAAAATATGTGCGAAAATAGGTGCACTTGTAAGTGAAACTAGGTGCACTCTTAAGTGAAACTAGGTGCACTTGTAAGTGAAACTAGGTGCACCAAAGTTTCAGTTATTTACGAAAATGCCACCACGTCATTTTTTTAAAATTGCATCTGATTCGTTGATCTGGACACGTGGACGACTGTGGAGCGTTCTCATTTCCTACCTGGGCGAGAGTTCTCACGAGAGTGCACCATATATATATATATATATATATATATATATATATATATATATATATATATATATATATATATATATATATATATATATATATATATATATATATATATATATATGAGAGATCCTGTGAAATTAGTCCCTTAGGTGAGAAATAGGATGAAATATAGATCATTGGATTTAATTTTGATGCATAATCTCAACCATTGCATTTAAAATTCGCGCATTAAATTATCTGTAGTAAGATTAACGTTTGAGGTCAAAATCGTCTGTAGCCTAGCCTTTCCACTAACATTTCTCGCTTCTCTACAATTGCCACTACGCTGAAGTTTTCTCTATTTCCTCTTGAGCAAGCTAATATCCGGCGAAGAAGACGAAGTGAAGTCAACGAAGGCAACGAATTCAGCGAGAAAATTTCAGGCGAAGACAACGAAGACGATGATACAGCAAAGCTTTGACAGTGTCTATCACTTCTGCGTTTCATCTTGAACAAGCTACTCTCCGGCAAAGAAGACGAAGTGAAGTCGACGAATTCAGCGAGCAAATTTCAGACGAAGTCAACCTCATTATTTTTCATAATTACTTGCAGCGCATAATTTTCACTCGTGTAGTGCATATTTTTATGTCTAGTAGTGCACATTTTTCTACCTAACAGTGCACGTTTTTTCTATCTTAGAGTTCTGGCTATTAACCATTATTTGATTAACCATAAGAATTGAATGTGCACTGCTAGGCACAAACTTTTGCTCTGTATGGCACAAAAACATGCACTATAGAGCATAAAACTAACCTAAAAGATGGATGATAGCATGAACTCTACTACTGAACAATGTACACTGTTAGTTGTGAAAATGTGCACTACTAGGCACAAAAATTTGCACTATACGATTTAAAAGTATGCACTGCAAATATTTATGAAAAAATAGTGTGGTTTGTGCAATTTTATTTGATTAACCATAAGAATGTGCACTGGTAGGCACAAACTTTTGCTCTGTATGGCACATCATTGTGCACTACAGAGCATAAAACTAACCTAAAAGATGGATGATAGCCTGAACTCTACGACTAAACAACGTGCACTGTTAGTTGAGAAAATGTGCACTACTAGGCACAAAAATTTGCACTATACGGTTGAAAATTATGCACTCTAAGTATTTATGAAAAAATAGTGTGGTTTGTGCAATTTTATTTGATTAACTATAAGAATGTGCACCAGAAAGCAAAATTTTTTGCTCTGTATGGCACAACAACGTGGACTACATAGCATAAAACTAACCTCCTAGATGGTTAATAGCATGAACTTTAAGACAGAAAACATGCACTCTTAGGTAGGGGTGGGCAAAACAGTTCGGGTTACCCGAACCGAACCGAAGAGGAAAAACCGATCGGTTCATGTTTTAGAAGAACCAAACGGTTCGGTTAAAAACCGAACCGAACTGAAAAAACCGAAAGATTTTATAATTAAATATAAATATATATTATATATAATTATAAATATATATTATATATAATTATAAATAAATATATATATATATATATATATATATATATATATATATATATATATATATATATATATATATATATTATCTATACATTCCAAATTCATTTCAGTTTTAGAATTTAATTTCTAGTTTTATTTTTTATTTTATTTGTTTGAATTGTTAATTTGTTATGTTGGTATTTATTATTTAAATATTAGACTTTGAATTTGGGTTATGTGATGTTTCATGTATAGTTATTACGGTGCCCCGCTAAGTCGCGGCGCCCCCGACCGCCTTATCGCCTAAGAAATGTTAAAATTCGGAAGTCGTAAACCGAATCGAACACTGAACCGAAGTAAATCCGAACCGAAACCGAACCGTTTCAAACCGAGCCGAAACCGAACCGAACTCTAATGTTAAACCGAATGGTTTAATTTTTTTAAAACCGAAAAACCGAAAAAAAACAAAAAACGAACCGAAAAACCGAAAAAAAAAAAAATCCGGCCAAGGAGACGAAGAGACGATTCGTCTCCATGGCCAAGAGACGAAGGGCTATGGAGACGAGGCCGGCCGGAGACGCGCCAGCATTTTTATTTTTTTTTTAATTATTTTTTTAAATTTAAATTTAAATTTAAATTAATTATTTTATTTAAAATTATTTTAAAATATCATTTTTAAAATTGGTAACCAGCACATCAGGTAAAACAGGTCATTTGGGATGAAATTGCATGAATTCGTATAGTTCAGGGACCCAATTGCATTGTTTTTTTAGTTCGATGGCCTAATTGCATTTTTGTGTGTAGTTCAGTGGCCAATTTGACCCTTATTTCAATACAATATATTTATATGAAAGATTTTTAACTTGACATAAAAAGAAATGATAAATATGTAATTGAATAAATTTTATACTTCCACAAGTCACATAAGAAAAGGAATTCTAACACATCTAGGCCATTGTTATTTTCCTTAATTTTAAGAAATCTAATTTATCGGTGACTTGAACTTCCCCAAGCCAATGGCTTCACCAACCAATTATGGAAATAACTTTCTTGACTACCAAACACCAGAGTCGAACAATTCAAAATTAATGATAAAAAATAGAAATGACAATATAATTGATAGTTGATAGACTAAAAGTAAAATAAACTTCTTTATTAAAAAAGAAAAAAAAAAAGTAAAAACATTTGGAAGAATACATACACCAGCTACGGAGGCACATAATGAACACATTCTATGTACCAAAATATTATAATTAAACATATTGTATGTTTGCTAATGACAAAAGAATATTATAAGCATGTATGTTAAATGCATGCATACATTATAAATATACCAAGCAAGTTACCTAGACGGAGTGAAATGGGTCAAATCCCTTTAAATAAGATATAGAATTGTATATGAGATAGATATAAGTCAAGAAAATTTAAATAATGTTTAAACTCCTTATATAAAATGAATATGCGACATTATTTTATTATACATAAATTATAAATGATGATGGGATCTAAAATTTAAGTTTTTATTTATTTCAATTCTCTAATTTTCTCCATTTTCCTATTTTTCATTATTTCATTTGTTTTATATTTTTCAACTTAAAAAATACGTTTACCAATACCCATTTTTCAAAGTCTCTATTTATTTATTTTTAGTATCAAAGTCTCTATTTTACTTTCTCTATTTTTCATTTTCTAATTTATAAAATGAGTTTACCTGCAATGCATATTTTTTTATGAATACTATTGACCTTGTGACATGTAGTATCTGTCCATATACTTTCTCAACCTACTAAAGTCCAACAAAGTCAACATTGCCCCCACTAAGGCTCGAACCCATGACCTCCCACTTGAGAAAATCACTTCATGCCGCTTGACCATAAGGCCTTTGTCATGATGCACCCATATTTAAAATTTGCTAATTTTCATTTTCCAGTTTCTACTTTGTAAGGAAGATGAAAAATTTTCTCCAGTTGTTAAATACAAATATTCCCACCGCAAATTATTGTGCGGATCACTGCACGGTCCAAAACGACGTTGTTCTGCGAATGTTAGAATAATGAACATTTTGAGAGTAAGATAATGTATTTTATGAGTTAGGATAATGTACTTTATGTGTAAAAATAATGTATTTTATGAGTTAGAATAATGCAAAATGTATTTTATGTGTTAGAATAATGAAATTTCTGGTGTAAGATAATGTATTTTATGAGTTAGAATAATGTACTTTATGTATTAGAATAATGTATTTTATGTATTAGAATAATGTATTTTATGAATTAGAATAATGTACCATAATGCAATTTGCATATATTAGTTTTTATTTATAAAAAATTGATTTAGCTTTGTCTATACCCTCATATCAAATAAATATTCAATCCTTAGATGGGAGGTCATGAGTTCGAGTCTCAGTGGTGGAGATCTCGAAATTGACTCTTTGTGCTTCAACAGGTTGAGAAAAGTATAGATGAACAGATATTACAATGTAATAGGGTCAGTTGTATTCAAAAAAAATAATAATAAATAAATATTCAATCCAATACTTAACATCCAAGGATAAGAATAAAGTACGTCAAGTCTATTTTGTGTAAACATGCATGTATACAAATTATTTTGTGCGGGGCAACAATGCAACTGGTATTATTCATATTCCCATCTAGTAATATAATTCCATTATATATCTTATTTTATGTTTTAACCAAATTGACTCAAGTTATCTAATATTTAATAGGTGACAGTTCAGTTTAGTCCTTTTTTTATCAGAACATCCTCATTTGGTTCTAATATATTGTTGTGATATGATCATTTTTGTCATTCGTCAACAAAATCGTTGAAATGTCATTAAATATAAGGACATTTTGAACTTTTTTATACAAAGTAAGTTGACCCGCTATTTTTTTTTTTAAATCTATAATTGAAGACCGAAATGTCATTGTATTTAATGACGTTTAAACTGTTTTGTTGATAAATGACAAAAAAAGTCATGTCACAATGATACTAGGACCAAAAGTTTTCTGAAAAGAAAAAATTAAAAATGAACTATCACCTATAAATCTAGAACCAAAAATGAAATTAACTCTTTAATTTAGGATTAGTGAATAATGTTTATAGCAGTACTCCTCATTCAAATATTTAATTTAATAAGACGACCGAGGTAACCTTGGTTAGTAGGGAGTACTCTTCACTCAAATATATAGGTAGATTTTACGTTTAAGGCATGTCAAAATAAGAGTCTGTTTGGCAGAGCTTATTTAGGAGCTTATAGCTTATATTAAACTACTAATAAGCTATAAGCTTTGTTTGGTAATGTTTTCAAAATAAGCTAGTAGCTTAAAATAAGAGCTTATTTTGAAACGCTACTTGGGGTAGCTTTTCAAAAATAAGCTAGTAGCTTTTTAACTTTTTTCCATCTTTATCCTTATTATTTTAAATAAATGACATCCTTTATCCCTCTCAATTAAAATCCTTTTGACATTTTCTTTTCATTATGTTTGGTTGTAATTTCAGTTTAACATTTGTGTTTGAATATTAATTTTTGTATGAACTAATCTTATGAATTATAAACATTTTTTTTACTTTATATATTTTCAAATATATGTTCTTACTTTATATTTTATTTAAATATATTAATTTCATTATTTTATATTTTAATATATAAAAAAACCTATTTCAGTTTAAAATTATTTAAATTGTATGAAGATGTCCTTTTTAGTCTATTTACACTTATCAACTTATCAAAAAGCTAATTTTACCAAGCACTTTTAAGCATAACAGCTAGCTTAACAACTCTTCAGATTTCAGCTTCGAGCTTATAGCTTTTCAGTTTTCAGCTACTTTTCAGCTTTCAGCTACCTTTTCAACTAGGTTTGCCAAACATAACCTAAGTATGAGTTTTATCTATGATGTCATTTGTGATTTGCAAGTTATTACATAGGAGCAAAGTTTACTCAATGCACACTATCAGATAGTGGTTATGAATTTCCTTTGTCACCCATAAAAAAAAATGTATGATTGAAATCATTATTAATATCATTAACCAGTTGTTAGCTGATTGGGTTCGTGAGTTTGATTAGATGATAGTATTAACTCATTGTAGAAAGATATTTGGTAAATTATTTGTTAGCTGATTACATGCAAAATGACTTTCTTAAAAAAGCTTTTAAAAAAAAGCTATTTTGAGCAGCTTTTTGAATTTTAACATTTTAGAACAATAAGGTGTTACAAAATGCTAATTGTGTTATCAAACAAGTGTAACAGTCACCATCTTGAACTCTTTACCTATATTATTACTAATTGAATTTTTAATATTTTTTAAGAATTTTTTTAACCCATAAAATATAGGTGGTAGTAATTAAGTGTATTTTTTTTATTTAGAACCAGAAAATGGAAGATAAGCATTTGAGAAATAAAATTAAAAAAAAAAACAAACAAACAGGGGAATGTTATAAAAAAAAGAAATTAAAATAGATAATTAAAGTCCGTATATACCATTTACCTTGCTTTTTAGGGTTATGTACCTTTCTTTGTTGTGCTATTTTTATCTAAAAAAGACGGCCAATAAAACACGCAATTGTGATTATTTATTTATTGCTTCGAAAGGAGTGTTGAGTGAGTGGAGAATGATTCTTATATCATAATATTATGAATTTGACTTTTGTTAACACATTTTCAGTCGAGTTCAGATCTTCCCAATACAGTTTACTTCTCAGCAAACTATTACACATGAATGTGGTTTGACCAGTACATACCATTGGGTAATGACTTTGAATTTCTCTCGTTACAAAAAAATTGCGTTATTTATTGATAGATTCATGTTATTTTTTTATTTTTTTTTTTGACTACTAGGTTAAGAAGGATTTATAGAAATTTGTCAATCATCCAATCAATCCTTCATGTGTAATTAATTTTGTATAATTTATAATCATTCTTAAATGTTATTATCTGTATAAAGTTAAACAATTTAGTTATTAAGTTATATGTAACTAAATGCGCGCTTATTATATTAATTCAATGACATGTTTGGTTCATGGAATAAGGTCAAAAATGGAATAACATTTCTTAGAATAGACATGTTCTATTATTTGTTTTGGTCATTTTGTCATGCGAATAACATTTTGAGCTATTACCTTTGCAAAAAGAATAATCATTACTAGGGGCTTTGGTATTAGCTATTCCAATGCTCTTGGAATAGCTTTTATATTAGAAATAACAAAAATACCCTTTGCACATTATTTAATATTTATATTTAATAAATATAATGTATATATTAATAATAATAATAATAATAATAATAATAATAATAATAATAATAATAATATTTATTATAGAATTTATTATTATTAGAGAGATAGAATAACAATAACAACCACAATTATTTATTATAGAATATTATTATTATTAGAGAGATAGAATAACAATAACAACAACAACAATTATTATTATTATTATTATTATTATTATTATTATTATTATTATTATTATTATTATTATTATTATTATAAGGGTATTTATGTCTTTAAAACCTATTCTATTTATATTTATTTAACCAACCAAACACTAGAATACAATTCCTAAAGTTTATTATTTCGGCGAACCAAACAATAGAATATGAGATATTCTAGGGAAAATCGCACTTTTGGTCCCCCAATTGTTGCCTGATCTGCAATGTTGTCCCCCATTGTTAATTTTAGTTAATTGGGTCCCTAATAATCTTAAACCTTAGTCAATATTGTCCTCCGGTCAGATTTGGCTCTAACTAGAGTTAAAACCATGGACAATTTGGTAATTTCACAACCCACTAAAAGTTTTACCCCAATTCCCTCATTTCTCCATTGAGAGCTTCTCTCACACTTGGTCGGTGAACCCGGAAGGCTCTCTCCAAGGCTCCGATGAAGCTTCCTTCATTGAAATGGAATCTTCATTGACGCTCCTTCATGCTGATGAACTAATCTCCAATGGCTTCCTCGTGCCTCTGTTCGCCCAATCTATCAAGTCCGACTCCTTCGATCGCGCTTTCGATTCGCCTGAAAAACCTACCAAACAAGATCAGGTCTGTTCGCCCAGCTTTGTCGTTCTATATCGCTGGGGCAATTCCTTTCCAAATTCTTTATTTTTTCCCCCAATAATTAAAACTAAATGCGATAGATCCAAGATGGGGCAACAGCAATCAAAAGAGGAACTGCTATATCAGCAAGTCAATTATGGTAACACCGTAGACATCAAAGCTCTTCGTAATGATGGTGTTGGGCTCGAGGTATAATTGTATAATAGGCATCTAGATAATTCTTTGAATGCGCGGCTTAAACTATATCTTTAAACAATTAAGTTATACTGTAACTGAAGAAGACTAAAGTTTTTGCTATGTTGCTTAATGTTTGAAAATAGTGAGCTACTATATTTGTTGGATTTATGGGCAATGCTTGTTTGGTTTTCAGTGGATTGATAGAGAAGGGAAAACGCCCCTGATAATGGCTTGCATAACCCTAAGCTTTTTGACGGCGTATCACGGAGGTATCACGGCGTCCCCGTGGCGGGACGGAGGTACTGGTGGACCGCCCACTTGACGGCGAAGGTAGACTCGTCGCGGATGAACGGACTTTGTTGTTGGCAAGGCGTGGCGTGGAAGGTCTGAATCCGTGGAGTTAGGCTGCATTTTCCGGCGATTGAACTCCGATTGGGTACTCACTGTTTCGATTCGCCGTTGCAATCCGCAGAGTCATAGTTGAAAGCACGCCGGAAACCAACCAGGACAAGCAGAGAGAGCAGGAGGAATGAGAGAATTGGGGGTGGGTTGTGAAATTACCAAATTGTCCATGGTTTTAACTCTAGTTAGAGCCAAACCTGACCGGAGGACAATATTGACTAAGGTTTAAGGTTATTAGGGACCCAATTAACTAAAATTGACAATGGAGGACAACATTGCAGATCGGGCAATAATTGAGGGACCAAAAGTGCGATTTTCCCGATATTCTATTCCTTACATATTCCATTATCTGTGGAATAGCACTCATATTTCTTCCAAATTCATTCTGTGAACCAAACATGTTGTAAGTGTTATTGTTGATATTGAATTTTGTTATAAAAATATTTG
This sequence comes from Ipomoea trifida, assembly GCA_003576665.1. Classification (NCBI taxonomy): domain Eukaryota; kingdom Viridiplantae; phylum Streptophyta; class Magnoliopsida; order Solanales; family Convolvulaceae; genus Ipomoea; species Ipomoea trifida. The sequence goes on from CP025654.1 coordinate 16,611,090, forward strand.
TTTTGAAATAAATGACGAAGAAAAGTGGTGTCGTAAGTATTCCTAATAGATATATGTGGTGAGGCTAATATGAATTTTAAAATTTTTGCTTTAAATTTGGGCCAAACCATGAAAAGTATGTGAATGTACAATAACGACGCTATAAGAATCTCAATTAGAGTATGTAGTTAGAAAACAACAATAAGATTATCACTATAATTACACCATTCTAACTAGATAATTTTTTCTGTCAATTGTGATATTTGTGATTAATGTAATGGATCAATTTAATTATTTAATTATTTAAATAGCATACTAAAAAATAACTGGAGTGGTCAACTACTCCAATCACTTTTTCAGAAACACTTTTGATCTAACTTCACAATTAAACAAATTCTCAACTAAAAGCCAGATTAAAAGCGTGCCCAAAAAAGTGTATCTAAAAAAATGGTAGACCACTCCAGCTATTTTCTGGTATGTCGTTTAGATGATTAAATTGATCCATTACTTTAATCACAAATATGAAATATCGTAGTTGAAAGAAAAATGATCTAGTTAAAATAATGTGATTAAAGCGATAATCTTATTGTCTTTTTCTAACTTACTCTAATTGAGATAACAATCGTTGTTATTATAAATTCACACACTTTTCATGGTTTGACCCAAATTTAAAGAAATTTTTAAAACTCATATTAGCCTCACCACAACTATCCATTCCGAATAGGGATGGGAATAGGCTAGGCCCCTTGTAGGGGCCTATGTTCAGACCTAATTAAAGCCTAGTTAGGCCTAACTCATTTAGTAAAAAGGTCAAGCTTTAGCCAATTTCAAAAGCCTATTAAACTAAACAGACTAAACCTATATACACCCGTCTCGACCTTCAGGCCTACAGGCCTGGCCTATATTACTATATATATTATACCTAATATATATTTTTATATTTACAATACAATCCCAAGTATATATAATTACCAAACTCTAACCCTCACCTCCAAAATTTCATTCTAAATTATGATCAACTATAAACATTGCTGCTAATCCTGTTGTATGTATTCTTATTGTTTTTTTTTTTATTAACTGTTCTTACTGTCATAATATTTAATGAAATATCGCAACTTAATTATGTGAGTTGATTGTTTATTATTTATGATATTATATAGGATAACAAATAATAATACAATTGAACTTAGGTATTTTTTGTAAATTTTTTACAGGTATACTTTAAAAGGCTTAAAAATTGAGGCCTTAAATAGGCTCAAAACCTATATATGATCTATTTTGAAGCCTTTTTAAAAGCCTATATGTTAAATAGGCTTTTAAAAAGGCTTCAGGCCAGGCTAGGTCAACTGTAGGCTCAGGCTTGAATCTTAAAGAAAAAAGCTTACATACAGGCTCAAGCCCAGGCTCAGGCTTTAGATTTCTATAGCAGGCCCAAGTTTAAATTTCTAAAGCTCGGCTCGGTCTAGCCTATTTTCACTCCTAATTCCGAATACTTACCACACTTTTCTTCGTCATTTATTTCACAAAAATTATTTTTATAACAGAATTCAATGTCAACAATAACTAATTAATTAATATAATAAGCATTTAGTTACATATAACTTAACTAAATTGTTTAACTTTATAGGGATAACAATTAAGAATGATTATAAATTATACAAAATTAATTACACATGAGGAATTGATTGGGTGATTGACAAATTTCTATAATCTATCCTTTAACCTAGTAGTGAAAATAATAAATAAATAAATAAATAAATAACATGAATCTACCAATAAATAATCTCAATTTTTTTGTAACGAATGAAATTCATAGTCATTACTCGATAGTATGATGTGTGGATATTAAGTATGTCCCTGTGTTGCACATATATATTACTCCATACAAACTTTAATAGTTTGTAATTTGATGAAATTGATAAAAATTCATACAAAAAAGAGGCTATTAAACAAGGTGATAAAGCACAAGAACTTGTACTTGGATGGCAGGGATAATGTATTGGAGCCATTGAGGTAGTTGAAATGTCATTTACATACCGTTACATATACTCCTTCAAATGCCTAACTTCACTCCAATTATATTTTGATTTGACATCCAAAACCATAGACAACACTTTTCTACTTTGTCTTCCCATACTTGCCAAATTGACTTTACATGTGTCACTATCACTCTCAACACCACTACAATTTTTATCTTCCCCCACCCCAATACCCAAAGAAAACATCATATTTAGGTGTGTAATTTTATGGTAAATTATACTTTATCCATTTTATTTTATAAGTATTTCTATTTTTTTTTTTGAAATACTCATAATTCTTTACAATGTAGTATCGGTTCTGTTTGGATTAATTTATATAAACGAATTTGTTTAATGGTATCATTTATATTCTGACGTGGTAACATATGCTTATTATTTGATTAATAAATACATTCATTTTTTTAGTGCAAGGTGAAATTGACCAATTCATGATAACCAATGAATAAAAAGAATTTTATTGTCATGTCAAAAGGATGACAGAAAAGTAAATAATTTTTTATTTTTTTTAAATTGCTCTTGTAAAAATAAAGGGTGAATTAAAGCCACCTAGAAAAATTAAATGAATAAAGGGTAAATTTAAAATTAAAAAAAAAACTTGAAAGTTATATATATATATATATATATATATATATATATATATATATAAAATGTTCATGAACGTATATTATGTCATGTTCATGAACGAATTGTGATCATGAACATATACAGGTGTTTGGTTATTCATTGGTCATAAACGTCCATGAACATGTTCATGAACGTGATTATTGTTAACAAATATGTTTGTTAATGTTCGCGAACATGTTTGTGAACGTGTTCGTTAACGTTAACGAACGAACGTGTTCGCGAACGTTAACAAGCACTAATGAACGCTTAACAAATGAACACGCACATATTTTCAAAACCTTAACAAACGAATAAAAACACTCAAAAATCCTTAACAAACAAACACCAACAACCTCCGCTCATTTATGTTCAGTTCATTAACCTAACTTTCTATATATTTTGAAATTGTCATTTCCTTATTTCCCATTTCCCGTTTCCGTGGTACATAGGTTAGTAGTGTTTAAATTTGGAGAATGAATATTATTTTGACATGTACTAAAATTCTAAAAAGTAATAGAACAAATTAATTGAGTTAAATGCAAATGCCAAGCACCTTGTGCTCAAATGGCATGTAGTGGCCTCCCTCATATGAAAGGTCATGAGTTCGAGCCTCAGTGGAGGAGATATCGAAATTATAGATGAACAGATACTACAATGTAATAGGGTCTAGTGGCATGATGGGACTCTTTGTGCTTCAGTTGAACTGAGTCAATAATACTCAAAAAAAAATTAATTGAGTTAGGCAGATTAATTTTTAGGGGGTATTTTTTTTAGATGGTAAACAATTTTAAATTTGATCATTTTATCCTCTAAGATGTGCAACAAAAAATAATAATTCTATAATGTAAAATCTTTCCGCATTTAATCTGTAAAAATTGGTCTTTCTGCAATGTTGTAAAGTCATTTATAAACCAACTCTCATGATTAATGATTCCTAACACTCAATTTATTGAAAATTTTTATCATATTGTTTATATTATTATAAAAGACAACTTTATATCTAAAATTATCATCATAATTTTTACTGTATATAGCAACATAAGGTATCTAACCAACTTGGTTGACATGAGTGATCATGCACTCTTATTCCTTAAAAGAGGTCAAGAGCTTAAAACTCTATCTTGTATGAAAGATCAAGCACTTTTTCCCTTAATCCGGTCGTTCCAGTGCAAAAGGTGATTAACTTGAGTATAGTATGGGCACCTTAAAGGTGTCATATATACCCATAAAGTTCCAAAATGCAATTATTTCATGTACTTTAACTATAAAGTTTTCAGTCAAAATGCACGGATTTTATTGCGTTAGTTAAGTAAGGTTTCAAAAATAACAAAATAAATGGAAGATACTCGTGTTATCTCATCTACACTCGATGGTCCATGGGGTTCGGACTCTATTTTATAAGGAAGTTAAATGCAGAATTATGCCTAATCACACTTATTTCAACACTTTCTTAGCACATGTTATGTGAAACTCAAAATAATGAAACATCTTGTCATGTTTTTGGTATGAAGGAACTTTTGATGCCAAAAACTTCATGTGTTCATAGAATGAAATGTTTATGAGTTATGACTACTTCTAAGCTCTGTAGGCCCCACATGCAAGAGCATATTAAATAGTGGTAGTATTGGCAAATCAATCATTATACTATCTACATACCAAACCATTAGGGGTGTAAATGAGCCGAGCGGTTCGCGAGCTGCTCGGTCAAAGCTCGGCTCGAGCTCGGTTAAATTCGAGCTCGAGCCGAGCTCGAGCTCTAATGTCTTAGGCTCGTGGCTCGTCGAGCCGCTCGCGAGCCATATATATATATATATATATATATATATATATATATATATATATATATATATATATATATATATATTTATATATTTATATATTTATTTATTTATTTATTTATTTATTTAATATAATATATACATATAAAATTATAGTTTATTTTTAATTGAAACATGAATTTAAAATCAAACAGGTAAAATTTGAGCTCAAAATCAAACTCGAACTTGAGTTCAACTCTGATCTTGAGCTCGAATTCAAGCTCGAGCTCGAGCTCGAACAGTCGAGCTGCTCGAGCCGAACTCGAGCAGCTCGAAAATTGGCGAGCTCGAGCTCGAGCATCAATTCTTGAACTCAATCGAGCTCGAGTCGAACTCGAGCCGAGCCTTCCTTAACGAGCTCGAGCTCGAGCCACCCTATGCTCGAGCTCGGCTCGGCTCGTTTACACCCCTACATACCATTCTTTACCTCAACACATTGAAGTATACTATCAAATAAGGTAAATTTAGTACACAAATAATATACATTTAATATATTAAGAATATACATATATTCAGGAAAAATATATTGTTTGAGTACTGAAAACATTATTTTATATAATGTATATTCAATATACGAATAATGTACTTTTAATTTAATATATTAAAAATATATTTTTTGTTATGATCCATACAGCACAATAATTTGCTATTGTTTAGTGTGAACTATTGAAAGTTCATTATTTATGTACTAAAAATTCATTATTTTACGTTTCCAAAAAAAAATTCATTATTTAGTATATTGCCAAATAATAAATATTCAATAAATAAATAATAAATCTTTAATATATTAAATATGAACATTTATTCATGTTACACATTCCCATGTAAATCATGTTCGACATTATAATTTGACATGGGCAAATACCTACGACCTTCACACCAATACAGAATTGGAAAACGTTAACACAAAAATTGGGAATATAAAATACGAAACGACAATTTAAAAAAAAATGAAATGAAATGTGAAAAAGAATATAAATATTAAACAAATACAGTTGTATATTTGTAAGTAGTTTTTCCTCAAATATACATGAATATTATTATAATTGATTGTCTACTAGTCCGAAAGGGTGATCGAGTGAATAAAACATGATTCTTATAAGGACACGCTTCTTATTCTTATCAATACCCTCTCAATTGATCACATCAATCAAAAAAGGCTTACACATGAACAGAGTAGTGATGTACTAACAAAAAATTAAATAATATAACATATATTTAAATTAAGAAATACAATATCCCAATTATTGTTAAATTCAAATATTTTGGTTTTTCACACTTTAATTAATTAACATCTTCGTTAAAATACAGAATATAAAAAGCCAAAAAAAATAGAACATCAAAGAAAACTAATTAAAATCAGTACTTTTAATTAACAATTTATATTCAAAATATAACAAAGTAGCTAGAACTGTCAAATAAAATAAAATATTTTAGGAATCACTTAAAGTTCTGAGCATCTCCAATAGTTGTAGTTTTTGCAGGTGTGACTAGGAAAGAGAAGATGTGAAGGAAGAGAAAAAAAAAAATGACAATAAAGCTGGAAAAAAAAAACGTCATTAACACGTTCGACTGGGCGCGGTGTTGCGTTGCACACGAGATTAGCGCGAATTCTTATTTTTTTTGGTGGGTCCCACACATGATAAAATCAAGTCTCTGTAGGGTGATTTTTGTCCCTCTTTCCTCACCTTCTTTCCTTCACATCAGCTTTGTTTTCTCAAAAACCACTCCAAAAATTACTATTCGAAATGGCCTTATGCAACAGGGATTATTAGAAGAAAAAGTAAAATAAATTCGCTTAGTTATAGAGAAACTTGAGTCATCATAATCTATTGTGGAACTACAAAAGGAATCTAGACTTTAACTTAACAAGGAATAACATTTCACTTTCTGCCCAAACTTTTTTAATTTAAGAATGAGAACATGACACTTTTTCTCTAAATTATATGTTTATAGATTTTTTTTTTCTTGAGTTATTTATGTATTAATAATATTAGTTCTTTCAATTATTTTGAAAGTGACGATTTTTTTCTCGATATGTTAAATAAGTATTTGTACCCTTAAAAATAAGGGTAAAATAAGTATTTTAAGTCACTTTTTTCCCACAACAAATTATTGTTTATATTTAAAAATCAAAATAAATGTAAAGAATAATACACAACATTTTTAAAAATTATAATTATAATATTTAACAAATGGTGTTTGCTCTTTTTCTCATTTATTTTTATTCCTACATATAAAAAATAATTTGTTAGAGAATAAAAAAATAAATGGAATATCTATTTTGACCTTATTTTTAAGGGTAAAAATATTCATTTAACAGAAAGGGAGAAAAAAACGCCACTTTTAAAGTAATTGAAGGGGCTAATGTAGATATATGAATAATTTAAGGGAAAAAACACTATAAACATATAAGCCCTATTTAGTAACATAGTTTATTAGCCAATTTTGACTTGTTTAAACACTGTTAGCTATTTGACTTGGTTAAAAAGTTAATATAATTGTTTGGTAAATCAACTTTTTGTAACAGCTTATCAATCCAAAACGCTAAAATTCAAAAAGCTACTCAAACAAATTTTTTCGATCAACTTTTAAAAAAAAATAAATTATACCCCTTAAAAAGATCATTTTAGATGTAATCAAGTAATCAACTATTAACTAACAGCTAATTTTCCAAACATCTTTCTACAACCAATTAATGCTATCACCCAGTCAAACTCACTAACTCAATCCGTTAACAGCTAAAAACTATTTGTCAAACACCCCATACTTTACGAAGAAAAGTTTCATTTTCCCTTATAAAATAAACCCAAAACATCACTCACAAATGCAGTGAAATTCATCAAAGAGTTAGCATGACTGATGGTGACAGTATCTCATGAGGAAGTAACCCAAGTGATATCAGCTAGTGTATCCCTCAAATTAAGGAAAAAAAAAAAAAACTAAGTACAAGTGCAATCAGCAAGCCTTAACTAGTTTGAGGTTGGTCAGCATCTGGGACATAATTCTCAGACAGTTCAAGGGAAACTGGGCAATGGTCACTCCCATAAAAACCTGCAACAACCACATAAATCCACTTTAGGTATATCAACCATCAAACATTTCACAGTCTGGCTCTTGGAGAATACATAATTCACGAGTTAATACCCAATTTAGTCATCGACTATGCTGATTTTTCTTGATTTAGTCCTAAACGTCTTTTTGTGCTTAATTGGGTCCTCGACTTTGATGGTTTTCCTTAATTGAGTCCTAAGTTGTTAGAATCAAAGGCTAAATCGAAAAAGTCCACTATAGTCGAAGACTAAATTGGGTATTAACCACAATAGTCAAAGACTAAATTGGGTAATAATAATAGAGGAAAATTACCAAGCTATAGTTACAGATGACTCAATTAGAGAAAACCATCGAAGTCGAGGACCTAATTAAGCACAAAAATACGTTTAGGACTATATCGAGAAAAACCACTATAGTTGACGACTAAATTGGATATCTTGTCTTAAGGTTGAAGACACTGCATATTTGAAAGTGATAAAAAACCGCAATCATTACAAGAACACAAATGGAAATGAACATGTATTTACCGACTTTACCTTTTAACTCAATCCCTTGACCATGCATCTTGCATGAAATGATCCTATCTTTCAGTAGCTCCGACACAACGAAATAATCTATTCTCATCCTCTTCCCGCGATACCTGAAAGAAATAAAGAAAGAAAGAAGCCCGCTCATCACGGTCTCAAGTCATATATAAAGATAAAAGCTCCAACAGATACTATGCACGTCTAGAAAAGAAACGAGTGATTACTTACTTCCCAATTGGATTTCCGGACCATGAGAAGCCACATTCCATATCTTTATCCTCGTTTAGGAGTCTGTATGCATCCACTAGCTTTCCTCTGTGGGGTATCCATAAAAATTTAAGCAATTCGAGTTCAAAAATTCAACTCTATTCGTTTCATTCTATGCTGTAATAAGATGTGATGGAACATTCTGTCGTATGTAATGTGCCTGTTACCTTCCACTTTCGGAAAGCTACTTTTGTTTCATCAAATATGCTTATTGAAAAAGTAGACCGACCTTAATCCTTATGAAACTATGTGGAGTATTAGTTATGCTTTTAAGGACTCGCAATAGTTTGTTTCATAGAGAACCCGCAATTTCTTATTATTAGCTACGATAGGTACTTAGGTGACCTAAATATCCATGATGGGCAAACATTATCAACCCAGTTCTAGATATGCTTCTGATAGGGAGTATTTTTTGGCCCGGGCATGTGCATGGTCAGTTTTCTTATCCTAGGACCCCATTCCAGCTGAGCATGGTACGAAGGACCACAGGCCAGGTGTCCACATCCCTGTTTCAACCCCTCAATTCCTATAGTAATAGTACTAAGCCCCACAAATATACCTTAAATTGTACGTTAAAACTCAGTTGAGAAAATGCTAATTGAGTAATTGGTCATATCACAACTATGCCTCAAGTCATTAAAATTGAAAAATAGAATCAAATTACATACTCTTTCAATATGCCACCAAATCGCCTCCTCTCAGCAAGCGTAAATCCAGGCTGCCCACAGTCCTGCATAAGAAGTAGTTAAAAGTTAGAAAGTATAATGTGGAATTCAGTAATTTTTTAAATTTTATTTTACAATTTGCTTCGGTTCATCTGGGGATACGTTGCAATCAGGTCACTTGAGGATAAGTTGGTTAACACTTTAGTAATACAATATGATGTACATCTGAAAGGACACCTCATTAATCGGCTATTACTTTTGTATCATAACTACGTGATAGATACACAATCCATGAAGAGAGAAAGAAGGGTTCAATTCATATGTTATAAAAAGATCAGACTTCAATTCGAATGTGACACAGAATATTACACAGAGGGATTGTCGGTATGATATTACCTCTTTATTTGGTGGAACATACCCGTTTTGCTTTGCAGCCGCGAAAAACTCTGGATGACTGACATCAATTTCTTCATGGCTGTAGGCAATGTAGGGAAGAAAATTGATTATCTGAATGATGGAGACCACAAAAACCGAGATTGCATAGCAGATTGTCAAATAAAAATATGAAAAATAACGCATATGTATATCTCCTTTAAACTAAATCTGATTCTTTGCTGACGAAAGAAGAGCTTAATTACCACCGAATCAATTGTATAAATTTTTTTCACAAGTCATTGTGCAAACTATTCAATGATTTATACAGAAAAGTGCAATATAGACTGGCAAAACCAAGAAAATTGTCAACTTTCAGGATAAAAAAGAAGACATTGAGCAAAAACCAAAAACTAAAGATAAAAGAATAATAGAGAAAGAGAGAAAACTAAGATGGAAAGGAGAAGGGAAAACCCAACAGAACCAAATAAACAAGGAAAGCTTACATAGTTACATAAAAACAGCATGTAAAAGAAAGGTACCTTACATTAAGATCTCCACACCAAATAAGGGGTTTGTTAGAAGCCTGCAGAACAAACTCTAGCATTCTTTTATCCCACTTTCTTCTCCTTGGAAATGAAGACTCCTCTTCTTTCCAGCCATTGTTTGGCGCATATGTGTTTAATAGTCGGAATGTCTCAAATTCAGCCAAAATTACTCGACCATCTTGTTCATGCTTTGAACCTATGGAAAATTGCTCAAAATTTTATTTATTTATGTTGGCTTTCGCTATCTCAAGGGGTTTAAGATGAATGAAGGCTAAAATATGCAGATTCATAAAGATTGTAAAATGTCGGAATTTAATTCAACAAAGAGATAAAATGCCAGAACTAAAGGAAAGACCAACTACTCAAAGTGTATCATGATTCAGAAGATAAACTATTCAAAGTGGCTGGAATGGTGTACAGATATTCAACTCTATGTTTACTGTGCATACTACTGTTTATCCAGCTTTTCCTCTTTCTCTGTTTCCTTGAAACCAAATAAACAAGGAAGTCCTTTTAGGTATTTAACTGTCTTTAGACTCTTGAAACAATTCGGATGCATAAATATAAACTGGATGTTGGCTATACACCACAATGAACTTCGAACATTTCAGATAGAGCAAAACAAAGGCTCAGATTTCAAACAATAGTACGAGATTTGAAAAGTTATGCATCATTGGAAGTATAAGAATCAAAGGTTTAGTAGTAATGCATATGCACCTGTTCCATCAAGCGAGAATGAAACCTTCTTTGGTTGGAAACACTTTTTGACAAACAAAGCGGTTCCAGCATATTTTGAATCAGAAAGAGACCACCAAACATCATAATTTTTGAATGGTGGACTTGATAAGGCACGCGTCACTATCTGCAGAATTGAGTGGGAACCACTGATATAAAAACATGCACCGGGACATGATATCATAAGACAATTGAATTATAGAAATATTTTTAAATCCATTGACTAAGGCGGGTAAAGAAGGAAGAAACAAATGGTACTTCATAAGTCATCATAAGAAGTGAACTAACAGTTTCCCTGCTAGATATTTTTTTAAAAAAATGCATGGATTTTGGAGGTTCTTTAAAGAGAACGCTATAATTAAACACAACAAGTCAATTGCATAAACAAAATTTACCAGTTTTTCTTCACGAGAAGCATTGTTATCATCCTTTATCTCTCTTGGATTTTTTGGTGCACCCTTGGAACCAGCCGCAGCCATCCTGACTTCCTATACCAAATGACTTTAACATGAATTCTCGCCCACTAGAAACAAGCTTCTTTGCACAGCAAAAATAAATAAATAAAGAGCAGAAAACAAAGGAAAAGGTGTCATTGCAAGATAATCAAGGGTGACAAAGAAAAACACTACCCAGTGGCCTGGATAAATCTTTTAGACACTCTACAAGTCTACAGTGACAGTAAAACATCCTTGATTAAACAAAATAACATCTTTAGTGGAAACTATGCCCTAGTTTGTTTAAGGAGCATGCTCAAAATTGTCTCATCAATAGATCTACTTAGTGCATCATCATCTAATCATATAATATGATTAATATCATGTACTCCCTCTGTTCCATTTTGTGTCTGGTTCCATTAACGGGACTGAAGTCATTTTTAATTCAATTTTTCATAATATTAAGTTTAGTATTAGTATATAAAATTTATATATTTAAAAACTACTATTAAACACAAAAAAATTAAATTTAAAAATAATTAAAAATTACTCAAGAAAATCAGCAAAGGAGTTAGTTTGACTAATGAATAGGAAAAAATGGGAGAAAAAATGGTAGTATAGAAAATTAAAATTGTACCCAATGCCTGCTTTTACATTAGAAGTTCTTAAATAATTTAAACTTTCACAGGACAGTTAAATGAATGATTGATGAAGAAATGCTTTCACTCAACAAGGAGAGCAGGCTTGAATTGAGCAGCATATTAACACAGTGAATACCTAACCATTTTCCTAAAAATTAAAACAAAACAAAAATTCATGCTTTTTTTTAAATAACAGAACAGCTCAATAACTACATTCACGAAACCCTACCCATTGTCTTCAAAGTTCAAAACAAGAATAATAAAACTGAAACTATGGGTTGCATTGCAATTTAGAAGGCGGATTGCAGAACCTGAATGGCAATGACGTCAGGATCAAGAGTCTCGACGAACTTGGTGAACTCAGGCCAATTGTTCTTGATTCGTAGCAGAAAGCTATTAGCGTTCCAAGTTAAGAACTTGGTTGGGTCTTTCTTGCGGTTGTCCTTGTGATTCTCATCGGCACCGACGGAGTTGGATTCTGTTGATGATGCTGTGGTTTTGTCTGCAGGGGCGAGCGTGGGTTTCTTGAAGGACCCATCTTTTTGTATGGGTTGAAAGAATCGTTTCATCGTTTTTCCTCTGCTGTTTATCAGAGAGGTATGCTAGAGTGCAAGTGTGCAACTATGACTACGAGTCTATAAGGAAGATTTTTGTGAAAATAGGGAGTAATAAATATAAGGGGCAGAAGCTCAAATAGACACATCTATCTACTACTAGAAAGGGTTCAATTCACACGGCAAATTATGTTGTGGACATGGCTCCAAAACTACGTCGTTTTCGTTTTTTTTTTTAATTAGTAAACATATTGTTGAATATAGAGTTGTCCAAAAATGTGTGAATGTAAATGTTTCAAAGTGTGACTGTAGAGTATAGGAATCGTGAATGTACAGTTATGATTGTGTGAATGTAGAGTTGCCCAGAAATGTGTGAATGTGAAGGTTTCAAATTGTGAATATAGAGTATAGAAATCGTGAATGTAGAGTTATGCATGTGTGAATCTGTAATAGAGTTAAGAAGTTCTAGCAACTTGTAAGGTGTGAATGTGAAGTTTTCAAGTTGTGAATATGGAGTATAGGTCTTGTGAATATAGAGTTTTGAATGTGTGAATGCATAACAGTGGTAATATAGTTACTAAACATATAATCTTGTAATGTGTGAATGTGAAGTTTACAAAGTGTGAATGTAGAGTATAGTGTATGTGAATGTAGACCCAGGTCTACCTTGGACCTGGGTCCACGGCATAACAATTGAATTCACACCTCAATCTAAAACATATTGTATCTAAAACATATTGTTACTTGGTATATTTTAATATTAATGATCTTATGATTTAGCGGTATAAAGTGACTTTTTCAAATGGGAGGTCATGTGTTTGATCTTTAATGAGGATAGTAAAATCGCATTACTAAAAAAGAGATATTATATGTTTTAATTCATTTGTTAAAATTAAAAGTTGATTACATTATTTACATTTAAAAAAAAAAAAAGAATTTATTTGGTATCTTATCCTTTTCCAAGTAGTTATTTGGCTCAACCTACAATGTGGCAAAATAAGACCAAAATATGGTCACACAACATTAGAAATAAAGAAATGTAGAGCCTAACACAAGAGGGCTCTAATGGGTTGAGATGGATGGATAACTTATGGTTGGAAATTAAACCGTTACCAACAGCCAAATGAAGCTATGAAAGCCTATTTCTTCTTGCTCCCTCTCTACCAATCTATGCAAAACTAACACTAAGGTCTAAGGTTGATTCCTTCTCAAATGGCTCTAAGGGTCCTCTCCTCCTCCACCTCCTCTTGTTCTTCTCAACCCATTTTCCTGTCCCAGAGAAGCGCTATATCTGCGATTCCTTCTGCCGTCGCCATACCCAATGGTGGAAACAAGGCCATCTTGTTGAAATCATCCATTTGGGGGCTCCCAAGTAGAGGAAGAGTAAAGGGTACCAAGAGAATTTTCAAGAATGGCAGCAAAGTGGCATGCTTTGCGGCTGAGGCATCAGCTGTTCCACAGGCACTGCTCTTTGACTGTGATGGAGTGCTTGTTGACACTGAGAAAGATGGCCACCGGATTTCCTTCAATGATACCTTTGCTGAGGTTTTCAATTTCTCTGTTGCACTTCCATTGATTTGTGTTTGTAGGGCTGAAAAGCTTTTTCCTTTCTTTCATTGTCTTGAGTTGGGTGTTCTTATCTTGAACTTTTGATCATTATTTTGCATTCATGTTACTAATCAGTAATCAATAATGTGAATACTACCTAAATCTATGCTAAATGGGATGCTTTTTGGCTCAATTCATGTTTTCTTGGGAGTGGGTTATTGCAACTGCAAATACATTATGTAATACTGCCTAGGTTGAGAAGGTTGTAACCTTGGCCCGACAAAATAGCGGTGGAGTAAATCACGGTGACTCATAGGTCCATTAGGTGGGAAGATCGGTGTTGTGTCTACAAGGAGCTCACCACATTGGGTGTAACTCCATATTGCAGTTGCAATGCTCAATCTTGTGTCCTTGCCCATAATCTACCACCAGGAACCAACTGAGATGCTCGTGCGGGCTCTTTTTTCTTTTTATGTGTATTATTGTGACTCTTCCTTTACTAGTCCTGTCCTAGTTAGGACTAATTCTTGTATCTATATGTATATATGTCTACTTTGAGAATAGATTGAACAGTTTGCAAACTGTCTTATTATTGATAATAAAGAAAGAGCTACAATAACGCACGCACAGAAAAGGAAAATGGAATACTAAAGCTGATAAAATACAGAGTTCTAATGATTTTATCTTTGCATTTTACAGAAGGAATTGGGTGTAACTTGGGATGTGGATTTGTATGGTGAATTGCTCAAAATTGGAGGCGGTAAAGAAAGGTAAAGTTTTCGGTTTAACTATAGCTCCTTCTTCTAGTTACAAGAGAAATGGTTGTTTCTTTCAATTTTACTGTGCTTATGCTTGTTCATGCTCCCGGTAGGAATGATTTTGTATTGATTAACTCATGTTTGATGTGTTGCGTTAGGATGACTGCTTACTTTAACAAAGTGGGTTGGCCAGAGAATGCACCAAAGAGCGACGATGAAAGAAAAGAGTTTATCAAATCACTTCACAAACGCAAGACGGATTTATTCATGGTCCTTATCGAGAAAAAGTTGTTGCCACTTCGGCCTGGCGTTGCAAAGTGAGTATCAATTTGTCTCACGAAACTATGAATTTGCTATGTAAATCATCTATATCGACATTAATAACTTGATATATCGATTCATAACCTATTTCTATTGTGACGAACAAACTCTCTTTAACTTCCATAATGTAGTCATTACTGAACTAAACGTTACAGGCTGATTGATCAAGCTCTGGGAAAAGGAGTTAAAGTTGCTGTATGCAGCACTTCGAATGAGAAGGCGGTATGAATAATCAGGTCCCGAGATCTTAATATTATTTACTATACTTCTTTGATGAATAATCAGGTCCCGATATTTCAATCTTGCCAGAAACTATGGACAAGCATGCTATTAAAATTAAATAAATAATAATAAAAAAAGGTTGAAACTAAAACAAGAAACTTTTATCATTCTGTATCCAATCTAAATTACCCACAGTTATGATGTCACATATTTGGAGTTAATTAGATGAATTCCAGGTCTCTGCCATAGTTTCATGCTTGTTAGGACCCGAACGAGCAGAAAAGATCCTGATATTTGCAGGAGATGTGGTTCCTCGTAAGAAGCCTGATCCGGTAACTATCTCATGCCTTGAGCAGTTTTTGAACACGATTTCTGTATAAATATTCATTTGATACATAATATCAACTATGAAATCATCGCACATCCTCCTCCCTCTTGTTATTGAGAAGATGGGATTATTTTCAAAATCTTTCTGGAATTTTTTTCTCTTGCAGAGGGGGTGAGTCTTCCCTCAAATTCAGTCACATTTTCTGCATTTAGGATGAGGCAACTCTGTTTCACTGAATTAATGATAAATGCTTAATCATTGCAAAATCAATCAATCTCTATCTCTCTCTCTGATATTAGTTTGAATCTGCATTGAAGCATGATTGTTGATACCTGCAAGACCACTATATATAAGAAAAAGTAAACCTACTTCTTTCTGGCAGGCCATCTATCTGCTAGCAGCGGACACTTTGAGTGTTGATCCTTCGAGGTATAAAACATGGAACACATTAGCATCTTTTTATGAGTTCCGTTCTTTTTGCAGTTCATAGTAATTGCGTCATTGAATGATTGTCTAAATAGCTTCTGCATTCTCGTGAGCACTGTAGGTGTGTGGTAGTAGAAGACAGTGCCATCGGTCTTGCAGCTGCCAAAGCTGCTGGAATGAAGTGCATTGTGACAAAGAGCGGGTAAGTAGTGTAGTCGTCTTTACCTCGTTTTCTCAGGGTTTAGCCTACACACGAGGATTGTGTTGATTCATCAATAACGTAACTGGGACTGACGAGAAGGCAAATTTGAGCGAGCAATGTTTATGTGGTGCAGGTACACGGCAGATGAGGATTTCTTGAATGCAGATGCAGTTTTCGACTGCATTGGAGACCCTCCAGAGGAACGATTTGACTTGGCATTCTGCGGAAGCCTTCTGGAAAAGCAGTATGTTAGTTAATCTGTGTTGTACACTACTGTTATGTCCTTACAGTTACACTTCACCTTATGGTGCTTAGTTATGTGATTTTTTTGTGCAAAAAAAAAAAAAACATCTACAAATGTCTTGCTGTCCAGCCTGTGCATGAAATAATAAGAGAAGGAAAGTTGTAAATTTTGAAATGTACTTTGAGGTTTATAAACATGTGAATTGTGATGGATGGATATATACAGACAGCCGCAGATAAATATAGCCAAGAAAAGCTCTGAGTGTTGAGTATATAATATGTAGTATAAACCTGCAAATCAACTATACTTAGCCTTTTGCAAGAGACTATGATTCACATTTTCAAAAATAAAAAAGAAGACTATAATTCGCGTGTCACTTTAAAAATATGCATTTTAATTTTGAGAAAGAAGTAAAATGCAAAAGGAGTAAGGGTCCAACAGGTAATGCAATTAGGTCATTGAATTTTAAAAAATTACAATTGAGGTCTCAAATTAACTCATTTTTATACAGTTAATCTAATTTGTCAATTTTCTAAGTTTTTAACAAGTTACTAAATTTAATTTTTTTAAGACAATATTTTAAATAAAATGATTATTTGAAAATAATTATTTAAAGAAAAAGACAAACAAAAAAACAAAAAAAAAAAAAAAAAAAAAAAAAAAAACAAAACATTTCATCTCCGGCCATGGCCTGGCCGGAGACAAAGAAGGAGAAGGTATCTTCATATGAAGTTTTTTTTTTAAAAAAAAAATTAATGTTTTATTTAAAATTTTTTTAAAAATATTTTTAAATTTGATCATCTGATAGAAACACAGACTAATGGCATGAAATTAATTAATTTAGGAATTAAGTATGCTTTTTAAGTTTAATAACTTAATTGCATTATGTAATTCAATGACCTATTTACCCCTCTTTAAGTTTAATAACCTAATTACATTATAGTATGTAATTTAATAACCTAATTACATTATAGTATGTAATTCAATGACCTATTTACCCTTATTCCAATGCAATAATACGAAAGGGGTGTCAAGTCACTGTCAACAACAAAATACTAGGAGGGAGCTGAAGATGTGTAAAAGTAAATGTCTAATAAAGTCATACTTTTCTACATGGAGTGGAGTCTCCTCACCAGATAAAACCACTGAAATGGAAGAAAATGAAACATCAGAAGAGAAGTAAAGTGCATTCATCTGTGTCCACCAATTCCGATGCAGAAAAAACACGTACAAACTACTAACAAAACAAGATCCACATTAGGCAACAACAGACATGGATATGGATGGAGATTGATGCAAGTAAACAACATTAACAAACTCTTGTATCCTCCTTCCTCTTCCTCTCAAGAAGAAGATGGAGATGATAATACATCTGTGAAGGATGGCAACAGCCACCCTCTTTCTTTGGCATGCCCCGCGTAAAATTTGAATTTATCCTTTGCGTTTGGGATGTCCAGAGCCAGATCGTCCAGCCATCCTTGATCCTCCCGAACCCCTTGCTCATCTGGTTCATTGTAATCAGGCCCTCATCAAAGCACGCTTGCAGTAAATCCAGCATCCTATCGTTCTTCTTCTCCATAGCCATAACCAATGCTTTTTTCACACCTCGTGATTGAAGAAAGGCATGTCGAGATCACGAATGCATTGGCAAGCTTCATTCACAACACCGCCACTTTCGAATTCCTCCAGCAGCTTCATTATCTTATCCTTGGCATCCTCTACAGCCCAACCAGTCCCGCTCCCCAGCACTTAAAATCCTCTCGCCGCATGACGGGCAGAGATAAGTGATTGCGCCACACGAACGGTCTCGCTTCCACTGCTATTTGGCTGCAACCTGCTCCCGATTTCTTCCAAATTAAGTGGAGCTAGGACATCATCAACAACAGCTCTAGCCAGGAACAGAGCAAGTTCATTCGAAGCATCTAAGATGTCGAGTGCAGTGTCCTCTGCAGATTCCAATAGCATCACAAACCATTCACTATATCTTCAGTTGAAAGAGCTCAATATGAAGTGCAGAGAGCAAAACAGATGCCATTTCTTTTTCTTTGTTTTTTCTATCCATGGCAAGTGTGACAAGCCTCTTCAGAAAAATTGGATTATACTCTGGCGCTCCGAGATCCTCCAAACTCCGAATCAGTTCTGGAATATCATCAGAAAGGAAATATTCATGAATGATGGTGACACATTGCTCCTTGTATCGCCTCAGCTTTTCATACTCTGCATCATGTACCTTGCCATCCTCGCTTGAGGATTTCAGAAAAGATGGATCAAGCCATCCTTCAGAGATTGCTTGATGAACAAGTGATTGGAACAATGTCTTAGCAGAAGGAATATCTAGTGCAAGATCATCAAGACTTTCAGCTAAACGTGCAAAGCCCTTCAGCATTTGGCTAGAACTTATGAGACCCTCTTCTGCAGCCTCCTTTAAAAGTTTCAGAATAACCACTTCTGCAGTGCGGATCTCCATGGCTAAGACCAATGCTCTTTCACAACCTCATGATGGAAAAATGAAAGTCCCAGCTGCCTAATGCATCTGCAAGCTTCACCAGTATCTCCACTTTCAACGTATTCACGTAACAGTTCAGCAATCTTTTTCTTCACCTCCTCAACAGTGAAATGAGTACTACCACCCCAGCGCCTCTCCACAAGTTCAGCATGATGGGGAGCATGAGATAACTCTTCTCAGCAGTTTGCAACACTGATAACCCTTGGAGGATTCGGGAAGCATTTTCCTTGCCCTTGCAATAAAAGCTGGGGCAGAATGTCATCGACCACAGCTCTAGCTATGAATAAAGCAAGGATATCAACTGCATCAAGTATGTCCACTGCCAAGTCATCAGCAGACTCAAGAAGCATGAAAAATCCCTGACTTATATGGGCAGAACTAATGACATCAGAATAAAGTGCTGAAAGCAAACAGAAGCCATCTCTTTTTCCTTATCATGCCTATCCATTGCCATGGAAACAAGCCTCTTAATGAAATAGGGATGGTATTCAACTGAACCAAGATCCCTCAAATCAGATGCTGCAACATCCACATCACCAGTGCTAAAGTATTCCTCAACAAGAGATACCACAGATTTCTTATACTCATCCAATGGATCACAAACAGCAGATCCAACAAGTTCATATGGTTCCTGTAATAGTTAAAATCAAAGTATAATATCAACACCACAGGAAATATTCTCTTAGTACACTGCTTCACTGAATGGAACATTAAATGGTGGTATAATCTAAGACAATTAAAAATTATGACAGTATTCAGCACTGCTTGGTGCGTTAAAATGGCATTTTATTTATCCACTGGATATTAAAGAAATTCTGTGTCTGTCGGGGTGGGGGTTAGAAAGGAAGAAAAACAAAGTCTCTACCAGCACTGACACTTTCAACTAAGACTCAGAACTTACCTCTCCACTATCATAGTTGGGATCATTTCTATCAATGTGAGACTCCCCATCAGTGTCAAGTAGCTTACCCCAGGTGCCTTTACCACCAGCTCCATCTGTTGTCAATAATAAATAGAAAACCATTTAGTTGTGAGAAATACCAAAAATAAAATAAAATAAAATAAAATAAAATTTTTTAAAAAAAAAAAAGGAAAGAAAACAAGGCACTCTAGCTCAATTATCATGTTGTGCCGTGACATAAAAGTAAATTCTTGTAAAAAAGTACTGTAGCAGTTTATCACAATAAAAGTAAACTAGCACTTGAGGTCAATAATCTTGGCAGGAAAAACCTACTCAAGCAACACACTAATATTTGTGTGTCTCTCAAGTAGATCAGACAGCACCTTGCATCGTTTTTAAAAAAGGCATACAAGGGATTGGAGCCATGACCTATCAATCAAGGAGTATGATGCTTCTAATACACATTCATAATGATCAGTAGAAATGAATACTAATAAGAATAATTGCACATCCCCCTGATTTATAAGTTTCACAAGATTTGCATTTGAACCTATGCAACTATCCGGCATTCATTACACATATTAAAATGATTTTAAGCAACAATAAATACTAAATAGAAAATCAGTGTTTAAATTTAATGTTCACTGTAATACAAATCACAATGAGTCCATCATAGCGAAATATCGGTTCAAAACCATATTCCCACAAATTTGACCACATAATGAGACTATGGAGTGGGAATGATTACAGAAAACAGTTTTAATTATAATCACCAGCTAAAGATGTTTTGCCCTATGTGGCAACAAGAGCTCACTCTAAACAGCCAGATAAATCACACAATACAGGTCCCTCTAAATTTGGATGTTAATAGAACATTTATTACAGAAGTGGTGTTGTTGAGTTCTGCCAAAGAAGAAATCAAGATGCACATTTACTAAAATTACAGAAATGCTTTCTTAGCTAAAACTTCATACATTTGGTTTAATCTTAGACTCCATATTCGAAAAGAATAAGGATGAGTCTCATTAAGACCGTCAAGACGAGTAGGTTAGACATGTGATACTTTTGATGAAAATATAATAATTTTAAATCAAAATGTAATATTAGGGGTAGTTAATTATGAGAAAAAAATATGTAATACTAATTATGAAAAAAATATGTCATACTTATGAAAAACTTGACCCACCGTCTCATTGGAGATTTTGCCAAAGAATTAAATGCAAAAATGATTATCTATTTGATTCCCTGGATGCCCCATCACTCTATCCCCCTCCAACTATATAATGACACATCAATAAAGAAAGAGAGTATAGAAATGTGATAACACACAGAATTGGAAAGATGTGAAAAAAGGAAATAAATAAAATGGATATAGAATTGAACAGATAACCCATGACAGTGAAAATAAGTAAATAAATAGAAGGGATAAATACTGACATACTATAGAAAAAGCATAACAAATCTCATCAAGAAATGAACACATAATTTTCAGCTCAAACATACAGTATCTGCTTAGAAGAATGCCAGAACTCTAATAAATAAAATGAATGCACAAGAGTTTTACCCTTCTTAAATTTTATATGCTTGCCAGAGTGTGTGCGCCTCACATGTCTCACCGCAATCCAGCAGTGGACGCCTTGCCGCCAAGAGGAGCTTTCACGTGGTGTTCAGACAGCAGCGCAGATGGAGACCTAAGTGTAGGAGACTTGGGCGAAGAGGAAAGAACCTCCACATTCTGAGGCGCGATTTTCAAAATCTCCCTCTGTTCCTCCGTCAGAAATCCCTCACCTGACGCCATTTCCACTCACTCACTCACTCACTGACAAACCCTACACACAGGTAGGGTAACATATCAACATCAACACCAATCCAATCAAAAAAATGGCAGCGCTAAACAAATAAAATGCTAAAAACTCATCCACGCGTATTTAAACAACTCTTCCAATAAATTCGTGAATAGATAAACATTTTACCTCTTTCAATAGGGCACGAACAGTGAAGAGCGTTACCGATTTGGAACGCTATATGGCCACCGAGAAGCTTCAAATAGCGACAAAATCCTCCGTTCTTGGCTCGGATCTCGAGCCAAGAGGGAACAGAAACAGAATCGAAGAACCCGATCTTTCCTTCAGATTTACACACAGCGCACACTCAGCTGTGCGTTGTTTCAACCCTAGATCAAAGAAGAAATGCTCAGGAAGAAGCTTCGAGCGATTTGTATACAAATAGATATAATATGTGTGTGTATGTAAATGTGTAAGTATAGGAGGGGAGTTTCTCTGGTTGGGGCTTTAGATTTGATTGAAGGAGGAAACTGTGAAGAGGGGAAACGGATGAGAACGAAGAGACTTTATATAGGGAGGTTTCGGTTACATGTACACGTCAGCACCGCCGAGGGTGTACACGTGGCTTTAAGGGTGTGACTAACAAGTAACAGTTGGACGGACACATTATGCAAAGGAAGGAAAATACTTCGCATACTTTCATTTTATACTCTCAATTTGTATTCTTTTTTCACATATTTTTAATGTAGATATTTTTCTGTGACTCACATGATAAAAATAAACAAGTAAAATTGAGATTATGTATAATAGAACTCTTATGAAAATTAATGGCCTTACTCCTAAATTTTACTCGCCTATAAATTTTAATGTAGATATTTTTCATGGACTCATATAATAACAATAACCTATCATTATTTATCACATCAATGAATAAAAATGAGAGAGAAATTTGAAAGTACATGTAGTAAAATTCACACATTATTATTGTGGCATGTGTGTGCTCTTTGAAATTCTTTAATACATAAATTGAAAATTTTTACAATATCATCTCATAAAATAATGTAACTACTATATAAATTATTACTCCACTCAACATCTAACTTATTATAGTGTACCAAGGGCCTTGTGGTCTAATGGTATCAAACCCTTTCCCTCAGTGGAGGCGTTGCTGTCTCTTTGTTCTTCAGTAGGTTGATAGCATTCAAAAAAAAACTTATTATAGTGTCATTTACACCAATAAGTCAAAAAAAAAAAACTTATTATAGTGTCATTTACACCAATAAGCCATTTGGTTAGGAGGGAATTAGGAAAGAAAGAAATTGTAATTTCGTGAGAAAACAATAAAATAGAAATAAAGTATGAATTTAAATTCTATTACTCCCTCTGTCCCATTTTACCTGTTCTATTTACTATGGTCAAACCAACTCCTTCTTCATTGCTTATTTTCTTTTGTAATTTTTTATTATTTTTAAATTTAATTTTTTGTGTTTATAGTACTTTTAATGTAGTTTATAAATATATAAATTTTATATATTAATGTTAAACTTAATATTATGAAAAATTGGATTTAAAAATAACTTCAGTCAAGCCTCATTAAACTAAACGGTTACTTATTTCACAGAGTTTCGAACTCTGATTCGTTGGAAGCATTGTCTATCTCTCGTCTTTCTCTCTCCGGTTTCACACGCGGTATAAGATGGCAGAGGGAGAAGATATTCAGTAGTGTTAACGTTGGAGGAACGACAAATCATCAGATTGATCAGCCCAACTAGCGTGGGAGGGACGACATGAACTTCCCCTGAACAACTTCTGAACATAATAATAATAATCAACCTCTGGATCCTTTTAACACATGAACTTCCCCTCCAGTATTACAGGATGTGTTGATATGATGATGATGATGATTTTCTACCATGATTTCCGATCCTCACCCACCTGCCCCTTAGTTTTTAGTCCGCAACCATATAATATATATGATTCTCTGATCCATCTGCTGCTTTAGTGACTAACAATTGATAATAACTACTCTAGAAGAAGCATGTTACAACGTTGATGCATGTAATAGAGAGACCAAATGTGTTAATACTTGCATTTGCGGCAGCTACGGGTCGCCCGGAGAAGGTCCGCTCAATGTTAGAGGGCCTTAGGTAGTGATCAAAGATGGTTCCGGAGCCGGCATTATTGTTTGGTGGAGCGTTCTGATATATGCAATTTGATTGGAGATGGTGAAAATGGAACATAGTGTTTGAATCTCTCCCCTCAAAGCTTATAATTCTCCAATTCCCAATCCCACCTCTATATATTGAAGGATGATAAGACCAGTATTATGAAGTTAATAGGAACGCAGTGTATGTATGGATGGTTTGAAAATTAAATGGAGGAGTCGATATGGTATTGACAAATTAAAAAGATGATAAGAAATAATGTGCAACCAAAAATGGAGTTTTATTTGTAAACATATATACGTAGGAGGTGAGGTGGATGGTGTGGCCAATAATACAGGTCTTAAACATGTAAAGCGAGGAAATTTCAGAATATTAATAACAGAAATTTTGCTTCATAAGACCTTTGACCCGTGACTTGTACCAATGACCCTATGGTTAAATAATAAGGTAGGTATAACCATATCTCATAATTGAATTCTATTGATCATGATCTACACATTTGTTAAAAAAATTGTGTGAGACCGACGAATCTCAAATATATTATACATTTTATGTGTCAAAAAATATTACTCTGTATTTTTTATTTAAAAAATTAGTAAGTTTTTAGTGAAAAATACAATACTTATTGATCTATAAAAAAAAATTATTTTCACAAAAAAAGAATTAAATAGGTTCCTCAAACTTGATATAAGAGAGCAATTATGTTCTTGAATTTTTTTTTAAAAATTACAATTAATAAACACATCAACTCGTCGATTTAATGGAATTAAACTGATAACTTGTCAAATTGTTACAATTAAGTTAATTATATTCAACAAACCTAAGGTAAATTAAGTAAGAAGTTGATGAGTATCCGTTTTTAATTAAAACATTGTAAAAATAATTTTTGAAAAAAAAAATCTCCAGACTCCAACACTTCTTCTTCCAATTAGACAAAGAAATCATGCATGCTTTTGCGCTTTTTTTTTTTTTTTTTTTTTTTAAATTAATCTCTTTAAATATGGTTTAATTGCATCGACAAGTTAATGTGTTTAATTGTAAATTTTTAAAATTTAGACGTCTATTTTTTAATATAAATTTTAAATGTCTAGTTGACCATTTTCTCATTTTTCACTAAACAGTGTTATTTTTTTCACATAAGATCGAAAATCTGACACGTGTAAAATTAACACCTATACAAATTAAATTATAAGATGTATGTATGCATGACCAGGCCATGCCACCTTTAGTTTTATCTTCATATCTTTGATTATATTCCCCACGGAATCAACCATTTATTAAATTATTATTATTAACTAATTTATAAGAGTGGCAATGTGGCATTACCTATATAAGTAGTAGTTATATGTAATTTTCAATTCTGTTTTTTCCCCTTCCATATTATAATAAATATATAAAAAGAATATTACTACAATGAGATAAAATTTCTGAAAGGTCAATTGACCCCACTATAATACATTGAAGTAGCCTATTATTTGCAGTCAAGCTTTGCATTTGGCAATAAAATCCAATGATCTTGTGGACAAATATAAGGATTGATTATTCGTGACAAGCATTAAATAAATAATTAATTAATTTGTTTTCTCAATCACAATAATTCATTTTATTTGTACCTTTTTCTTTTAACTGGACCATATATAATTAATTAAGAGCATCTTATGCAACAAAAGTCTGTCAAAATCGACTTCTTTTCTTGAATTTGTCAAACAAGGCCAGTCCACAGATAATTAGTTTGAACAAGTACTCCATAATTATGAAATATATAGATTGTAAAAGTAATACAATGTGTAAAAAGGAAAATATACTTGTAATCTCAATTTGTACTCACTTTCACAAATTTTGGATACAGACTTTACTCAAAATGTACCTTTAGATAGCAGCTGTGAGTTTTTCCATAAATCACATACTAACTAATTAATTATATTCATTTTTTTTAATATGGTATGCATAAGTAATTAGTCAAATATGTGTGCAATAATATATTATAAACACAGCCTGCAATTCCGCAAGTATTTTATGTATGACTGTTGTTTTACATGCACACTTGATTTTATTGTCACAAAATAATGAAAGAGATGTTACTCAATGACATTATTGTCGTCGGTCCAAACTATATCAAATATAATAGCAAATACTTTATGAGTTTATTAAAAAAATATTATTGTCAATTCCTTCTCGATTAAGCTCATTGCATTGGGCATTTTTAGTGCAATTTAACTTTCGTGTACGTGATTTGTGAATTATTACTAAGAACGAAGTTTATCTGGTGCACATCATCATCGGGTAGTAATTGCGAGATTTAATTTCCGTCATTGTCACCCAAAAATAAAAAGTAAAAATAAAAAATTACAAGTGACTCATACTGCTGGTGAGGGAAGATTTGTTAGGAACAAACAAGACACTAAAAGTTAATATGTATGACATTTTGAACATTGAATTGTTGGATAGAATGTGGTATTTTTAGAAAATTCAGAAAGCCAATTAAGGAACCAAACGACATATAGAGGAGACAAATATTAGAAGCAAAAATTCTATATATGTATATTAAACTGGTGATTAATTAAATTGATGACCTAGTCTTCCCACACTAATTAAGTATTTCCTCTTATTAATTAAATTAATTAATTCTCCATCGCTATACATTTTTTAGGTGACGAAAAAAATTCACAATTACTACTTGATAGTATGCACTGAGTAAGTTCACACATAAGAGATAAATTACATTAAAACTAATATTCTACGTGACATACTTAACTGAGAGGTTATTTGACATCCATTTTTCTTTATTATAATAATTGCACAGAGAATTTTTCTGATTTCGGAAAGACAACGTCGTAGATCTAGTGGCACGGCTTGTGGATCCACTGCATTGCCACTTCGCCACTCTACTTGCTTCACCACAAATCATTATTTTTTTAATTTATTTACTATGACCATCCAATCTTGATTAGTTCAAAGTTTAGGTACTGAGAATCCATATTGTTGAAATATTAGATATCAAATTAATTTAATAAACTTAGTCTAATAGATCGATACTCAAAAATTTAATGAAACGATTTGAGCATCAATTCAACCCAAAAATTCAAGTATTTTAAGCACCTAAGTATGTGCATCATACGTACACTACATTTAATGTGGAGCTTTGCCTGATAATTGTATCTAGTTGGGCACTTAGAATTTCATAAAAGCCTTTGCATACCTAGATCCAATTTTAGTTAATTTAACATTATTATTATTAAGAAAAAGTGTCAAATAGGCCACTGAACTTATCGCTTTTGTGCAATTGGGTCATTGAATTTTAAAAGTGTGCAATTCAACCATCAAACAATCAAAATTTATGCAATTGGACCATTTTTACGAAAATTTTTGGTAAAATCCAATTATATTACTAACATATATGTATTAAGAGTGGCATTTTCTTCTACCATACTAGTTGGGAGTCAATATTGAACTGTTTTTAACTCAAATTGAATTAAAATTTTTTGTAAAAATGGTCCAATTGCACAATTTTTGCTTGTTTGATGGTTGAATTGCACACTTTTTAAGTTCAATGACTCAATTGCACAAAAACGATAAGTTCAGTGGCCTATTTGACACTTTTTCCTTATTATTATTATTGTTGTTGTTATTATTATGGGAAATGATAAGTGCCGATATACACGTATCCTTGCTACCAAAGAAGGGTTTGAAGGGCTTGTTGCAAATGCTAATTCTAATTGTGTCACTTGTGAAAGTGACTTATCCTTATTATTTGTTATTTTCTTGAGTTTTGTTATTTTGACTGAAATTATTAATTAATTACTTATTTTGGGTTTTGTATGGGGTCAAGCAAAGATTTAAATGTGAGGTGTTTTTATTTTTATTTTTAATCCAACTAACTCTATTACATTGTAGTATTTGTTCATACATACTTTATCAACCTATTGAATGTGAGGTGTTTGATTTTTTTTTTGAAATCAAACAACCACTTTCATTAAACAGCAAGAGTATCACATAAAACAGCAGAGAGAAACCGAGGACTAGAATCTAGATACTCAACCAGATCCCCCCCAGTATTACAAACCGCATGAGCAGCTACAGTATGAGCCACCATATTACCACTACGCCTAACAAAATTCAAAGTAACATCCGGTAAACACATCAACAAACTCCTAATGTTATGAATAATAGCCCCAAACGGAGAACCATCGATGCCACCGGTGACAGCACGAGTAACAACTTGAGCATCCGTTTCAACAATTACGCGCCGCCACCCCCTCTGCTTCAGCCAACTTAAAGCCTCACGAGCACCCATGGCCTCCGCCTCCCGAACTGAGTACAACCCATCGACCCTAGTCATGAAAACCCCATGAACACGGCCTTCCTCATCGCGAACCGCCCATCCAAACCCCATTCTCCTTCGCCGAGCATCCATAGCGACGTCGACATTCATTTTCAAAAAACCCGTAGGAGGAGGCTGCCACCCGTTAGTACTGCTCCCCGACTGCGTCAAGACAGAAGGATGGCCATGCACCATAGAATGAATATTTCTCCAACTGTCGCAAAAGGATAGGGCATGGTGTACTGCAGTCCTCGGATCCACGTACTGCTGCGCCCAAAGCACAGAATTCCTTATCTCCCATATTTTCCAGCAAACCATCACAACCTGTTCAAGGGTGGCCACCGGTAGTACACTCCACATTTCCTCAATCCATGAAGGGAAAGAATCCACATAAGATAGACTCCAAGAGCCGTTCAACATACGCCAACAGTCATGAGCATAAGAACAGTTTGTGAAAAGATGAGTGATTGATTCATCCGCCCTTCCACACAAGAGACACACCTGATCACAAGAAACAGATTTCATGCGCAACGCATCTCGTGTAGGAAGACGCATAGTGCAAAGAGTCCAGAAGAAGCATTTAACTTTGGGTGGAATATTCAACCCCCACACCCCCGACCACTCCACCACCCCCTCAGCCCGAACTATCCCCGAAACCAGTTTATAAGCACTTTTGACAGAATAAAACCCCTTGTCTTCTCCCACCCAAAACATACTATCACACACATTCTGAATAGGGGAAGGAATATTCATAATTAAATCAATATCCCGCTGACAGAAAATATCATTTAGAAGCTCAGAATCCCACCTACCAGAAACCGGACAGAAAAGATTTTGCACCACCGGAGAGTTTAAGTAAGTCAATTCCGGGGTAGTGATATAAGGGTTTATATTATCGGGTAACCACGGATCCCCCCACACCTTGACCGACCGCCCATTCCCAATCCTCCACCGCACACCCTCCCGCAACACCCCTTGGGATTCCCTAATACTTAACCATACAAAAGACGGGTTTGATCCCACTTTCGCCTCCAAAAACGAACAATTTGGGAAATACCGAGCCTTAAAAACTTGTGTAACAAGGGCGGTTTGGTCTGTTAAGAACTTCCACCCTTGCTTTCCAAGTAAAGCTAAGTTCATATCTCTAACTCGGCGAAACCCCATCCCCCCATGCGCCTTCGGCCTACATAAATCACTCCAAGCACTCCACCGTATTCCCCGACCCCCACGACTCTCACACCCCCACCAATAAGAATTCATTATCCTCTCAATCTCCTCACACAATCCCTTCGGTAATAAGAAAACTTGCATGGCATAGTTAGGAATACTCATAAGCACAGTTTTCAGTAAAACCTCTCTCCCCGCCCGTGACAAAAAGCGATTCCCCCAACTTGTAATTTTCGCACGCACCCTATCCCGGACAAAACCAAGGATCTCTCTCTTCCTCCGCCCAACATACCCAGGCAAACCCAAATAATTCCCACGTTCCCGCTGCTCTTGAATCCCCAAGACCTCACAAACAGCCTCCTTATCCTCCCGGTGCACATTTCGCCCAAACACAATAGAGGTTTTATCTAAATTCACCTTTTGACCACTAGCCTCCCCATACTCCTTCAAAATAGCCTTAATAAGCCCCGCCTCGAGGTTGTTTGCCCGAAAGAAAAAAAGGCAGTCATCGGCAAAAAACAAATGCGAGACCGCAGGAGCACCCCTAGCAACTCTCAGCCCATGCAATGCCCCACCCCTCTCCTGGACTTGCAACATCGCGCTAAGGCTTTCGGCTATAAGAATGAATAAACACGGAGATAGAGGATCTCCCTGTCTCAAACCCCTTCCCGGGACGATAGGGCCCCATTCTTTCCCTTCCACCAACACTTTATACTGTACCGTAGACACACACTCTCGCATCAACTCAACCCATCGCTCACAAAAACCCAGCCTCCCCATAACCTTTCCCAAAAAGCCCCATTCGACTCGATCATAAGCCTTGCTCATGTCAACCTTTAGAGCCCCAAAACCACCCCTACTCCCTTGCTGTCTTTTTAAGGTATGAGCTGACTCAAAAGCAATGAGAATGTTATCAACTATTGACCTACCCGGGATGAAAGCACTTTGAGACCTAGAGATCAAAGAATCCAACAAACCCCTCATCCTAGTTGCAAGCACTTTGGCTAAAATACGGTACAGTACATTACACAACGAAATGGGTCAAAACTCAGACATTAAAAGCGGGGACTTAACTTTAGGAATCATAACAATATGAGTGTCATTCACCCGGGGAGGTAACCGACCAGAAATAAGAAAATCATTGCAAAAGGAAACTACCTCGCTGCCAAGGATATCCCAATGCTTCTGATAGAAATCTGGAGATAAACCGTCAGGGCCCGGAGACTTGTCAGGATGCATTGAAAACACCGCTGCCTTAACCTCATCCGCCACAATGTGGCGAACCAAATTTGCATTTTGCTCAGCAGAGAGACGGGGCTCCAAGCACTCTAACACTGGCGCTGCATCCCCTTCACTGGACTCAAATAGTTCAGAAAAATACCGAACCATTATATTCCCCATTCTTATCTCATCATTCACCACCACCCCTCCAGGTTCCTTAAGCCCTTTAATTTTGTTTCGACGCCTTCTTTGATTCACAGAATTATGGAAGAAGCGAGAATTTTGGTCCCCACCAACGTACCAGAATTCCTTGGCTCTTTGTTTCCATTTATCACTTTGAGCCTGTAATAATGAAAAGTAGCGCTTCTGGCTTTCATCAAAATTCTGCAGCCCTACTCCATCTCTCCTCCCCCGAAACCCTGCCATTCTCTCCTTACACTGCCTGAGCTCAATCGCATCCTCTCTATTCATTTTGGAGCCCCAATCCCACACACGACTACCACAATGTTCCAACCTTTCGACAATATTTTGCCCCAACGAATCAAACCACGCACCCTCCACCACTCCTCGACAGCTGGGATGTCGACCCCATGCATTCTCATACCGCGGTCGACGCCTCACCCGCATACCAGACCCCCTATGTGTGATCAGTAACAGAGGTAAATGATCACTACTACCCCCCTCCAAAGACCGCCCCGTCGCCATAGGAAATAAATCCCTCCAACCTCCCGAAACCAAGATCCGGTCGAGCTTTTCTTGCACCCAGTTCGCCGTGCCCCTCCCCCTCTCCCAAGTAAACTGGAACCCCTCAAACCCCATGTCAGACAACCCACTCTCATACACTGCTTCCCGGAACCCCCGGAGTAACCCCGGAGGATGAGGAACCCTCCCTTTTTTCTCATAATCCCAAAGAAGATCATTAAAATCTCCTAAAATAACCCAAGGCAAAGTATTGAGAGTAGAAAGGTACCGCAATAAATTCCATGACTCAGACCGCCGTCTCCTATCCGGCTGACCATAATACCCAGTGAGTCGCCAAGCCGGAGAAGAACCCTCCCCCCACACCTTTGTATCAATATAATGGTTCGAGTAGCCTACAACCTCCACATCAATCCCTCCATTCCAAAGCAAAGCCAAGCCGCCGCAACGGCCTATAGCATCAACCGTGAAACAATTATCAAATCTCAACTTCACTCGTATCCCCTCCAACCGCCTAGCATCACTCATAGTCTCAGATAAAAATAAAACATCCGGCTTATACTGACGGACCAGGCCCAATAAAGATTGAACCGCCAATGGGTTGCCCAGCCCACGACAGTTCCAGCTTAGGCAACTCATTGGGCCGGGTGGGCCTGGAATACAGGACCCACCTCATCACCTGAAGAATGCTCCTCGATGACCATTGGAGAATAATTAGTAACTGAAACCTGCACCTCCTTCCCCTCACAAACCCGACGCTTCCGTTTCTGGTCTGTAACAACGACCCCGTCACTATCGGCATCATTATTGCCATCCTTAATACTCCCATTACTACCCACCTCCTTCACTCCCTCATTACTACCCAACCCTGAATTATGACCCCCATTATTACCCCCTCCACCACCTTCACTAATCATTGATTGCATAACGGAATCCCTCCCTAAATGCACATTTAATGCACCCCTACCCGTAACGGCTGCAGTCCCCCCGTCCCCCGTTTCCGGCTCAGGCTCCACCGCCGACGGATCAAGAACAAGCCATCGATTCACCGGAGCTACAGTACCACGCCTTCCCCCCGCCCTAAGCCATGACCCAAAAGGCTTCTCTACTCCCAACTGGACCTTTTCCGGTCCCTGCGGACAAAATCGGTCGCCATGCCCCATAATGCCACACTGGAAACAGAATGACGGTAATCTTTCGTACCGGAGATCAGCCCAGAACCACTCCCCACCTGGTTTCTTAAGCTTCAACTTCGGTTTCAGAGGTTTGGACAAAGTAAGAATCACACGAACCCTTAAAAAAGTTTTCTTACCCCCGTCAAAATTCCTAGGATCAACACAATCATAACGACCCACAGAGTTGGCCACCACAGCAGCCACCTTCTCAGACATAAAACCCACTGGCAAATTATGAACTTGCATCCAAAATGCCGCCTCGTCCAGACTAACCATCAACGGATCGTCTCCCTTCACCAACCGACGCATAACCACCAGGTTTTGCTCAAAGGTCCAGGGACCATTCTCGACCACCCTGGAAATGTCACGTTCCTGGTAAAAGGTAAACAGAAAACGGTGATTACTCAACTCACGAACGTGCACGCCTTTCTCCGGCCGCCAAGCCGTAGCCATCACATCCCGGAAAACCACAAACTTAGTGGCTCGGTCCGTGACCACCCTACCAACCGCAGCGAACCGAAAATCAACTTCAAGTGGAACATCATCCTCGACTTCGACCACCACTCCTTCCTCATCATCCATAATAGCGAGTGCCTCACAAGCCTCAGCCAAACCACTAGGTCCTCCGTCCTCCATTGAGAAAAGCACACAGAGACTCACAAGAGAAAGAACAAACAGGCAAAACCGTTCACAAACAGTGAAACCCTAAAAACTCTCCACGGTATAACGAGAGAGAGGAAAACTTTTTAATGTGAGGTGTTTGATAAGTGCTAATATGCACTTATTCTTGCTGCCAAATACTAGGCATTATTACTTGTTTTGGTTGATTTATGTAAATAAGGGTATGTACTCGATATGTAAATCTAGCTCTTATATAATAGCCTACAAATCACACATGAGATGTAAACTGTAGTAAAAAAATCATGTGTGACGAGTTCAACTGAAATGATGTTTGCAAGAATTGCATTTGTGATTTTCAGATACAAAAATCATGTTATTCGTACTTGATCACTCTTTTCAAGACAATTGCACTCTATTCTTTCTAGAGATAATGAAAATTGAGTTTCATACATATGTACTCAATAATGTAAGCAAATTATACACGATCTACATCATATCATTTGAGTTCATTAAATACTCTACATACTATGACCTTTTACATGCTAATTACAAATACCTCGAATTAACTAAACTCATCACAAGTGATAGGTTATTAGTGAAGAGAAAATGTAAAAAGTAGTGCTCATGAACAAATTAAGACATAATGCGTTTGACGAAGCAAAACTGAATAACAAAGTTTGACGAAGTAGATCACAAATTTATTTCAAGTAAACAATTAATTTAATTAAACACGGAAATCATTTAAGATTTTAATTATAGCTCCAATGTTGCGTGTATAGTTTGAAAATAATAACGTTGATACTTGATAGGTGTAGACTTCGTACGATCACAATATATGACACCATTTTCAATCCAAATTTAATGAAAAGAAACAAGTAATTAACAAGACGGCAATTCAAGCTGCTCGACATTGTAGGGCGTTTGGATGGTGGTCCGGGAAGAGATGAAGATGGTCGGAAAATGATTGATACATACAATTGACGTCGTCTGTTATGAAATTAATGGTTGGGCTTCAAATTCTATCCTCCGACGACCAAATCATTTAGAATTGCTTGCAGTTATAAAAATAAATGGCACCGACTTCGTTGAATTTGGATCTCTCTCAACTCATGAGAATTCTTGCGGTAAAATGAACTTAGGAGCACAATGATTTATGGCATCTTAAAAGTTGACGAGACAATGTCATCTTAGGTGGTATATATAGTGATTGCCAAATGCCAAATATCTTCTTCTGGTTTGATGACTTTACTGTTGCTTTTCCTAAATAATGTTTCAGGTTTGAGTCTCATCACAATCAAAGGTCAACATAATTTGTTGAGCAAATGTTGTAAAAGGTCAAAAATTAATTTTATGTTTAAAAAAAAAGAGGGATAATTTTGTTTTCTTCCCAAAATTCATGGATGGATTAAGTTTTTTTTTTTTTTTTTTGGGTGGTTAATCAGAGGTGAATCTTAAAAATTAAATTTGCAGTGAGTCCGGTTGACATCGGGCTTTATGTGTAAAACTCCTCTAGACATCACCTGACCCACCAATAAGTATTAGTATGTAATTAATTAGAAACATTTTTATAACTTTTGCTAACTTTTTACTATTTTTTATTCTAAAGTCTAAACTAATAAATTTATTTTGAAAAAATTAACAATTTAGTTATTATACTTAAATATTTCTATTATTATGTTATAACTAGTGAATTTTATTATTTTATTATATGCAAATAATTTCAATATTATTTAAATTTTTTAAATAAAAGTTGTGGATATTCGTAATAAGCACTCGCACCAGGTGGAGAGGGGTGTGTTTTGAAAAAAATCATTCAATGTGGGTCGGGGTGGGATGGGTAGATAAAGTATAAGGTGAGTTGGGTGGTGGATGTAGCCTTCCTTCCCTAGACACCATTGTCATCCCTAAGTGTAAGCTCAATACTTTAATTTTGTTTTTTTGCTCAAATTTGTCCAAGCCAACAAGGAACGAGATGAAGGAGAGAAAAGAAGAAGAAGAAGAAAAAAAAAAAAAAAACTAGTTAGGTGCTTGAGACTTGCACCAACCAACTCTAATTTTTTTTTTTTTTTTATATATACACAATAGGGTCTACAAAAGACCTCCTGACACAATAGGGTCTACAAAAAGACCTCACTTCAGAAGCACAAAGAGTCAATGTCCCACTAGGGTTCAAATATGTGACATCTTACTTAAAAGAATTACATCTATGCACTTGACCACAAGGTCTTTGCCTACTAAAGTCTGATTTGAATTAATGAAATTTCGCTGTTTTCCAAAAAAAAAAGAAAAAATAAAAAGGGAGAACTAGGAGTAAAATGTGTTTTCTAATGGGTTGTTATGCCGTGGATCTAGTGTATATTCACATACACTATACTCTACATTCACAATTTGTAAACTCCACATTCACACATTACAGGATTATATGTTTAGTAACTATATTGCCACTGTTATGCATTCACACATTCAAAACTTTATATTCACAGGTCTACTCCACATTCACACATTACAGGACTACAAGTTGCTAGAACTTCTTAACTCTATTATAGATTCACACATGCATAACTCTACATTCACGATTTCTATACTCCATATTCACAATTTGAAACCTCCACATTCACACATTTATGGGCAACTCTACATTCACACAATCATAAATCTACATTCACGATTTCTAGACTCTACATTCACACTTTGAAACCTCTACATTCACACATTTTTGGACAACTCTATATTCAGCAATATGTTTACTATTTTTTTTTTTTTTAAAAAGAAACAAAACGACACGACGTAATTTTGGACCCAGGTCCACAGCATAATTTGCCTTTTCTAATGCAACCTTAAAAGAGCGAGTTCGGCATCCTATATTGAGGACTTTGAG
>CP025654.1:16646836-16657662 GCA_003576665.1 Ipomoea trifida
CTCAAAGTCCTCAATATAGGATGCCGAACTCGCTCTTTTAAGGTTGCATTAGAAAAGGCAAATTATGCTGTGGACCTGGGTCCAAAATTACGTCGTGCGGAAGCCTTCTGGAAAAGCAGTATGTTAGTTAATCTGTGTTGTACACTACTGTTATGTCCTTACAGTTACACTTCACCTTATGGTGCTTAGTTATGTGATTTTTTGTGCAAAAAAAAAAAAAACATCTACAAATGTCTTGCTGTCCAGCCTGTGCATGAAATAATAAGAGAAGGAAAGTTGTAAATTTTGAAATGTACTTTGAGGTTTATAAACATGTGAATTGTGATGGATGGATATATACAGACAGCCGCAGATAAATATAGCCAAGAAAAGCTCTGAGTGTTGAGTATATAATATGTAGTATAAACCTGCAAATCAACTATACTTAGCCTTTTGCAAGAGACTATGATTCACATTTTCAAAAATAAAAAGAAGACTATAATTCGCGTGTCACTTTAAAAATATGCATTTTAATTTTGAGAAAGAAGTAAAATGCAAAAGGAGTAAGGGTCCAACAGGTAATGCAATTAGGTCATTGAATTTTAAAAAATTACAATTGAGGTCTCAAATTAACTCATTTTTATACAGTTAATCTAATTTGTCAATTTTCTAAGTTTTTAACAAGTTACTAAATTTAATTTTTTTAAGACAATATTTTAAATAAAATGATTATTTGAAAATAATTATTTAAAGAAAAAGACAAACAAACAAAACAAAAAAAAAAAAAAAAAAAAAAAAAAAAACAAAACATTTCATCTCCGGCCATGGCCTGGCCGGAGACAAAGAAGGAGAAGGTATCTTCATATGAAGTTTTTTTTTTAAAAAAAAAATTAATGTTTTATTTAAAATTTTTTT
Source organism: Ipomoea trifida (assembly GCA_003576665.1). NCBI lineage: Eukaryota > Viridiplantae > Streptophyta > Magnoliopsida > Solanales > Convolvulaceae > Ipomoea > Ipomoea trifida. Next base: position 16,647,731 of record CP025654.1, read on the forward strand.
AAAAATATTTTTAAATTTGATCATCTGATAGAAACACAGACTAATGGCATGAAATTAATTAATTTAGGAATTAAGTATGCTTTTTAAGTTTAATAACTTAATTGCATTATGTAATTCAATGACCTATTTACCCCTCTTTAAGTTTAATAACCTAATTACATTATAGTATGTAATTTAATAACCTAATTACATTATAGTATGTAATTCAATGACCTATTTACCCCTTATTCCAATGCAATAATACGAAAGGGGTGTCAAGTCACTGTCAACAACAAAATACTAGGAGGGAGCTGAAGATGTGTAAAAGTAAATGTCTAATAAAGTCATACTTTTCTACATGGAGTGGAGTCTCCTCCACCAGATAAAAACCACTGAAATGGAAGAAAATGAAACATCAGAAGAGAAGTAAAGTGCATTCATCTGTGTCCACCAATTCCGATGCAGAAAAAACACGTACAAACTACTAACAAAACAAGATCCACATTAGGCAACAACAGACATGGATATGGATGGAGATTGATGCAAGTAAACAACATTAACAAACTCTTGTATCCTCCTTCCTCTTCCTCTCAAGAAGAAGATGGAGATGATAATACATCTGTGAAGGATGGCAACAGCCACCCTCTTTCTTTGGCATGCCCCGCGTAAAATTTGAATTTATCCTTTGCGTTTGGGATGTCCAGAGCCAGATCGTCCAGCCCATCCTTGATCCTCCCGAACCCCTTGCTCATCTGGTTCATTGTAATCAGGCCCTCATCAAAGCACGCTTGCAGTAAATCCAGCATCCTATCGTTCTTCTTCTCCATAGCCATAACCAATGCTTTTTTCACAACCTCGTGATTGAAGAAAGGCATGTCGAGATCACGAATGCATTGGCAAGCTTCATTCACAACACCGCCACTTTCGAATTCCTCCAGCAGCTTCATTATCTTATCCTTGGCATCCTCTACAGCCCAACCAGTCCCGCCTCCCCAGCACCTTAAAATCCTCTCGCCCGCATGACGGGCAGAGATAAGTGATTGCGCCACACGAACGGTCTCGCTTCCACTGCTATTTGGCTGCAACCTGCTCCCGATTTCTTCCAAATTAAGTGGAGCTAGGACATCATCAACAACAGCTCTAGCCAGGAACAGAGCAAGTTCATTCGAAGCATCTAAGATGTCGAGTGCAGTGTCCTCTGCAGATTCCAATAGCATCACAAAACCATTCACTATATCTTCAGTTGAAAAGAGCTCAATATGAAGTGCAGAGAGCAAAACAGATGCCATTTCTTTTTCTTTGTTTTTTCTATCCATGGCAAGTGTGACAAGCCTCTTCAGAAAAATTGGATTATACTCTGGCGCTCCGAGATCCTCCAAACTCCGAATCAGTTCTGGAATATCATCAGAAAGGAAATATTCATGAATGATGGTGACACATTGCTCCTTGTATCGCCTCAGCTTTTCATACTCTGCATCATGTACCTTGCCATCCTCGCTTGAGGATTTCAGAAAAGATGGATCAAGCCATCCTTCAGAGATTGCTTGATGAACAAGTGATTGGAACAATGTCTTAGCAGAAGGAATATCTAGTGCAAGATCATCAAGACTTTCAGCTAAACGTGCAAAGCCCTTCAGCATTTGGCTAGAACTTATGAGACCCTCTTCTGCAGCCTCCTTTAAAAGTTTCAGAATAACCACTTCTGCAGTGCGGATCTCCATGGCTAAGACCAATGCTCTTTTCACAACCTCATGATGGAAAAATGAAAGTCCCAGCTGCCTAATGCATCTGCAAGCTTCACCAGTATCTCCACTTTCAACGTATTCACGTAACAGTTCAGCAATCTTTTTCTTCACCTCCTCAACAGTGAAATGAGTACTACCACCCCAGCGCCTCTCCACAAGTTCAGCATGATGGGGAGCCATGAGATAACTCTTCTCAGCAGTTTGCAACACCTGATAACCCTTGGAGGATTCGGGAAGCATTTTCCTTGCCCTTGCAATAAAAGCTGGGGGCAGAATGTCATCGACCACAGCTCTAGCTATGAATAAAGCAAGGATATCAACTGCATCAAGTATGTCCACTGCCAAGTCATCAGCAGACTCAAGAAGCATGAAAAATCCCTGACTTATATGGGCAGAACTAATGACATCAGAATAAAGTGCTGAAAGCAAAACAGAAGCCATCTCTTTTTCCTTATCATGCCTATCCATTGCCATGGAAACAAGCCTCTTAATGAAATAGGGATGGTATTCAACTGAACCAAGATCCCTCAAATCAGATGCTGCAACATCCACATCACCAGTGCTAAAGTATTCCTCAACAAGAGATACCACAGATTTCTTATACTCATCCAATGGATCACAAACAGCAGATCCAACAAGTTCATATGGTTCCTGTAATAGTTAAAATCAAAGTATAATATCAACACCACAGGAAATATTCTCTTAGTACACTGCTTCACTGAATGGAACATTAAATGGTGGTATAATCTAAGACAATTAAAAAATTATGACAGTATTCAGCACTGCTTGGTGCGTTAAAATGGCATTTTATTTATCCACTGGATATTAAAGAAATTCTGTGTCTGTCGGGGTGGGGGTTAGAAAGGAAGAAAAACAAAGTCTCTACCAGCACTGACACTTTCAACTAAGACTCAGAACTTACCTCTCCACTATCATAGTTGGGATCATTTCTATCAATGTGAGACTCCCCATCAGTGTCAAGTAGCTTACCCCAGGTGCCTTTACCACCAGCTCCATCTGTTGTCAATAATAAATAGAAAACCATTTAGTTGTGAGAAATACCCAAAAAATAAAATAAAATAAAATAAAATAAAATTTTTTTAAAAAAAAAAAAGGAAAGAAAACAAGGCACTCTAGCTCAATTATCATGTTGTGCCGTGACATAAAAGTAAATTCTTGTAAAAAAGTACTGTAGCAGTTTATCACAATAAAAGTAAACTAGCACTTGAGGTCAATAATCTTGGCAGGAAAAACCTACTCAAGCAACACACTAATATTTGTGTGTCTCTCAAGTAGATCAGACAGCACCTTGCATCGTTTTTAAAAAAAGGCATACAAGGGATTGGAGCCATGACCTATCAATCAAGGAGTATGATGCTTCTAATACACATTCATAATGATCAGTAGAAATGAATACTAATAAGAATAATTGCACATCCCCCTGATTTATAAGTTTCACAAGATTTGCATTTGAACCTATGCAACTATCCGGCATTCATTACACATATTAAAATGATTTTAAGCAACAATAAATACTAAATAGAAAATCAGTGTTTAAATTTAATGTTCACTGTAATACAAATCACAATGAGTCCATCATAGCGAAATATCGGTTCAAAACCATATTCCCACAAATTTGACCACATAATGAGACTATGGAGTGGGAATGATTACAGAAAACAGTTTTAATTATAATCACCAGCTAAAGATGTTTTGCCCTATGTGGCAACAAGAGCTCACTCTAAACAGCCAGATAAATCACACAATACAGGTCCCTCTAAATTTGGATGTTAATAGAACATTTATTACAGAAGTGGTGTTGTTGAGTTCTGCCAAAGAAGAAATCAAGATGCACATTTACTAAAATTACAGAAATGCTTTCTTAGCTAAAACTTCATACATTTGGTTTAATCTTAGACTCCATATTCGAAAAGAATAAGGATGAGTCTCATTAAGACCGTCAAGACGAGTAGGTTAGACATGTGATACTTTTGATGAAAATATAATAATTTTAAATCAAAATGTAATATTAGGGGTAGTTAATTATGAGAAAAAAATATGTAATACTAATTATGAAAAAAATATGTCATACTTATGAAAAACTTGACCCACCGTCTCATTGGAGATTTTGCCAAAGAATTAAATGCAAAAATGATTATCTATTTGATTCCCTGGATGCCCCATCACTCTATCCCCCTCCAACTATATAATGACACATCAATAAAGAAAGAGAGTATAGAAATGTGATAACACACAGAATTGGAAAGATGTGAAAAAAAGGAAATAAATAAAATGGATATAGAATTGAACAGATAACCCATGACAGTGAAAATAAGTAAATAAATAGAAGGGATAAATACTGACATACTATAGAAAAAGCATAACAAATCTCATCAAGAAATGAACACATAATTTTCAGCTCAAACATACAGTATCTGCTTAGAAGAATGCCAGAACTCTAATAAATAAAATGAATGCACAAGAGTTTTACCCTTCTTAATTTTTATATGCTTGCCAGAGTGTGTGCGCCTCACATGTCTCACCGCAATCCCAGCAGTGGACGCCTTGCCGCCAAGAGGAGCTTTCACGTGGTGTTCAGACAGCAGCGCAGATGGAGACCTAAGTGTAGGAGACTTGGGCGAAGAGGAAAGAACCTCCACATTCTGAGGCGCGATTTTCAAAATCTCCCTCTGTTCCTCCGTCAGAAATCCCTCACCTGACGCCATTTCCACTCACTCACTCACTCACTGACAAACCCTACACACAGGTAGGGTAACATATCAACATCAACACCAATCCAATCAAAAAAATGGCAGCGCTAAACAAATAAAATGCTAAAAACTCATCCACGCGTATTTAAACAACTCTTCCAATAAATTCGTGAATAGATAAACATTTTACCTCTTTCAATAGGGCACGAAACAGTGAAGAGCGTTACCGATTTGGAACGCTATATGGCCACCGGAGAAGCTTCAAATAGCGACAAAATCCTCCGTTCTTGGCTCGGATCTCGAGCCAAGAGGGAACAGAAACAGAATCGAAGAACCCGATCTTTCCTTCAGATTTACACACAGCGCACACTCAGCTGTGCGTTGTTTCAACCCTAGATCAAAGAAGAAATGCTCAGGAAGAAGCTTCGAGCGATTTGTATACAAATAGATATAATATGTGTGTGTATGTAAATGTGTAAGTATAGGAGGGGAGTTTCTCTGGTTGGGGCTTTAGATTTGATTGAAGGAGGAAACTGTGAAGAGGGGAAACGGATGAGAACGAAGAGACTTTATATAGGGAGGTTTCGGTTACATGTACACGTCAGCACCGCCGAGGGTGTACACGTGGCTTTAAGGGTGTGACTAACAAGTAACAGTTGGACGGACACATTATGCAAAGGAAGGAAAATACTTCGCATACTTTCATTTTATACTCTCAATTTGTATTCTTTTTTCACATATTTTTAATGTAGATATTTTTCTGTGACTCACATGATAAAAATAACAAGTAAAATTTGAGATTATGTATAATAGAACTCTTATGAAAATTAATGGCCTTACTCCTAAATTTTACTCGCCTATAAATTTTAATGTAGATATTTTTCATGGGACTCATATAATAACAATAACCTATCATTATTTATCACATCAATGAATAAAAATGAGAGAGAAATTTGAAAGTACATGTAGTAAAATTCACACATTATTATTGTGGCATGTGTGTGCTCTTTGAAATTCTTTAATACATAAATTGAAAATTTTTACAATATCATCTCATAAAATAATGTAACTACTATATAAATTATTACTCCACTCAACATCTAACTTATTATAGTGTACCAAGGGCCTTGTGGTCTAATGGTATCAAACCCTTTCCCCTCAGTGGAGGCGTTGCTGTCTCTTTGTTCTTCAGTAGGTTGATAGCATTCAAAAAAAAAAACTTATTATAGTGTCATTTACACCAATAAGTCAAAAAAAAAAAACTTATTATAGTGTCATTTACACCAATAAGCCATTTGGTTAGGAGGGAATTAGGAAAGAAAGAAATTGTAATTTCGTGAGAAAACAATAAAATAGAAATAAAGTATGAATTTAAATTCTATTACTCCCTCTGTCCCATTTTACCTGTTCTATTTACTATGGTCAAACCAACTCCTTCTTCATTGCTTATTTTCTTTTGTAATTTTTTATTATTTTTAAATTTAATTTTTTTTGTGTTTTATAGTACTTTTAATGTAGTTTATAAATATATAAATTTTATATATTAATGTTAAACTTAATATTATGAAAAATTGGATTAAAAATAACTTCAGTCAAGCCTCATTAAACTAAACGGTTACTTATTTCACAGAGTTTCGAACTCTGATTCGTTGGAAGCATTGTCTATCTCTCGTCTTTCTCTCTCCGGTTTCCACACGCGGTATAAGATGGCAGAGGGAGAAGATATTCAGTAGTGTTAACGTTGGAGGAACGACAAATCATCAGATTGATCAGCCCAACTACAGCGTGGGAGGGACGACATGAACTTCCCCTGAACAACTTCTGAACATAATAATAATAATCAACCTCTGGATCCTTTTAACACATGAACTTCCCCTCCAGTATTACAGGATGTGTTGATGATGATGATGATGATTTTCTACCATGATTTCCGATCCTCACCCACCTGCCCCTTAGTTTTTAGTCCGCAACCATATAATATATATGATTCTCTGATCCATCTGCTGCTTTAGTGACTAACAATTTGATAATAACTACTCTAGAAGAAGCATGTTACAACGTTGATGCATGTAATAGAGAGACCAAATGTGTTAATACTTGCATTTGCGGCAGCTACGGGTCGCCCGGAGAAGGTCCGCTCAATGTTAGAGGGCCTTAGGTAGTGATCAAAGATGGGTTCCGGAGCCGGCATTATTGTTTGGTGGAGCGTTCTGATATATGCAATTTGATTGGAGATGGTGAAAATGGAACATAGTGTTTGAATCTCTCCCCTCAAAGCTTATAATTTCTCCAATCCCACCTCTATCATATTGAAGGATGATAAGACCAGTATTATGAAGTTCTTTGACATCCTACCAAGGGCCTCTGAATCCAAGCTCATAGAAAAGGTCAAGCCTTTATCAGGTAATACCAGATTGCGGCAAGAATGCTAGAAGAAAAAAGAAAAAAGAAAAAAAAGCCCATATTTTTACCTGTAACTTGTAAAAAATTTTAGACTAAAAATATTTTTTGGTTTGTGACTCGATATATACATTATGAAAGGTCAGGGTGCGGCATGAATATGGATATTACCTGCAACTAACACTCTCATCCAAATTACCTACAACATGCAAATTGCTAGCAGTTCAATATCTTAATATTTCCATAATATGATCCCGGGAACTCAAAATCTGGTTCAAATTGAACCAAAACAATTAGAACTACTACAATTAATCCAACAATTAGCAAATAAGTCCGATGCTATGGACAACATTTGGCATTTGAAAGAATAAATGTAAGATTAAAATTGATCACACAAAGAAGCTAATTGATATGAGAAACCTAGAGAAAACAATTCAAAAGTAGATAAAGAAAACCAGACATTAATACACAGAGCAGTCACATCAGAATCAGGAGCCAATGAATCCAAATCACAAATTCACTATCCAAAATGAATTACAATAACCAAATTAAATTTGAAAAGCTATATATACATATATCATAATAATTCAACTTTTTGTCCAAAACCCTAGATTATCCGCCATTGAATTGGATCCGGAAATCTCAAATCAAGATCTAATAAGAGAACAAATAGATGAACTGGTACTAGTAGTTTTTGCCATCACTTTATACAGCTAAAAGCAAAATGACTACCAACAATCTATCAATCAGTCATTCTAAGTGCACTTTGTAAATGTTATCTACATAAAAAGCCCTAACAAGCTTTCTTGAAGAAAAACCATTAAGTAATTTGAAATCTTGAAAATACCACTATATCAGGTGCCTTCTCACAAAGGGGTTGCAGTGACCAAGTTTGGGCGACTGTTTACCAAAAACACGGGTCTCCGCAAGGTCGTAAGACCATGTAACGGGATGACGCCTACCCAGTGCCAAAAGGTTAAGGAAGTTGGTGACCTGATGACAGGGGAGCCGGCGAGTCGGTGACCGAAGCCCCGGTGAACGGCGGCCGTAACTATAACGGTCCTAAGGTAACGAAATTCCGCATACAAACCATTTTGTGTAAAACCAATGTCACGAGAGCTCATCTGATCAAAGATTTTACGACCTTCATCTATCATATTATGTTGTGTACATATCCTGAAATCATTGCAGTTTGTGCACCCACATTTTTGTATGGCATGGCATCTAACAAGTTCTTTGCTTCCTCAAGCTTTCCAACACGGACAAAGCCACTAATCATGGTGGTGTAAGAAACTGCATTTCTTTCTGGCATTTTATCAAACAGATTACATGCCTCGTCAATGAGGCAATTGTGAACATATGCAGCCAACATTGCGTTCCAAGCAACCAAATTTTTTTTCTGTCATTTGGTCAAACACCCTCCGAGCCTCCCATACACCCCCATAGCGTCAGAAGAATGAGTATGCATTTGTTAATAAAATGAAATCATTTGAGAAAAAATGATTTTACAATTTAAGTTTACTCCTAGTTTTTTTGGTTTAATGGAACAATGCAGTAGTTCAAATCTAGTAATTGTTTTTAGAAAAGTGCAAACATTAATTTTAATGGCAACTATAATAAACTTCTCCTAATTATATTGGATCTAAAGGTGCTCGCTCTATTGTATGAGTTGCAAACATGAATAGCGTCAGAAGAAGAATGAGTATGCATTTGTTAATAAAATGAAATCATGGCCAACTTTAATCTTTGTTTAATTGTGTGCTTATATGAAAAGAAATAAATTAAAGAAGAGAAAAAAGATGATATACCCGGATGGACTTATTTAGTTATGTAGAAAAATATGCTCGCTTATTTTGTTGTTGAGTTACCTATTTTATCGGAAGTTTAGAATTTTCTTGGATAAATTTGTCCCTTAATTGATATTATGTGGATTCGGATTGCTGATCCCTTACTTGATATTATGTGGATTCGGATTGCTGATTAGACGTATAAATTTAGGGTGTTAACTTTAAATCATAGTTATTGATCTCTTGATTTTTACGATTTTTTTTTTATACTCTGTACTTGTATGTAGTGGTTTGTTTTTGATTTTGTGTGATTTTTTTTATAAATTATTAAATTTGCATAAAAAAAATACATGCAAAAGATTAAAAGCCGTCAAGAACTTTGTAGTCTAGTGTATTGTAATATGAGTGATCGAAAGTCTTAATTTGTGAATACTTGTTAAAGTTTCAATTGCATCTAAATCAACAATTTTATTATTGATAATATTTATATTTGTATAGTACATTTTATACATTATACAAAAGTATGCACTCAAAGTTTTGAATTATTGATGCATATGTACAACGTAACTGACAAGCTTTAAAAACACTACACGCACAAGTGAATTATTATATTGCATGGATGTAATACGAAACTCTTCCATTCATTAAATAGTTTCCATGACTTGATGCATACGTTCAACTTCAATACTTCATAAGCTGTAAGCGGATGGCCGAGCCTGCCATCACGCACACGTTATAACTTGAAATTAAGCTACTCCTCTCAATGCTTGGTCACGCGCACAACTACTTTTTAATCAAAGATTACAATAAAATTTAAGAGAACTTTAATTTATTTTGATCCACACATCTGTAAGTAGATCAAATGAGAACATGGTCCTTCTTTCAAAAGTGAGGATTGAATTAATCTCAGTCGTTCATCATGATTCATCAATGGTTTAGAGTTTTAGTAAAAAAACAAAGTCAATTTTATAATTGTTGAAAATTTTTAAGAGCGGAGTTCATTTTATAATTATTACAGACTGAAAGTATATATTAATAGTATGATCCTAACTTTTGATTTCTCAAGATGAAGGGTGTGGATCTGTTCACATTTGTTTTTTATTTACATGCATGGGAGGTGTTCTCACATGAATCCTTCCCTATATGGAAATCAAATTTGGGTCATCCAAATAAAAAAACGAACGTACGAAATTAGTTCTCACGTCCTCACCTAAGAATGATTCCTCATTTGATCCGAACTATATATATATATATATATATATATATATATATATATATATATATATATATATATATATATATATATATAT
>CP025654.1:16659880-16707271 GCA_003576665.1 Ipomoea trifida
GGGAGGAGGCTCTAGTTCAAGTAGAACGGGTAGCCTAGGGGAGAATTAAGAACAACACACAGCCGTTCAAGTGTCCAAATCTAATGGGTCAGAAACACTAATTAAAAAAAACACGATGATATTTTCATAAATAATTTAACATCGAAGTGAAAGTAAATTGTGTTAAAAGTACAAGTAACAGTTTCATATAATGCACCTAAGTGCAAGTAAAGTGCATTACAAGTACAAGTGAAATATATTACAAGTGCAAGTAAAAAGTACACTAAGCATCAATACATCTAACGTTATCATTAGTTGTATTAGACGTTATCATTAAGTGCACATATGTGAAAGACTTTAATTTATCATTAGGTGCACGAATATTACCAAGGTAAATTACTTGTACTTATAAGTGATTTTACTTGCAGACTTGCACCAGCTACTTAGACTTGCAACACATTTTACTTGCACCAAAGTTTGAATTATTAATGAAAATGTCACCTTTGTCTTTTTTTTTTAAAATTACATGGGATTCGTTGAATCTAGACACGTTGACAGCTGTAAATGGTTCTGATTTCTCTCTTAGGCAATCTCAACCTTACATTTTAAAAAATCGAAGGATCAAACCAAATTTTAAAAAATGTGGTGATATTTTGATAATTATCACCAACTTTACTATGCAAACTTTAACACTTAAATATGCAATCTTTAACAACTAGATATGGAAACATGGTAAATTTTATAAAATCAACGAAAAAGCTAAATTTTAAATCTAAACTGTAAATGCTAGATCTTACGCAGTAAAAAGTGAACCACTCAACCAAATTAAAAAAAAAAAATACTCAGTTATAAACTCTAAAATTGAAACCCTAAGTGCAATGCACTTTCGCATTTTTGCAAGTGCAATATTTTAATACTAAATATGCAAAATGTTAATATTAAATGTGCAAAAATGTTAATATTATATGTGCAAACCTGAAAAGTCTGAGAATTTTAGATTTTAGTGTTCAAGTTTGCATAGTAAAGTTGGTGATAATTACAGAAATACCGCCGCATTTAAAAAAAAATTGATTTGATCCGTCCAATTTTTTCAAATGTAAGATTGAGATTGATTTTTATTTATCTCCTAAAGGCTTGTTCTCATTTGATCTTTTATATATATATATAATCAAATGAGACCACATATTCCTGTGAGTCCTGTAAAACCCTTCATAATGCTAGATTGTGTGCAATCCGCCCAGCATGAATGCCTACAATCTACCATGTGTTCATTCGCGTAGTAACTTTTCTGCATTATATTTACAAATTGATCTGAATATTAGCGCACACGCACACATATTGACATATATATATATATATATATATATATATATATATATATATATATATATATATATATATATATATATATAATGTATAGATTTTAGAGATCAGATGTTTATGTTGTGCCCAAGTGAAACATGTGGTGAGATGTGAGCCATTGATCTTGCCAAAATCAACGTCCAGGATTAACAAGGATTAAAACAAAAACGCAGTGGCAATTTGGTCATTTTCCGTATTGGTAATACTTAAGGTGTATAGTTTTTGAACTTAAGGTGTGTGGTTTCCGTGCTTAAGTTATTCAATTGAGAATTTAAGGTGCGTTTTTTATTGAAACTTAAGGTGTGTCATTCTGAACCTTTGGGTGCGTATTTCCATTGCTTAAGGTGCGTCCTTTTGACACTTAAGGTGCATCATCATTTTAACATTTAAAGTGCGTCAATTATAAACTTAAAGTGCATAAGTTCTACGCTTAAGGTGCGTCAGTTTTATACTTAAGGTGTGTGATTTTACTACTTAAGGTGTGTATTTGTAATACTTAAGGTGTGCCAATTTTATAAATTGAACGTGTGCGATGTTAAAACTTAAGGTGTGTTGTTCTAACACCTAAGGTGCGTTTTTGTAACACTTAACGCCATTTTTAGCCTTTGCTTCTACCTTCAGACGCACTTTTTTTTTTTTTTTTTTAAATATCATTGATTTGAACCGTTAATCTAGATTTGATCAATGTCTTAAATCTCACCGCATGCATGTTCGCACATAATCTCGACCATCTATATATATATACACACACACATTAGTAATTTATATATAAAAACATTTTATGTAGGTTAATTAGTTCTTTAAAATTTAATATCATATGTCCTGAGACCAAATTCTTAGTTTGGATATAGACATTTTTAAATTCAATTGAACTTCGTCCTACTCAAGAAATAATTTTGGATCCACTCAGTGTATATATACTGGATAATGAATACATGAAATATGTGGCATCTCTTGTTTATTTTGAAGTTGTAGCATCGGATCTTACAAAACGTACTGTAAATGCACACACAACAATCATATATAAACATGCATAGTACTTGGAAATTAAAAATAAATACAGACTTCTCCATTTAACAAAAAGTGAAGGAAACACACAAATCTTCAATCCATCAAGATTCTTCAATTTTGTGCTGCAATTGCACATGATCCATCTAGCTGTGTGAAGTATGTCAAAGTTTTTGGCAAAATTTTGATTAGTAAGTATGGTATAAAATGAAATAATACACGAGTAGAGTAATCATACCGTGAATCATCAAATCATCTTGTGTTCACAAATTTTTGCTGCAGTCTCTTCAAACAAATTTTCATATTCACGTACAACCCATCTTTGACATCATTGAAGAACCCATAGTAGGCTAATCTCCATTTGTCACCGAGCACCAACGAGACCAGAAGTCCCCAAAAGCTTATAGAGAATCCAAGCACCATGGATATGTAAAACCCTCGATCTACAAGATTATCATCACCTTCTTTGTAGTTATTGTTTTTGCCATGTGAAGGAACATCATCTGTGGGACACTTGGGAAGTGGATCCCCACATAAGCCGCTATTTCCGGCATATGATGAAGCATTGAAAGTTTGCAGTTGAGTGCCCTTTGGAATTTTGCCAGACAAGAAGTTGTTCGACAGGTCAAGAACCCCAAGAAAAGTCAATAGAGCAAGACTAGATGGAATTTCACCCGAGAGTTGATTTCTGGATAGATCAAGGGATTCTAAATTTTCCATCTCATAAATTGATGGAAAGATTTTACCAGTCAAATAGTTTCTTGACAAGTTCAAGGACACTACTTCTTTGAGAGCATAAAGTTCTTCGGGGATATTTCCACTCAATTTATTACTTGAAAGATCAATGCAATTCAGGAATCCTAACTGCTTATTGAACTTTGCGTCCTTGTTTTTCCACTGAACAAAAACGTCGTCTATGTAGTAGGCAGGATAATCAATATCTCCCGTGATAGTAAAGTAAGAGATTTCAATGCTTCCAGTAAAGGGAGTGCTCTGAATCAGAGTAGTAAAATTGTTAAAGCAGCGTGGGATTCTCCCTGTCACCTTGTTTTGAGAGAGATCTAAGAAGTGAATATTCTTCAGGTGACACAAACTTTCAGGCATGCTTCCATTAAAGTTGTTATTCCGTAGGCTAAGAACGGTCAAATTAGTTAAATAGCTCCCTATCCATGTTGGGATTGTCCCAATAAACTTATTTCCTTCAAGATCCATAACTTTCAAGTCTCTAAAGTTTTGGAATGAGGAAGGCAATTCCCCATTGAAGTTGTTGCTTCGCAAGTGCAATGATTGAAGCTGAGGTAGGGAGCCTAAAGAGCGGGGAATTTCTCCAATGAAACCATTACTCGCAAAATTAATAATGGCTAAATTTGAAATGTTGCTATTCCAACAATCAGGAATCTCTCCAGAGAAATGGTTATATGAAAGGTCAATGCATAAAGCATTTTGGCTAACAACTGAGCACAGGAAAGAAATCGAGCCAACAAACTTATTGTTCGAGAGATTAAGTATTAAAAAATCCCCAACGAATTTCGATATGGGACCCCAAAACTTGTTGAAGCTGAGATCTATGATTGAAAAAGGAGAAAGCTTGTTGGATAAATCAGGCAATATGCCATCAATGGAGTTGTGAGATAAATTCAAGTATCTAAGGTTAGGGGAAATGAGGTCCCAAAACCAATGGGGTAGTGTATCAGAAATACTAGCAGAAGAGAGATCAATCTCTGAAAACAAACTTTGATTTTGAAGCCATTTAGGGAATTTAGGTCCAACTTTACAGTTTGCTAACACTAGAGAATTTAGGGTATGAAAAGGAGGAACCCAATCATCACTGAAATTGAATGACAATCCTGGGTTTAGGGATAAATCCATCTTTTGGATACTTGAAAGGTTCCAAAAGTGGGCTTCACTAATAACCCCTTCTAATGAGTTGGCTTTGGCACGAAACACTTGAAGCTTTGATAGCTTCCCTATGCTCTCTGATAGCCCCCCTTGTATTAGATTCCCACTCAGATTTAAAACCCTCAATGACAAGAAATCTGATAAATCTGGAAATGGCCCTGAGATCAGATTGTAGGACAAATCCAGTTTCATAAGATTACTTGGTTTTCCAAAACCTTTGGTGGGGTTTTGAAACACACTAACAAAATTGTTAATGGCTAAATCTAACTGCTCAAGGCTTGAAGGCAAAAGAGGCAAATATCCACTCATTAGGTTTTGCCTTGCATGCAATTCTCTCAAGGATTCAAATCTAGTGCTCATATTTGCAGGGAGTTTGCCAGTTAGTTCATTCCCAGATAACCCCAAAACCTGCAATGACTTCCCTGTTTCACCCCTTGATAACTTCTCAAGAAGCCCGGCAATCGTTTCGTTTAGTCCATTGTAAGACAAGAAGAGAACTCTTAGATTTGTGAGGTTCCCAAGATGGGGAGGAATAGCACCAGCAAAGTTGGCATTCTCAAGATTCAAAACTCTTAATCTCTGGAAAGATCCAATGAATTCAGGGACTGAAGTCCATTGGAAATCATTGTAACTTAGGTCCAGATTATTCAAGTGCTTGAGCTGAAGCAGAGATGGACTAACCTTGGGAGCACTTAGGTAGTGATGGGTACTTGAATTGCCATGAAGATCGAGGCGGATAACGTGGCCCGTGGCGTTGTTACAGCCAACACCCCACCATTTGCAGCACTCTTTATGACTTCCCCAAGAAGACAGCATGCCATTGTCTTCCATAATGCTTTGCTTGAAAGCCAGGAGTGCTTGCCTCTCGGTTTCGATACACCTTATGATATTATTTTCGGCTCCTTCGACTCGTTTTGTGAAAGAAGATGAAGCCAAGTGCAGAAATATTGCAAGGCAAAGGATAGTTGGAAGTGCAGTGAACATTCTCATATGCATTTTTGAGACCATTGTATGAAGATTTAGTGTGTTGTATGCAATGTTGCAGTTGGGTGAAGTGGTGAACAAACTAACTCTAATTTATACTCCACAAAAAAGCACTTCAGTCGCTTTCAAAGTTAAATTAAATCGAAGTTCTCTGAGAAAAACATTAAAAGAAAACTAGGGTGTCCGCGGAGCTTAACTCAATGCTTCAAGGGTCACTCTGAAAGTCATGTTTTAGACATTCAGCATTAGGATGGGGTTACGGGGAGACTCTTAGCTCAGAAAAATTCATCAGGGGAGTGTAAAGACAGAGGTGAAAACTGAGGATTAACTGGAGCCTGGAGGTGTGGATTTTAGGGGTTTAAGATTAGTGTAGCATAAAATGAAAAATATAATGGTCCTGTTTGGTAAATTATCAGCCTATCAGCCAATTTTGGCTTATTTGACCACTATTAGTTGTTTGGTTAATAAGCTTTTTGTAACTCAAAATGCTAAAATTCAAAAGGCTACTCAAAGCAGTTTTTTCAATTAGCTTTTTGATAAAAGAAATTATACCAAACAGCTATCAACTAACAGCCAATTTATCAAACAACTTTCTACAATCAGCCAATATTATTAACAAATTATACCTTCTAACCCAAACAGCCAACATCCATTTACCAAACAGGGCCAATGTATCAGAAAGAAAAAAATAACATAATAAGAAAAGGTTGACTAAGACTTGTGTCTGATTAAGTCTTGAGTAGTTGAGGTAGTAGCTTTTTAAAAGTTTTTAAGTTTGAACTTGCGCTTGGGGACAGGGCATCCCAAGAAGACTTGGCATTGACTCTTGAATGAGTTGAATCTCTGCCATAACTTGTATTACATCCATGCAATTTACTTATTCGCATCTTCTTGCAACTTGTTCAACTTGTACGTGCATATGCATGCATCAATAATTACAAACTTTGAGGGCCCATTTGTTTTAATTTTTCTTTCGATAATGTGAAAACTCGCAACAATTACTCAAGTGTATATAGTGGATAAACTTGACTACACCACCACCAGTAATTTGTGTGAATTGTAAGTTAACAAGTTCATTTTCACACCATTATGTTTATTCTTTTTTTCGTATTCAAATTTAGGTGTATTTCAAGGATCCCAAAATTTGTAATTTTTCATATCTAACGCAAATTTTCTTGTGGGATTCAATTACTTTTTATTTTTAATTAATATAGTTAAATGTTATTGTGAATTAAAATGGCAGAAATCCAGAAAAAAATAGTAGTGAATTGTAAATGTGAAATATGATAGTAGCTACAGTCCATTTTTAGGGGTGTAAATAACCTAATGTTGTAATCCTTGCATTGCATATTAGCTTAAAATAAAATAAAAAATGAAATTGGTGACTCAACTTGTGAGTCACTTCAATTCCAGATATACGGATGGGATTGTTTTAGGGATCAAAAATATTTTTTATTCCTAATAAATGTTTTTTCACATAGTAAAGTCTTAATATTCGTATAAACGGATTGTTTTAGGGATCGAAAATATTTTTTTTTCTTCCCGGCCAATAAATGCTTATACGGATTGTTTATTTTAAGGATCACAAATATTTTTTTTCTTCCCAATAAATATTTTTTCACACAGTAAAGTCTTAACAATTTTTCTTGAAATTGACAATATAATAATATATCGTCATGGAAGACTTATTGGATTAATGTGTGAAAAACTTGACTTGATGGTGTTGATATTACATTGAACTTTCATTTTTTAGAAAATGAAATGTTTTTTTTTTGTTATGTACGATTGTACGAGGACAAGACAAGAGTCAAGAAATTCAATTAAAGAAAGACATGCATGTAGCATGGAGGATGATGTGCTCTAAATAGTCATTAAATAATAATTTCTAGAGTTCGAAATCTAACCTCTTCTTGAAGACTAAAGTTGTCTTCGGATAGGCTGGGAGGTATTATAGAGCTTTTTGTGGCGGAGAGGTTATTATTATTATTACTAGTAAATTATCGATGTGATACACTGATAAAAAATTTTAATTAAAGATAAAATTATAAATAATTTTAATATTTGAAAGTGTACATTTATTTAATATTAAAATTAGTATAAAAGTTTCACTCAATTAATCAAATAATATATAAATCATTTATTAGTAATTATTTTAAAAAAAATCGATATGTAATATGATTTATGTAATTATATTATTACTAAAATAAATATTGAAAAAAGAGGAATATAATATAATTGTAATAAAAAGTAGCAACAATCACAAGTTAATTCCATTTTCAATCCTAGATTTATAGGTGATAGGTTACGGCAATTCACCTTTAGTCCTTACGGGACTAGCTAAATGGTTTGCTCCACTTACATGGGTGAGCATTGAACTCCTAACCTCATGCTTAAGATATAAGGTGCTGAACCACCACGCCAACCATGTTGGTTCAAGTTTTTGTTTTATTATTATTAGGCAAAAGTGTCAAATATGCGCATCTATTACTCTTGAGTGTTCAATTCACACCTTAGACTAACATAAGATCTACTTTGGCACATTAACTCTCAAAATTTCTTTCACTTGGCATTTTTTGCAGGTTTCTCCTAGGTAACCATTCCACATTTTTTCAAGTTTTCCCTAGTTAACCATTACATAATGTTAACATAGAATTAAATAAAAATAACTTTGCTGACTTGGTAATTTGTGCCCTCCATTGTTGACTTTTAAACTCAATCAAACCTAAATTGTCACCAATCACCCATTTTGACTTTTTTTTTTCTTGACAAACGGCACCATGGATATTACAAGTTATTAGCTGCTCAAGAAGAAGCGAAAACAAAGACCCAATGATCAACACTGTTGTTGGTTGAGAAGATGGATGATACGTATGTCATACTTACTCGCATGCTTGGGCTTTCAGCCATGCTGAGGATGATTTATTCGGAAAATGTGATTTTTGGGGATGATATTAGTTATGATTTGTTGTCTTGTTTCACTTTGTTGATTATGAAGGATTCAAAGGGTTCGTAGAGGTCAATGGAATTCAATCGGAGATGGTGGGTTTAAAGAGAAGAAAGATTGTTGTTCATGTTATGGACGGTGTGTTAATGGATGCCGAGTTTAAGCAATCTGTTCGCCCAGATTTTAGTTAAAGAGATTGATTTTTGTGTATATTTCTGACCGATCTTGAGCTTTTCATCGAATTAGCTTCTCATATAATCTAGTGATGCACATCAATGTATTTATCTAGACTAAAACAAAAAGAATACAACGACTCAGCGAGGACAGAAGTTGCGATGATGGATATGTCGGCGGTTGGGTTGAGTTTGCGGTAGTGAGATTCATACCCGGCGGTGATGGAGTGGTACAGTGCTCACTTTTCTATTTTAGTTGGCACATTACAGTTGCAAGTGCCAACAACAAAGAACAAGTGTTGTACGGAGGTTGAACATGAATATTGAGTTTGAAAAGAGAGAATTGGTTATAAAGTATTTTGCATTTAAAAAAAATTGTTTAAAAAAAATCACTTGCCGCGTCATCTTAACCTGAAGTCAAATCATCAAAACTAGAGAGAAATATGGAAAAAATGTTAAATAAAAGAAATTGTGGGAGTTAATGTGTCAAATTAAACCTATTTTAGCCCAATGTGTAATTGAACACTTGGGAGTAGTAAATGAGTCTATTTGACCCTGCTACCTTATTATTATATTTTATGTTTGAGTTAATTCCATTTTTTGTCCTAGATTTATAGGTGACAATCCACTTTTAGCCCATTTTTATTAGAACATCCTCATTTGGTCCTAATATTATTGTAACATGATCATTTTTAGTCCTCCATCAACAAAATCGTTAAAATATCATTAAATACAAAGACATTTCAATCTTTTTTATACAAAGTATGTTGAACCGCTATATTTTTTATGTTCATTTTTTTTTGAAAACATCAATAATTGAAGAGCAGTATGTTCTTGTATTTAACGATATTTACACTGTTTTGTTGATAAAGGACAAGAAATGGTCATGCCACAATAATACTAGGACCAAAAGTGGATGTTTTAATAAAAAAAGGACTAAAAGTGGACTGTCACCTATAAATATAAGACTAAAAATGGATAACTCTTTTTGTTTTATAGTTTTTCAATTTTTACTTTCTATAATATATTCTCTGTTTTCGACTTGAAAATAAGGAAAATTGTCAAATAGACACTTGAACTTTACACGAAAAAGTAATTAATCCATTAAACTTTAAAAATATGCAATTAAATGCTTCAACTTGTCAAAATGAGTTAAATATGGCCTATTTATCGGTAACCAACAAGTTACCAATAGAACTACCGCTATTCACCACTATTGGTCATCGTTGACCACCGTATACCGCCCCTAACCGCAAGAATACGCCGGAATTAAAAAAAATTCACCGCTAATCGAATTGGTCGTCTTCTCCAGTGGAGAAGACGACTAGAGAAGACGACTGGCGTCTTATCCACTTGAGAAGGTAGTGACCAACGCCTTCTCAAGTTGGAGGAGACAACCGTCTGGCCGCCTTCTCCAATGGAGAAGGTGCTATTCCGATCGCATTCTCCACTAGAGAAGGCACTAGTCCGGTCACCTTCTCCAGTGGGAGAAGGTGATTGTCTTCTTCTTCAATCGTATTGGCGACCAATAACCGTTCGCCAGTCACCGAACCTTAATGATCAATTATTCTAGGTGGATAATTGTCTATTGGGTATAGATGCACCAAAATGACAAGTTTTAGTGTTTAATTGATATTTTTTAAAATTTAAGGGTTTAATTGCATTTTCATGTAAAGTTTAAAGGCCTATTTGACCATTTTTTTCCTAAAAAATATGTCTAACATTGAAACATACGAGTTGGCATCCAAATCGATCAGTGCGAAAATATGGTGTGGCATTCAAATCAATTATAACCTAATAGTAACTTGCTATATATACGAAGTAGAATGCTAACTTTTTTTTTTCTAAGTTCAAGTGTCAATTTGAAACATTTTTGAGTTTGATAGTTTAATTGCTCTTTTTGACTTAATTAAGGATCTATTTGACTCTTATCCCTATATTTTCAACTAAATTTAATGGACTAAAAAGTGAATAGATTAAACTTGATATAGAATTAGTAGTTTCAAAAATGTTGGTCTGAAAGTTAGTATAATTTAGAGAGAATGTTGAATGGGCTTATAAAACTTGTTGAAAATTTCAGCTACAGTTAAAGCAACTAGAACCCAAGTCTAAGTGTTTTTTCAATACTTTTTCATCCTGGTGAAGCACAAAGAGTCAATACCGCATTCACTGAGGTTCGGTCTCATGACCTTCTATATAGGAGAGTCACTAATGCCATTAGAGCACAATGTATTTGGCCTAAGTCTAAGTTTAATTTAATTGCTTGATACAACAAACTTTTTTTTAGATAACATTATAATGTAGTGTACATGTAAACACGAATTGAATTTATGGTGTGTTTGGAAACCTGAAAAATAATTTCTGAAAATGAGTAATTTTGTAGAAAATATTTTCCTTCCCAGTGTTTGGTTGAATTTCAGAAAACTGTCTTAGTATGTTTATATAATCTTTTCCAGAAAATGGACATAATTATATTTAAAAAAATCAATATTAAAAAAGAGCAATGGTTAAAAAAAAATTGGTTTTCGAAGCCGGAAACTAGATTATTTGCTATACGGATTGTTTTAGGGATCAAAGATATTTTTTTTTCTTCCCAATAAATGCTTTTTCAGATAGTAAAGTCTTAATATTCGGATATATGGATTGTTTTAGGGATCAAAAATAGTTTTTTTTCTTCCCAATAAATGCTTTTTTCACATAATAGAGTCTTAATATTCGGACTGCTTTAGGGATCAAAATTTTTTTTCTCCCCCAATAAATGCTTTTTCACATAGTAAAGTCTTAATATTCAGATATACGGATTGTTTTAAGGATCAAAAATATTTTTTTCTTCCAAATAAATGCTTTTTCACAGAGTAAATCAAAGTCTTAATATTCGGATATACGGATTGTTTTAGGGATCAAAAAAAAAAATTTCCTTCCCAATAAATGCCTTTTCACAGAGTAAAGTCTTAATATTCGGATATACGGATTGTTTTAAGGATCAAAAATATTTATTTTCTTCCCAATAAATATATTTTCACACAGTAAAGTCTTAACAATTTTTCTTGAAATTGAGAATGTTGTATCCTCATGGAAGACTTAACTTATTGGATTAATGTGTGAAAAACTTGACTTGATGTTGATGTATTAATTACCTTGAACTTTCATTTTTAGAGAATGAAATATTTTTCATGTACAATTGTACGAGGACAAGACAAGGAGTCAAGAAATTAAATTAAAGAAAGAGATGTATCATGGAGGATGATGTGCAATAAATAGTCAATAATCAACAAGTATTCTCTTGTTATCTTATAATCTATTAAACGAAATGATTGCATTGATCTTTCAAGTAATAAATTGATTGAAAATATGCAAGAAAAACTTTATGCTCTCAAAGCCACCTTGAACTTATTAAGAAATCATTATTTGACTGGTAAAATTTTTCATTAATTATATTATTAATTTATGAGATCGAAAACTTAGAATCCCTTAATTTATCCAGAGATCAAGAAAAGTCAATAGAGCAAGACCCCATAATACAAGGAAGAGGATTGAGTTTGTCTCATACTCTCATATAAGGAATAATAAAGTGGAACAGATTGGGTCAGACCTCATAATACAAGGGTATGTAGATACTAATAAATACATTAGTAGTATCTCTTGGTAGGTGTGGTATCACCATTACAGTTAATAAATAAATAGTTTCACTCTAGTGGACTTAAGAACATTGCCGAACCACATAAATCTTGTCCTTAGCTTCTTCACTTTCTGTCATTATTATTGTTAATGGGTTAATAATATTATATCACATGTTAATTGAGTTATTTGAGTATGTACATCAAATTAATTTCGGCTATGTTATTTGTCTAATTAATTTACTTATTTGATAAAGATTTAGTCAAATTATAAATATTTAAATTTAAAATATTATAGTTGTGATAAGATCATGAACCTGGACGCAATTGTGGCATGGTTTGTTTAGGATAATTCTTAGTATTTATCCCAAATATTTATTTATTTATTTGGATAAATATCAAAGAGTTTGAGATATAGCAGGAGTCTCACATTTTTACTACTATAAATAGAGCCTTCGTTTCATTCTAATACCATGAAATGATGCAATTACCCCCGTTTCAAACGGTGCTCGAACAGAAATATAGACGGAGGACCAAAATTGTCTTCGTCACGATAAATGTGTCTATAAATTGTCCAAATTTTTTATGGACGATTAAAATTGTCCATGCCACTATAAGTCTAGGACCAAAAAAGAAATTGACTCTATTAATAAATACAATATGTTTTATCATATTTTCACTAGAAAAATATCTTTTTTTTAGAAGAAGACATGCATAATGGCTTCTTGGAAAATATTACGATGTCTATCTTATTCCTTCTAAGAACCTTTTTCAAGTTCTTCAGGAAGACATACTTCCATTCCTTCTGGGAACTTTTCCCAAGTTCTTCGAGAAGACATGCTTCCTTCTCGAAAATTTTTCCAATTCTTCTATTTTATCAAAATGATTTAACAACATTTTTTTATTAATCAAATAATAAAATTATATTCTTACCAATCCTAAATACGGAGTAATATTTTTAACTCCAAAACACCAAAATATTGTTTATGCTCCCGGTAAACATGTCTGAATTAATATATTCAACAATTTATTATATAAATTTTCAACATTATCCCTCCTCCATTTATTTATATAGTAAACCTTTTTTATAATCAAGTTTACTTAATTGTTCTATTTTAATTTTAAGAATACAATGACTAAATTGACCAATTTTATAGTATAAACTAAACTATGTATATGTATATAGATCAATTGTTCTAAAATTTTATAATATAGTATATAGAGGCTGATGAAATGCTTACTTTTCTTTTACCCGGGCTCTAAAGGGTGTAATTCAATAATGACTTTTATAAACTTTTAAAGATCTTTATGAACTTTAAAATGTATGAGGTATTCAAATCAAACTTTTAAGTAAAAAGTCTTTAAAGTCATGCGGTATTCAATCAAGATTTTAAAGAGTCTTTAAAAATCGGGTGGTATTCGATTAATACTTTTAAAGCCATATGGTATTCAAAAAGTTATGAATTTGTGTACACTTTTTAATTTTAGGACTTTTGTAGACTTTTGTTTCTCAAATATAAAGAGTTGAAATCCAACCCTCAACTCCAAGATTTTAAAATTTTCTTTCTACCTCAACTCTGAAAGTTTTCTCTCTCTATTTAAACTCTATTTTTTTTCTCCCTATTTAAACTTTATAAACACTATACCTAAATTCAATAAATTATTTTTTCTTCATTATCCTATATTTTCTTCAGACCTAAAATCTACCAATTTTTTCTCTCTCCTAAACTTTACTATCTTCCTCTAAAAATTTGAAATAATATTATTTTTACTTCATTATTGCTTGTATATTTTGATTTTTTATATTTTCCTTCGAACTTTTTATCCCTAACTTCTAAACTTTCTCTACGAGCTTTTACTCCCTAACTTCTAAACTTTCACTATATGTTTCATAATATTTATATAAATATTTGTATATTTTAATTTTTATTCTTTTTATGTTTATATTCGTAATATATATATTTTTTAATAACAGGCTACTACGAATAGCGAACTACTATTAGCAAGAGCAAATTGGGGCTGCAAATAGTAGCACATTGTTTATGTTCGTAGTCCTAAATTGCTTTATAAAATAAATTGTTTTTGTTGATGCTTATTAATACTATAATAATGTTTATGTGGATGAAGAACTATATAATAAAAAGAATTTTATGATATATTATAACATATTTTGTAAGAAAAATATAAATGATAAGAATCAAAATCATTGAAAGTTTGTAGAGATGTATTCAATCTAGAATTTCAACTTTTGTAGACTTTTTAAAATAAAAAAAGGGGTAAATTACCAAAATGGTCCTCCGACTATGCCATAATGCACAAATTAGTCCTCGACTAATAATTTTGACAAATTAAGTCCTCAAGTATTCAATTTGTACTCATTTTGGTCCTCCGTCTATTTGGCTGTCAACTGAACGTTAATATTAGGGGTAAACTTGGCATTTCATGTATTCCCGCGCTGTTCTTTAACCTACGCGCAATTGGTAAAATTCCCCAAATCCTCAACCTAAATTACGAAATCTATAAACCTAGTTTTACGATTCTACAACGAAACAAAAGCAAAATCGAAGGTGATACATCAATTTTACTACTAATTGCGCTGGATTCTACGGACATTCAAGATGGGTTCAAGGAGTACACAAGCAGAAGATGGGAGTCTTTCAAAGGATAGTGGAGGTAAGTCAATTTGTTGTTATGAGTTTGTTTTTTGAACAAGTAGTAGGGTTTGCTTATTTGTAATTAAATTTGAACGGAGTAAGGAGGGTTTGGTTGTTTGACATATATATTATGCAGTATATTCGTTTGATGAAGCATATGGTGTTGGTTTGTACAATATGGCATAGTATTCTGTGTAATCCAGTATAATATATTCATATGTTATTGTGTGTTTTTTGTAAAGTGTGTGATGTATGTTACCAAAGGATGGGGACCAGTATAGATTACCTTTGTTCATCTATAGCTTTGTTTTAATGGGGACCAGTATGCATTAGCTTTGTCAGGTAATAATGGGACCCTTCACAGTGTATTTTAATGGGGACCAATATGCAAAAATGAGCTGTGATTCATATGTTGTCATATATGCTTTATTTGACCATTAAGTTGGCTTTTTTAAAGATTGTTTAGTAATTTACCCTTTAATTTAATTTGTGTTCCCTTTATTGTTTAATATTAGGTGCACATAATTATACTTTCTCTCTTAAGTTAAGTTATGGTGGGAGGATACATCAAAGTATTCCACCTAAGTACTTGGAAGGCAAAGTGAGAACTTTTTCTAATCTGGACTCTGATGAATGGGGCATAATGACTCTAATGGATAAGGTTATAGAAGTAGGATACAAAAAGGATGATCATTTGAGGTTTTTTAGTAGGACTGACAATGGATTAATTGAGTTAGTAAATGATTTGGAGACATGGAACTTAGTAAACAATGTTGTGAAACCTAAAGTAGTAGAGATTTGGGTTATCACAGGGGTGGATGGTCTAGAAGAAACATGTGATGCAGATGACCAAGATTTTGTAAAGTATATTGATCCCAATGTGGAGTATGGAGGTGTTGAAGTTGAAGGTCCTAGACTTGAAGTTCAAGTTCCCAGAGCTGTGCAGACTGTAAATGCAGAAAATGTAGCAGTGACTGAAGATGAATTAAGTCATTATAATTCTGATGATGGGGTTGAAACACATGTTGGGGTACAATCTGTTAGGAGGATTATTCCGGAATTACCATCTCCATTGTGGATTGACAGGACATTTATTAATAAAGGGGAGTTCAAAGATGCAGTCAAGGTGTATGCTATTCAGTTTGGGAAGGAACTAAAATTCATTAAGAATGATAAAGTGAGGTGTGTTGCTAAGTGTAAGCAAGAGGGCTGCAAGTGGCAAGTAACTTGTAGAAAAGATAAAGATGACCAAAGTTGGAAGATAACTACCCTTAATGATAACCATGAAGGTTGTTCTTGGATACGTGACAACAAGTTTGTGACTTCATCTTTCATAGCAAAAAGGTGGAAAAATGAAGTAGCTTCAAATAGTACTTGGTCCATGAATGAGTTTAGGGAGAAGGTGTGTACTGATGAACATGTTGACATAACTAAAAGACAAGCTTACAAGGCAATGGCTATGGCTAAAACTGTAATTAAGGGAGAAGTAGAGGAGAACTTCAATAAAATTTGGAATTATTATTCGGAAATTCGAAAAACAAATCCAAAAGCAACATGTGAGGTGAAATTGTCAGATTTAACCTATGAAGGGGGTAAGAAGAGGTTTCTTAGAATGTATGTATGTTGGGAAGCTTGTAAGGAAGGTTTTAAGTTCTGTAGACCCATAATTGGGGTTGATGGCTGCCATCTTAAAGGTAAAGCAGGAGGGATGCTTCTAACTGCAATTGGTATTGATGGTAATGAAGGCATCTTCCCACTTGCTTATGCTATTGTTGAAGGGGAGAATAAAGACTCATGGTTCTGGTTTTTAGAGTTTTTGAAAAAAGACCTTGGGCTGGGTTTAAATGAGGCAGATTACAGTTTTATGTCTGATAAGCAAAAAGGTCTCATTCCTGCATTTGAAAAAGCATTGCCAATGGTAAGCCACAGATATTGTGTTAGACACTTGCATGGTAATATGAAAGTAGCTGGTTTTGGTGGGCTACCAATTAAGGATGCACTTTGGAAAGCAGCTAGGGCTACAACTGTACCCACATTCTCTACTGCATTGGCTGAATTAAGAAGTTTGGACAATAATGCCTTCCAATGGTTAGCTGACAAGCATCCAGCAGAGTGGAGTAGGTCTCATTTTTCCAAGACTGCTAAGTGTGATATGCTAGTAAACAATATATGTGAATGCTTCAATGCATTGATATTGAATGCAAGAGATAGCCCTCTAATCAATTGCCTTGAGATTTTGAGAAAACAGGTAATGATTAGGTTGTTTGAGTGTAGGCAACAGGCTAGTAAGTGGTCAGGGTTACTTTGCCCAGTTATAGGGAAGAAATTGATAGTGTTTGAGAAACAAGCTGGAGGATATTGGGCACATCAATGTGATCACCATTTATTTGAAGTAAGAGGAGCCAATGATCAGCACCAAGTTGATCTTAGATCAAAAACTTGTTCTTGTAAAAAGTGGGATCTCACAGGCATACCATGTAGGCATGTGATTTGTGCAATTTGGGTGACAAAGAACCCAGTCTATGACTATGTTGATTCCTACTACACAGTTGATACATATTTGAAGACATATTCTGGATCTATTCACCCAATGGCTGGGTCTCATGACTGGCCAACAAGTGATAGACAACCTCCCCTTCCACCTCTATTCACAACCAAAGTTGGGAGGCCTAAAAAGCTTAGGAAGAGATCTGCTGATGAAAAAACTACTGATGGAGTGCATTTGTCCAGAAAGTTTGTGAGTCTCCACTGTTCCTTTTGCAAACAGAAAGGCCATAATGCCAGGAGGTGTCCTCAGAAACCACATCCAGTCAGGGTGGCTGCTGAAAGGGAGGAACAAGTTGGCCAGGTATTTTAAATAATTGTTATGTATATGCAGTCAATAGAAATCATTTTAACTTATTGTTTTTCCTAATAGAGAGAGGTTGAGGCTGAAGAAACACCAATTCATACACAACCAGAGCTTGAAGACAATGCTAGTTTAGTACCAATTGAAGTCCAAGAAGATGATGGGATGAGCAAAGGATATGAGTGTCCAATTGAAGGTAGTACATGTTCATCCATTTTTTTAGGATAATTGTACTTCCAAAATGATATTCTAACCATCTCATTCTGTTAATTGTATAGTTGATCCCCTAATCAATGTTGGAGACATTTTCCATTCACTGTTAGATGATCTTGACTTCACCATTCCAGGTGCATAAATTATGCAGTCCTAACCTAACCTTTCATTCTGTACATGAATCAGATGAGTTTTGTTGTTTAACTTGATAATTTTTTAATAGGTGGAGTGTGTGCAGGTTATGATACCCTTCCAAATGAAAGGGAACAAGGTGAAGTGATGGTGGCTGCATCTGAATTATGTGCAGGTTCTAAAACCCTGCCTGTTGAAAGGGTAGTTACTGAAAGGGAACAACATCAAGTCAGGGTGGTTGCTGAAATGGAACAACATCAAGTTAGGGTGGCTGCTGAAAAGGAACAAGATCAAGCCAGGGTGGCTGCTGCTGTAAAAGGAAAACAACCATTGACCAAATCAAAGGCAAAAAGGTCATTGGGGCTCACTAAATCAAGCAGGCAAGTGAAAAGGAAATACATGACCAGGTCTTCAATGGGTATGAAGTTCAGCAATGACTCAACTACACCAATTGAGTTAGATTGAAAAAATTTAAATGTGAACAATTAGAACCAAATCTTGTTAGCCTTTGAACCAAAACTTGTTATTTTGTGCCACAGTTAGCTTGACTAACTCTTGTAGTGTTTTGTTATTTTGTGGCAAAGCTAGCTTGAAAACTGATTGCCTACTGTTTTGTTATTTTGTGGCAAAGCTAGCTAGAAAATGGATTGCCTACTGTTTTGTTATTTTGTGGCAAAGCTTGCTTATGCTTATGGTTGACAAGTTTGGTTGTAATTGACAGGAATGAAATGAATTTGGCATTCTCTTATTGTCTTACCAATTCTTTTATTCTCTTATTGTCTTACCAGTTCTCTTATTTGGCATTGTCTTACCAGTTATGAAATGAATTTGGCAAAGCTAGATTGAGTGTTTCCTATTAATAACAGTTGATAATAATAACATAATGCTTTCATTCATATTGAAGCCATTACAGTAGAATTACACAATTTCTTAAACAATAAGTAGCCTTTTAACCAC
The DNA here is from genome assembly GCA_003576665.1 of Ipomoea trifida. Classification (NCBI taxonomy): domain Eukaryota; kingdom Viridiplantae; phylum Streptophyta; class Magnoliopsida; order Solanales; family Convolvulaceae; genus Ipomoea; species Ipomoea trifida. Next base: position 16,678,651 of record CP025654.1, read on the forward strand.
TTGACCACCACCAATACATTTTAAATTACAATTACAACAAACCACTACAATCACTACTAATAAAATAACCAAAACAACCACAACTCTACACAAACAATTAAATTTCAAAATCCTAGCCCTAGCAGAAGCAGAACCTCGTAATTTTGCTTCTAGGCTTTTAATTTCTTCCTCATGCCTATTTATCCTCCGTAGCAATCCAGGGATTATTGCCTTTGATCTTGAGCATATTGGAGGGTCAAACCAGGTGAAAAATCCACACCCACCAAAACTTCTTCCCTGTACCAAAACCCTACATAAGAGAGAATCAAATTAATGCATTAAGGGAGAAAGACTTTACTTACAGTATCTTTTATGCAAACCCAGAACCTCCTGCCCGGATTATCATTCGTCCATGACGTACGGAGTGTCAACGATTTGCCACAGTAACAAATGGGGCTGACCATCGAAGAACTTCTTGAAGAATTGTGACTTCCTTCGCCATTGTTCATAGAGTGCATGGTAATTTGAAGAAGAAGATGACAACGAATTCGATGCTCGGTGCGTTGGAGAAGGAGAAGAAGAACTATCAACCTGGAAGCTATTGGCGAATCGTGATTTTTGCAAATGAGAGGAATTAGGGCTTATATAACTAACAAATTGAGGGAGAAGGTGGGAATACATGAAATGCCAAGTTTACCCCTGATATTAACGTTCAGTTGACAACCAAATAGACGGAGGACCAAAATGAGTACAAATTGAATACTTGAGGACTTAATTTGTCAAAATTATTAGTCGAGGACTAATTTGTGCATTATGGCATAGTCGGAGGACCATTTTGGTAATTTACCCTAAAAAAAGTTGATAAAAGTTTATGAATGTTTTTTATATAGACTTTATATATAAAGTCTTACTTTTTCGAAAAAAAAATATGTATATATATATATAGAATTTTATTCAAATGTGGCCGCGCCCTTACGTGCGGCCGTGCGGTTTACACCACTCAATGTTAAGAAATGCACCACTCAATATTACGAAATGCACCACTCAATAACATTGAGTGGTGTATTTCATATTTAAGAAACACACCACTCAATGTATTGAGTGGTGTATTTCGTAACATTGAGTGGTGCATTTCTTAACATTGAGTGGTGTAAACCGCACAGCCGCACGTAAGGGCACGGCCACACCTGAACATGACCCTATATATATATATATATATATATATATATATATAAAGTCTTACAAAGTTTTAAAAAGTTTGAACACCTCTATTAAAGTCAATAAAAGTTTATTAAAATCTATCATTTTAAAAGTTTACAAAAGTCATGATTGAATACATCTCCCTAAGTTAATAATGACATTAAATAACACTATTAAATTTAATAACTTGTACGTGAAGTCATGAGTTATATTTACTTTCTTGTCTTTACCATTTATTTCCAACTTTACATTTCTTTTTTTGTCCGGATTATTTCTATTGTCCTTTTATCTTTATTATTATAGTGTTACTTGATTTTTATTAGAAATTTTTTAACAACATAATGTGTCATTTTTTACTTGTATAATAAATAATAGATTTGCATTATTAGTTTAACAGTTTAATTAATTGAAACACAATATATATTTTTAATTTGATATCATATTACATCCTTCCATTTCCAGTTTTGTAGGAGTGCCAAAAAACACCCAAAGATAGCACAACTTGGACAAGTTGCTCTCACACAGGCTTAGCTCATTGGTTCGACAAATAATATTTGGGAGAAGAGACCAAGGTTCGAAGATCCCTTGTGCACACCAGCATTTGATCCTGTTTATTTAGCCATTGAGTCACCGTGATCAATAGTTATTGTGTGGACCACAGTCCAATATATATTTATTACTCATAATGTACGTTATTCTAACACATAAAACACATTATTCTAACACATAATACACATTATATTACCCCAGAAGTTTATTATTTAAAGTACATTATTCTAACACATATACATTATTTTAACACATAATATATATTATTCTAACACATAGGCTCTGTTTGGCAGAGCTTATTTAGGAGCTTATAGCTTATTTTAAGCTACTAATAAGCTACAAGCTCTGTTTGGTAATGTTCCTAAAATAAGCTAGTAGCTTAAAATAAGAGCTTATTTTTGAACGCTACCTAAGGTAGCGTTTCAAAATAAGCTAGTAGCTTCCTAACTTTTTTTCCATCTTTAACCTTATTATTTTAAAGAAATGACATCAATTACCCTTCCCAATTAAAACCTTTTTGGCTAAACCTTTTTTACTTTTTCTCTTCAATATGTTTGATTGTAATTTCAATTTTACATTTGTGTTTGAACATTAATTTTTGTATGAACTAATATTATGAATTATAAACATTTTGTTTTACTTTATATGTTTTCAAATATATCTTCTTATTTTATATTTTATTAAAATATATTGATTTCACTATTTTATATTTTAATATATATAAACAAACCTATTTAAATTGTATAAAGATGTCCTTTTTAGTCTTTTTACATTTATCCGTTTATCAAAAAGCTAATTTTACCAAACACTTTTAAGCATAACAGCTAGCTTAACAGCTCTTCAGATTTCAGCTTCGAGCTTATAGCTTTTCAGTTTCAGCTACTTTTCAGCTTTCAGCTACCTTTTCAGCTAGGTTTGCCAAACATAGCCATAATATACATTATTCTAACACATTATGTACATTACATTACTGTAGAAGTGTCATTATTCTAACACATATAATATACATTATTCTAACTCATAAAATTCAGCGAAGTTGTTTTGGACCGTGGTCCACACAATAATTTGCTCCGTGTGATTTACGTCCTCCCAAATACTCTGTCAGGCGGGGGGATTCCACATTTTCAGGAGAACTTGGACAAGTTACGTTGCAAGAAGATTCAAAAAGTCATGACTCAATCTATTCAAGAGTCAAGATTCAGTGTTCTTGGAATGCCCTATCCCCACGCACAATTAAGTTGACACTTGTTATCTGCATCCTAATTAAGCTAGAGAAAGTATTTTCCTGGAGTAGTATATATTAGACTTAGTTTGTTCATCATCAGCACATACAATGCAACAAACTAAATCTTCAATTCATATAATATAATGGTCTCAAAAATGCATATCCCATCCATGCTTAGCCTTGTAACAATATTTCTGCACTTAGCCTCTCCTTTCACAAAAGGAATTGGTGCCCAAAACACTATAAGCTGTATTGAAACTGAGAGGCAAGCACTTATGGCTTTCAAGCAAAGCATTGTGGAAGACAATGGCATGTTGTCTTCTTGGGGAAGTCATAAAGAGTGCTGCAAATGGTGGGGTGTTGGCTGTAACAACGCCACGGGCCACGTTATCCGCCTCGATCTTCATGGCAATTCAAGTACCCATCACTACCTAAGTGCTCCCAAGGTTAGTCCATCTCTGCTTCAGCTCAAGCACTTGAATTATCTGGACCTAAGTTACAATGAATTCCAATGGAGTTCGATCCCCGAATTCATGGGATCCTTCCAAAGATTGAGAGTTTTGAATCTCCATAATGCTAATTTTGCTGGTGCTATTCCTCCCCATCTTGGGAACCTCACAAATCTAAGAGTTCTCTTGTTGTCTTACAATGGACTAAACGAGACGATTGCCGGGCTTCTTGAGAAGTTAGCAAGGGGTGTAACAGGGAAGTCATTGCAGGTTTTGGGGTTATCTGGGAATGAACTAACTGGCGAACTCCCTGGAAATATGAGCTCTAGATTTGAATCCTTGAGAGAATTGTATGCAAGGCAAAACCTGATGAGTGGATATTTGCCTCTTTTGCCTTCAAGCCTTGAGCAGTTAGATTTAGCCATTAACAATTTTGGTAGTGTGTTTCAAGACCCCACCAAAGGTTTTGGAAAACCAAGTAATCTTTTGAAATTGGATTTATCCTTTAATCTGATCTCAGGGCCATTCCCAGATTTATCAGATTTTTTGTCATTGAGAGTGTTGAATCTGAGTGGGAATCTAATACAAGGGGGGATATCAGAGACCCTAGGGAAGTTATCAAACCTTCAAGTGTTGAATTTAAGGTCTAACTTTTTGGGAGGGGTTATTAGTGAAGTCCACTTTTGGAACCTTACTAGCCTTCAAAAGATGGATTTATCTATAAACCCAGGATTGTCATTTAAGTTTAGTGATGATTGGGTTCCTCCTTTTCATAGCCTAAACTCTATGGTTATAGGGAATTGTAAAGTTGGGCCTAAATTCCCAAATTGGCTGAGAAATCTAAGTTGGTTTTCAGAGCTTGATCTCTCCTCTGCTAATATTTCTGATACAATACCTAATTGGTTTTGGGACCTCATCATCTCCCCCAAACTTAGATACTTGAATTTATCTCACAACACCCTTGATGGCAAATTGCCTGATTTATCCAACAAGCTTTCTCCTTTTTCACTCATAGATCTTAGCCACAACAAATTTTGGGGTCCCATATCCACGTTCGTTGGAGATTTTTTAATACTTAATCTCTCGAATAATAAGTTTGTTGGGTCAATTTCTTTCCTGTGCTCAATTATTACTCAGAATACTTTATGTATTGACCTTTCATATAATCATTTCTCTGGTAAAGTTCCTGATTGCTGGAATAGCAACATTTCAAATTTGGCCATTGTTAATTTGGCAAATAATGATTTCTATGGAGAAGTTCCGCATTCTTTAGGGTCCCTACCTCAGCTTCAATCATTGCATTTACCAAACAACTACTTCAATGGGGAATTGCCTTCCTCATTTCAAAATTTTACATCCTTGAGAATTATGGATCTTGAAGGAAATAAGTTTACTGGGACAATCCCATCATGGATAGGAAGCCATCTAACTAATTTGACCATTATTAGCCTGCGCAATAACAATTTTAATGGAAGCATGCCTAAAAGTCTGTGTCACCTTAGGAATGTCCATCTCTTGGATCTCTCTCAGAACAAGATCACAGGAAGAATCCCACGCTGCTTTAACAATTTTACTACTCTTCAGCATACTCCCATTGGAAGCACTGAAATCTCCTACTTTACTATCACGGGAGATAATGATTATCCTCGCTTCTACATGGACAATGTTTTTGTTCAATGGAAAAACAAGGACTCAAAGTATGATAAGCAATTAGGATTCTTGTATTGCATTGATCTTTCAAGCAATCAATTGGTTGGAGATATCCCAGAAGAACTTAATGTTCTCAAGGAATTACTCTCCCTGAACCTTTCAAGAAACCATTTGACTGGTAAAATATTTCCATCAATTTATGAGATGGAAAAGTTAGAATCCCTTGATCTATCCATGAATCAACTTTCAGGTGAAATTCCAAAGGGTCTTGCACTACTGAATTTTCTTGGGGTTCTTGACTTGTCGAACAACTTCTTGTCCGGTAAAATTCCTAAGGGCACTCAACTGCAAACTTTCAATGCTTCATCCTATGCTGGAAATAACGGCTTATGTGGGGACCCACTTCCCAAGTGTCCCACAGATGTTCCTCAACATGGCAAAAATAATGACCATCAAGAAGGAGATGAGAATCTTGTAGATCAGGAATTTTACATATCCATGGTGATTGGGTTTTCTGTCAGCTTTTGGGGGCTTGTGGTCTCATTGGTGCTCAGTGACAAATGGAGATTAGCCTATTATAGGTTCTTGAATGATGTCAAAGATGGGATGTATGTGAAAATGAAAATTTATTTAATGAGAGCACAACACAAAGTTATGGACAACTAATGGTTTGATGAATTAGTGACGGTATGATTACTCTACTCATGTATTATTTCATTTTACATTGTATTTACTAATAAAAATTTTGCCTCACAGGTGGATCATGTGCAAATTGCAGCAGAAAATTGAAGAATATTGATGGAGTAGTTGGTTTGAAGATTTGTGTGTTTGCTTCACTTTCTGTTAGATGGAGAAATATGTTTTTTTTTCTAATAAATCTTATCTGTGCCAAGTATCTTGTGTTCAGATAACATGTAGTTACTCTCCCATATAAGAGGTCATGAGATCGAGCCTCAGTTGAGGTGTTATTGACTCTTGTACTTCAATAGGTTGAGAAAGTATGTGTGATAAAAGTACAAGAAAATAGAATTATGCTTTGTTTGGTTCATGAAAAAAAATAAATCAAAGGAACTTGAATTCCTCAAATACCTCAAACCATGTTTGGCCAAATAATCCATATTACCAGCAAAAGGAGAATTGAAGCAACAACCATATTCATTGCACAATTTCATTAGTTACCCATTTTCCCCTTTCATATGTTCTGAAAGGGCTTCATGTATACAAAAAGCTCATTTCATCAACTTTCTTTCAGACTCCTCTAAGCTTCATTCAAGCAAATTATATACTTACAAAGTATGTTAAATATGAATCTCCAAATAGCCTGTAGGCTGCAGTTCATGTTGCGGGGGCGCAAGGCATGACCAACTGCAGATGTGAGTTTTCAGGTTGACGCTTCAATCTCAAAGCCTGCATATTTACACGCCATCACTTCATATCTCAAGTATTCTTTAAGTCAAAGATAAACACGTTAACTATAAAAGTTTCTGGTTCGGGTATGAAGATATGTTCTTCGAGGAAACCAGAATTACCTTCTTGAAAGGTGAAACAACAGTCCTCCAGCAGTGAAACTTTGAAGACCTAGAACTGCTGAATAGAATAGAGGGAGAGGCACAGGTTAAAATCTAATGTGGACATGGGAATTTACCAGGAGGAAGTACTAGCACTACTAGCAGTAAATGACATCAACAATAATGCAAAAATCAGTGGCAAAAATGTGCCCAGAGAAGCTCGTGATATGATATAAAAAACGACCTAGATAATTTCCTTATTGTTGGGCGGAGGCCGGTGAAGAGCCAAGTCCAGCAATTGGTAGCTAGGTGGATTGTTCGACATCAGAGCCTGGTCACAGGTTCGAATCCCAGCAAGAGCAGTTAAGACTGGCAGGTGCTGGGAGTGGGAATTATTGAGCATAGGCCGGTAACAGGCTAAGTCTAGCAATTGGTAGCTAGGTGGATTGTTGGGTATCAGAGCCAGGTCACAGGTTCAAATCCCAGCAAGAGCAGTTAAGACTGGCAGGTGCTGGGAGGGAGGGCGGGGAATTATTGGGCATAGGCCGGTAACGGGCCAAGTCCAGCAATTGGTGGCTAGGAGATTATTGGGTGGAGGCCGGTGAAGGGTCAAGTCCAACACCCTGCCTCTCGAAAATGTGAGGAAATAAAGTTGCGCATTCGCTACTAACTATAGTAGTTGGTGTGGTAAATGCTTGATCCTAACACTTATTATGACACGAAAAGTTTATAATGAAAAACAATAATCACACTAAGTACAAATCCAATACTAAAATAATATTGCGATAATTTTACGACAGAAAGAAGAAAAAACTTACATGTCTATATTTCCTGAGCAGCAATTAATTGGCCTGCTGCAAGTGATGTGAGGATCACTGGCACAGAACTGTGATTCAGAAGTTTTGTTAGGGATCGATAAAGCCCAATTGCCTGATTGCTGACCCAATGGACAAATCAACCGAGATTCATTCGATGAGTATGATCTCTTTAGATGCTTCACACTTCTGGGAAAGCAGCCATGATTTTTTTCTGGCTCCAATGCAAGAAAATCTTTGCACCCACGATTACTTCCCTTGTTAAAGTAATCGCCTTCTAAGCAGTGCTGCAATTGCACGCTGTCTGTCCAGTCCGCGTTTACCATTCCAATGGTTAGGGCATTTCCGTCATTGTTTCTTATAGTTCTTACTGTTGCTTTCTGTTGAGTTTGAGAAACACACTCGGAAGAACACGCGTCATTAACTTTATCCATTTTAATGATTCTTTTAGAAGCAAAATCGGAGATCTCTGATGGATCACTTCCAGATTCAGAAATTTCTGGTTTGTGGTTCTTCTTGCGTGAACAACCGAACAGGCTAAAAGACAGCTTGTTCGCTCTGGCATGCTTTCTTGGAAAAGCACCATTCACGAGATTGATTCTTATCTCTACATTGCAACAAAGTGTCTGCTGAAGTGCATTTGCTATCGACTTCCATGATTTCTCAGCCTTGGATACATAATCAGGGTGAGAAAACTTCAGTTCAGCAACCGCTAAACCTGAATTACAGAAGAGCATCAATAAAGCATTTTGTTAAATATCCAAAGCAGATGGAAAGGGAAAAAGATCAAATACGTGTTTCTTAATGCCAATTCAACTCAGGCAGACTATAAGTGCAAGTTCTCACACATGGCAGGGTTTGGGAAAGGAAGACATGCAGAACCTTTTCATTCTAAGAAAGATTGGTTCTAGCACTCAACTTCATGACATAACGGTCAACTGGTGAGCACTTGGTGCTTTCACAAATCCAATCTTCTTAATATGAATAGAAACACTAAAATGGAGAGTAACCCCATCCAAGATGGCTAAGAATACGAACTTGTAACCACAAGGTCACGAGTTCAAATCCCAGCCTTCTTGGTTTGAACCGGTCAGCTATGGGCAACCTAAGCTGGTTTACCTCCTTGTGGTCCTTTGCCTGTTAGGATCACAAGGCCAGGTTTACCCAGTGCACACCCTCAAGTAGTGGTTGCAAGTTTCCCTCGTTACCCCAAAAAATAAAAAAACTAAAATGTCTTAGTTTTTACGTTTTTACTTGAATGAAAGAGGACATAACCAATCCACAAGGATATCCTTATCAGCATCCTATTTAATAGTCACAATTCACAATATATAATTCACACTGTAAAACTATACCGACAACTCTAACTCTCTAAGTATGTTGCACAAGCATGACATTATCAAGTTACAATAATAATAAAAAGAAAAGCAAAAAACTAAATGAGGCCATAGAACTATGAAGTTAGATTGGGAAAAGCACTTTGACGATGTGATACGATGAGAAGAATCATTCAAATATCATGTGTCAAAGAACATGAGGGAGATATCAAACATGTTCAAAATTGGTACAATATAAAAGCCCACCTTGCTTAAGACAAATCGATGACAAAATTCCCCGTCTCTGCAAAAAGTTTTTTAAAGAATGGGATTCACACTTTGCAATAGCTTTACTCCATATGGATGTCAAAGTTTCTTCATCATTCTGCATCCTCACTTGACAGGATTCACTGCTCTCACATGCACAATTTGCAACGTGCTTCAAACTCTCACCAGTTGAGGATGTGCTGCAAAAATTACCATCTAAATCTGACAAAATTGGATTAAGAAATCACTTTAATTAATCGGTTGAAGATAATGGTCTGCTTTGTTCCGTAAACAAAGCATAAAGCAGCATTCTAGGTTTATTCAATCATATTCACCTTGTGGGTATTCTGTTCTACTGCATAACCTCGCTTCATTGAGATCCATTGAAGAACCCACGGAGCTTAGCTGCAGAAGAGCAGCAGTCAGCCAAGTGGTCTGACTCTTTGACATCCTCAATTGTTTCTCTGTTTCCGAAAGTATTCTCAGGGCATGACTTAGTTGCTGCGTGCTAGCTTCAGCTGTGGCGACCAGGGTGGAAAACGAAAGTGAAAAATGCAGTCTCATAAGAAAAAGAAGAAAGCAAACAAAAAAGAGTAAAACTAGCACTAGATCAAACAGCTTCCTTATTCAAACACACAGAATTTATTGTATCTTGAAACTATGGAATTTTCCTTCAATTTATTCAATTGTATATTGAAAGTATTGAACTTTCCTTTAATCGATTAAACCTACATCTTATGCCTTATATGACAGGCTAAGCATCAAAACTCTGTTTTAAGTTCCAACTAAAACAAATAAATGGCAGAAAAGTTTACTTACCAATAAAAATGGCTGGCTATTATAAAAGCTGAAAATGAGTAACAACCATTGCAGAGACAAAACCAAACATACAATTACAATTGAGTAAAAACAAAAGTAGAACCTAAATTAACAAAGTCTCTAGGCATTTGGTTCTCCAAAACCTTGTATGACCAGAAATTTTTCTATGCATTTAGGTGGGGGTCTTAGGATATTCAAGTTATTTATGTGTCTAGTTTAATTAACAACACTTAACTCAAGTTATTTATAATTCAATCTGTTAAAAGTTTTATTTAACCAAAAAATAAAAAATAATGTTATTAGAAAATGTTAAATAAATAAGCAAAGGAATAAGAATTGGTTTGACCAAGACATTGTGTCACCTGATGAGACTGAACTTATGGGAATCAATTCATATTGTGGAAAGACACGCATATAACGGAATATTCCCTTATGCAAACATGAAAGGAGGTCAGGTCTTACGTTTCCTCATGATTCGTATCTATTTCATTAATAAAACCAGGAAGGGCAGGCCAATCCCCCCTCCCCACTGCGATATGGCGCTTTTTTTGGTTTAAAACAATACCTAAAATGGAACTACTTGTTGGCATTTTTTACCGTTCAATTCCTTAAATATTCTCCTGCTGTCTTCTTCCCTATAGGCTATAGCAAAAGGTTATACAATAAAAGTCAAAAGTAAGAAAATAAAATATAATATTTTATTCTATTCAAACAATAGCACTTTTCTCCTACAAAGGAGTGAGCCAAATGATAGATCAAAGGGAATTTAGAAATGGATGACAAAAATGCCCCCAAGGCCTCCCACTGAATGCCACAATACTCAGAGGACCAATAGCCACAAGCCTAGTACAATTAAGTAAAATTTCCAAAAAAAAAAACATTCTGTGATGTAAAGATAAATATCACTAAAAGTTTTTCACCTCTCATACACGTGGAACATAAATTCATAGAATCATAGTATCAGAGTGCAACAGAATGAATAGTCATGAAAGTTAGAGACTTACAGAAGCGTCCTCCAAGAACCCTCTTTCCAGCAAGAATATCCATTATGAGATTTGCCAACTGTGATATCAACTGCATGGGATCTATCCGCGATCTCATGAGCTCTCTGGCTCTTTTAACTGTATTAGAAGTATCAGATGACAATGCCAGATGTAGTAACTCCAGTAATTCATCATCAGAGACAGCTCCAATCTGCACCGGACAAAAGATGAAATCAGTTTAGTATTTTTGAATCACGATATCTGCAAAAATCAAAGAAAGTAGAACAGAAAAAAATAAATAATGAACACATACTAGCTCGTAAACTAATGGCATTGAAATTCTTTTACCAAGCAAACTGAGCTGCTCAAGCATCATCTCCCCATCACGAAGTGAACCATTTGATTTGCAAGCAATGAACTCTAAAGCATCCTGATCAAATTCACCTCCTTCTTCTGCACAGATTTTCCCCAAATGGTTTGCAATATCAATGTCTTTAATTTTAGGAAAATGGTATTTCTGTGACCGTGACACTGCAGTGCGGGGCAGTTTATCAAGATCCGGGGTAATCATTATGAAGATAACATGTCGAGATAGCTCATCAAGGCTACTCAAAATAGTTCCCCATGTTTCTTCTCGCAATAGTTGACACTCGTCAAAAATAAAAGTCTTAAATCGGGAAGAGAGGGGAGGGATCCCTGCACTCTTCATAACTGATCTAATCCTTTCCATTTTATTGATTTTCAAGCAATCTACTTCTACGACATCCTTATTCCTTCCAGAGAAGAAGATAACACATTCTAGGCACAGGCCACATGGTTTTTCGGCATCCAAAGAAAGACAGTTTAATGCAGCTGCAAAGATTCTTGATGCCGAAGTTTTTCCAGTACCACGTGGACCATGAAAAAGGTAGAAGGGATGTATCCGTCCGGTTGAGATTGTATTCAAAAGGGACCTTGCTACTACACTTTGTCCTACCAATTCACTGAATAATTTTGGTCTGAACTTTTGATAGACATTTCTACTTTCTGAAATGGAAGTAACCCCATTGCTATAAAGCTCCCAGCATCCTCGTTCTCCAGCTAAGAGAGTTTCACCTCCATCCCCAGAAAGAAGTGGCTGCTCTTCCACATCTGGAAGAAGATTGGATCCTCTAAGCCGTGGGGTCCCCAACCAGCAGGAGCTAATCCCACATCCATGGTTAACAGAGTCAACAATATCAAAATCTTCGCTATCATACTGTGGCATCACATGACAGGACCCTTTCAAAGCACCATTTGCAGAAAACTGAGGACTGCCTAGCTGATTCAAAACATTATCAACTGCTGGCCTAGATGACCTGTATTGACTTCGATATTTACTTTTCTTCTTTGGCGGATTTGCAACCTGCACTGACTCTTCATTCCTTTCATTACACGAATCCCCGCCTTCACCACAGTCATTTGAAGATGCTATGCAAGCCAATTCCAAACCTTGCTTTGTGACTACCCTACAATATCTTTCACTCGGAGATTTGTTTTTTTCCGCCACAGCCTTGGTTGATTGATCTAAGTTGGGCCGTTCAGCATGAATGATACCATTACTGCCTCCATTCTCAACCCATCCTGCAATTTCATGTGATTCCAATTTTGAGTTGGGTTTCCTTACACCACAATCTGGGTCCTTAACACCAGGATAAGCCTCATTCCTCATGAACAAAGCATTGTCATTTTTCTCAAATCCTAAACTAATCCCATTACTTGAATTCGTTTCCCAATTCGAATTTTCAAGGAATGCAGAGAATTTCCCCATTGAATTGGTTGACGGATCTCTAAGAGACTTAACTCTTCTAAGTGCAACCAGTGTTCTTGATATGGGAATATCAACAGAGTGCCGCCGCCCATCCATCACTTCAAGATATTGATACTTTTGAACCCCACAAACAATTTTCTTTACAGTACTCACAAAAGTATGCTATTTTTCAACCTGGAATTCACAAAAATAAACTCATTATACCACAAAAAAAATAATAATAATAAACTTTCTAGTGAAGAAGAGACTAAAATGGATGCTGCAAACCAAGAAGACAAACATTTAAAGAAAATGCAGGACACCCAACAACTCCTTCCAACAAAAAGAAAACAGGGAAAAAGATGGGCCATTAAATACAGGACCACCAGAAAATCAGAAATTAGCACAACATAATTGAAAACCCAAGCAGAACTATTAATCATTAGTTTTCACAAGAAAGATGTAAAAGCAAAAAAAAAAAAAAAAAAAAAAGGAAGCTGGGCCTAACCTCAATCTCTACACAGTGCACAGCCAAAAAGCAAAGCACTATGTAAACTCAGCAGTACCTTTCATAAACAACAACACTCGAAAAGTTTCAAACCCACTCTTCCCTATCCGCCTACAACAAAGTAAACACACAAAACCATTCAACAATAAAAACCAAAAACTAATCAAACATGAGAGAAACACAATTCAACTTCACCACAATGGCACATTTCCACACACACTCACAGAGTTTCGCATACCCTTTGAAAATGCTGTCCTCATTGGTGAATCCAAAACATATATTCGTTTAATATAAATAGGGAGAATATTTGGGTATAAGAAAAAAAAAATGAGTATAAATAAATGCATGTTTATCCAGAATAAACAAATTATTTTTTGAAAAAACAAGTGAGAAACGACAAAATTGAAAAACGGAGTTGAGGACAGACACATGGAAACACAGAAAACCTGTGAAGTGGAGTGGAGAAGAAGCGTAGGAAGCCTTGAAGTTCACGAGAAATTTTGAAATGGGAGCGAGGATTACGGAATACCCATTGAAGAACAGAGCAAAATGACAATGGGTCTTTGATGTTCTTGGGATTTGAGGGAGGGGCGGTTTGGTTGAAGCTCAAGCTTTTACTACCCTGTAGAAGGAAGCAAGGGCCATTGTAGCAAAGATCATTAATGCTTGGGGGAATAGGGGTGACACAAATGGCATCACCTTCTACCTTTTACTGAGAATCTTTTTTCCATCCAAACAAATTACATAAATATTACTCCGTAATATGTGTAGAGTTCTACTGACTCCCATTTTATACTCACTCACATTTATTTTTTGATACGGCAAAATATGATAGGTTATCTTCATCCTACGAGTCCTAATAAAAGTGTCAAACATTGTGTAAAAAGAGTAAAAGTAGGGAGTAGAATTTGAGAGTCTAGGCTCTGTTTGGTAGAGCTTATTTAGGAGCTTATAGCTTATTTTAAGCTACTAATAAGCTATAAGCTCTGTTTGGTAATGTTCCTAAAATAAGCTAGTAGCTTAAAATAGGAGCTTATTTTTTAACGCTACCTAAGATAGCGTTTCAAAATAAGCTATTAGCTTCCTAACTTTTTTTCCATCTTTAACCTTATTATTTTAAAGAAATGACATCATTTACCCTTCCCAATTAAAACCCTTTTCTATTCTTATTTATTCGCAATTTTCACGCTAATCACTTCATCTTCATTCACTCTCCCATGAACAGTGCCTCACCAAATCTCTTAACAGCAACCTGAGTTCCACGCCATGAGGCAATGCAAAATGTACCCTGTCATACATTTCATAAAATATCATCTAAATTCCAAGACCGAAAATAATACAGCATATCAGAACCATCACCCTCAACAACTATATAAGGAGGAGAAGAGAATAATGCTTGGACTGCCATATATAGCAACTAGGAAGTAAGTTTTACCTTTGTTATGTCCACACTATTAATGAAATCAAGCTCCTTTGGATCAATTTCATACTCTGGAATTTCACGAGCATTTTGGACATGCATGGGAGCCATCCATCTAAAAAATAAAATCTTAGGAGGTTGAGGTGAACACTATTCACAATCACAAACGGAAAATCAACCAAGGTATACAGGAAGATTTAGAATACAGAGTCCAAATATCGATAAGTAGGAATCTAGGACATACTGGAAGTTTTGATCCATATGCCTCCAGAAGCTTGACAACATCATTATTTTGGTAGTGTATCGCATCTGCAAGAGGCTGTTCAATTACAGAAACACAAGGCTCAATGCATTAATATAAAATTGTTCATGCTATCCACTCACAATGTATGAAGCCTAGCCAAATTACTGACATTACTGACCAAGTAAAGCATCTAGTTCTACATTTTCCAATATTCACCTAATAGTAGTCTCTTAGAGGCTTAGAGCAGCACCAACAAATATGATAATCCTTATCAATCGGCCATCAGCCACCTCGCTCCGCAGTCTGCAATCGGTCAATCGCAATATCATCGGTCTGTAGGTATGTATATATTTATTTTGTTGTATTACTTGTATATTTTTTCTTCTATTGCATCTCGTATATCCGTAAGCTTGTATATGATATATATTTCATTGTATTACTACTTCATTATGGGATGCTATATCATGATGATTTGCTAATAGTTTTATTTTCAAACGTTAAATTTTAATATGTAAACAAACAAATTTAAATTTTATGAAGATGCCCTTTTTAGTCTTTTTACATTTATCAGCTTATCAAAAAGCTAATTTTACCAAACACTTTTAAGCATAACAGCTAGCTTAACAGCTCACCAGTTTCAGCTCCTAACTTATAGCTTTTCAGCTTTCAGCTCCTTTTCAGCTTTCAGCTACCTTTTCAGCTAGGTTTGCCAAACATAGCCTAAGTATATTTTTCATATGTTTAATACATTTTAGGAAAATTTCAGGAGGTTCCCCTAATTATTGTAGGAGACACTTTAAGCTCATACCATATTCAGATTAATTTCTCTTTGCATCAGTTCGGTCTAATTAAATTGTAAAGTGCCAAGAGTTATATCATTGATCCAGGTTCACTTGCAAAGCGGACCTATCACAATTTACATACTGATTTAGTATGTAAATTGTGTATTTTGGACCCAGGTACCTTACACCCGAATCCACAGAATAATTTGTTGCAAAGTGATGCTCATATTGACTGGATTAATTTTTTCATATGAGGATGTGATAAGTTGTAATAGGCTTGTTTTTTTTTTCCTTTTTATTTTAATTTGTATGTATATAAATTATAATTATAGAAAAAAATTTAAAATGTCAAAAGTCACGGAATTTAACACTGTAAAAATAGAATATTACTATACAATTTTATTTATGGTATTAAGCACCATATTTCTCAATATTGTAAAATTTTGTATATACATATATATACACACCATTTTAAGAAAAAAGAATTAATACGTTTTAACTCTACTTCAAACATTTATAAACATTTCCTTTTCATATCATAAATGAAATCGAAAAAAGTTATAATATTGTGTATTTTGTAAAACAATAGGTCGTCTTTTGCTAGAGGTATATATAAGAAAACTACAACTCTACAAAATACAGAATATAAAATATATTACTTAACGAAACACAAAATAAATTTATCTATAGCATTTATATTTTGACTAGTTTAAATCGAGTTATATAACAATTTTTGAGTTATATAACAATTTTTGATCAAAATAAATAAATAAAAACAACAATATTCATGTGCCCAGTTGCACGTGCTAGTTGGGCGCAACATGTGCGCCAAACACGCAACATTAGGCTTTTATTCGTATTAAGTGGACCTTACAAAAAAAAAATATGTGTAGGAAAAAAACCCTCCAAAAAATTCCTTTCCTCACTTGTTAAAAAACTCCATAGTAATTTTTTAGTCTGAGCCAAAAAAAAAAAAACACGAATATGCCCTTAAAAGAATTTACAGTACTTCATAAGAGTTCACTTTTAAAATTAATCAATTACAATAACATTTTCATATATATTTCACATATGGTATTCAACTTTGATATTTTAACTTTTATGGCTCTTTTTTTTTTTTTTTAATACAATAGGGAGGGGGAACCCCAGGCTGAGGAACAAAGAATATATAACAAAGAACTTGGCCTACTCCTTGTCAAGAGCGATACACCATCTCACAGCCCGGAACTGGTCATTTCGAACAAGAGTGTCGCATCCTGGGGCAGGGAGACAAAAAACATCCTATCCTCTCTATTGAAAACAGCAAGAGAGGCCAAGAAATCCGCAACAATATTTTGTTCGCGAAAGACATGCACCAAAGTACTGCTCCCATCTCTTTCAATCATCTCCCTGCATTGGCTTTCCAAACGCCCCATGTGATTGCTTATTCTGTTGACATCCGAAAGGGCTGAAACCATCTCTTTGCAATCACTCTGAATCTCCATGCTTGTGATAGTTTTGGTCGTCGTCCACTTCTAGGCCATCTCTAAGCCTTTTAGTTCAGTCTCTAGGGGGTTATTCGCATGAAACGAGAAGGAGGCCCCCTCGATCCATCTGCCTTCTTTGTCTCTGAGAACAGCTCCTCCTGCGCCAATGTATGCTCTCCTCTAAAGGAACCGTTAATGTTGAGTGCCACTGAATGTCCAGTATGGCTCATCCATTTGATATGTTTCTCGGCGTAATTTCCATGCACATGTACCGGTTTAGTTGATCTTGCAAAAGCTCTTCTGATCTCCATTTTCTGTTCTCTAAGCCAGTCCACTTTGTGGTGTAGATCCCATTTTTTGGTTACATATTTGCCAAGACCTTGTGGTATAGTGGCACTCGGTTGCACTTCCATATGGAAGAGGGTGGGTTTGAGTCTCGATATTGACTCTTTGTGCTTCAGTAGGTTGAGAAATTAGTTATGAATATTGTAATAGACTCAGTAGTACTCAAAAAGAAAAACATATTTTACATTATTTGGTTGATGAAAAATGAATTTCTTAAATTTGAGGAAAATTAATTCAGTAGTCTGCTAAAAGCCTTGTGGTTAAGCGGCATGAAGTGATTCTCCCAAGTGAGGGGTCATGGGTTCGAGCCTCAGTGGGGATACTATATGTAACAGGGTCAATAGTATTAAAAAAAACTTCATGCAGAGGTTATATATGTTACTATCCATGAGAAAATTACATAACTGAACCAAACATGAGAATCTTAAATTTCTTATATAACCTGAACCAAACGCTCCAACCTGAACCAAACGCTCCCTAAAAGTTGCAAATATAACCTTAGTTATCTTATATAACCTGAACCAAACGCTCCCTAAAAGTTTAATGGTTTAATTAACAGCATCCTTAGGAGCGGAGTTATTTCGCGATTTTTGAGGAGTTTTTGTAAGTGTGATTAGCAAAGAGAAAATGGAAGGGGAGGAAAAAAAAATAAAACAAATATGATTTAGAAAAAAAATAAATAGAAAGTCAGGCGCCCCCGTGCACGCGCCCGCTCAGCATGGTGGATGCTTCCCTGACAATAACTAAATATTATTTCTTAATAGGATGCTCTTATTGAGTAAAATTCCAGAGCCTATTTAACCCCCTTTTCTTAAATATATGTCAGTATCATATGGATGAAAATGGATGAAAGTATTTACTAAGACTTGATAAGAAGTCACATTCAACTCAGTTAAAATTTGTCCCAGTGATATATATTCATTCCACCTCTGGAGAATGGAGAAGAGGCGAGGTGTACTGGGGGCAGGGATGTCAGATGTTCCCTATGCTCAGTATCAAGTACTGTAACAGAGAGAGTGGAAGGGGGTAAAACCGGGATTTCACACCTGACAGTTTCTGTTAGTTTGGGCAGTGGGTGGCTAAAAGCTGGGGGCACTGTTTGGGTTTCGCATTACATCATTTGTTTATTAGGAAGACCACTTTTTTGCAGAAATATTCAATGCAAAATTAAAGAAAAGTGGCTCAAAGCAGGTAAAAGCCTTGTTTGGGGATGAATGGAATATATTGGAAATAGACGATATAATTTCTTGTTTTTTTTTAATACACTTGTTTTAAATTTTCACTATGTCATACGTAATAATATCATTAAAATAGACCCAAAAAATGTTATATACTTTTACATTTATTTTTTTAATCTTTCTTTAATTAGTCTCTTTCAGTACATTTTTAGCCACTTCATCCTTAAAGCAACCTCAATAGTGAAGTTTTTGTAGTGGTTTTTGAGGTGCTAAGTAGGAGGGAGAGAAGGGAAAGAAAAAAGAAAAAGGAAAAACATGGGTCTAACGCAAACAAACAAAAAAACAAGGGCAATGATGCACTAGTCGGTACATGCACTACACGCGCCCGGTTGGACACCATTGTGTGCGAAATGCACAATGGTGCGCTGCCACTTTCTCTTTCTCTGTGCCGCGGGACCCACAAAAACCCACCCCTTGCAAGAAGCCGTCAAATTTTCTCTCTCCTCTCCTTCCCATCATCCATGCCGTTCTCAAAACTGTGTAAAATGCACTAATAGGGAGACCCTTAGAGCACACTCAATAGTAAGGCTTTTTTGCAAGTTTTTTCAGGCTAAATATGAAGGAGAAAATGAAGAAAAAAATTTAATACGTGTAGAAAAAAAACTAGGTTTACGCACCCAGTGTGCGCCTAGCGCAAAACGCACACTACAAAAATCATGCATTAAGAGTTCCTCACCTTCTGCTCTCATCTACTTTCTTTCCTTCAACCCAACCTTAACCTCACCAAAAAAAAAAAAAAAATAATAATAATAATAATAATAATAATGATACTCTTAGAACATGACCAATGGTAATTCTTTGAGGATCTTTGTGTTTTATTAAGAAAAAGAGAGGATGACATGACAGAAGAAAAAGAAAAATTAGTTATTGTGGAATAAGTAATTTTTTGGAAAAGAAAACAGCAATATCACAAATGAGGATGTTCTTAGAGCATGACTGATGGTAATTCTTTGATAATTTTTGGGCTAGTTTACTAATGGAAATTGTTATCTATTTTCTATTTTCTGTTTTCTAATTTTTCATTTTCATTCCCTGTTTTCTGTTTAAAAAACTTGTTTACTAAAATTTATTTTTTAAATTTATTTTTATAGATTAATGTTATAAATAACACAAGTTTAATTTCGGGTGATTTTTAAATCTTATATTTAAAATATTTTTAGATATGTTTGCTTTAAAAGGAATAAATATATTTTTTATTTTTAAGTTTAAAATCTTATTACATTTGATATCCGAACAAGATTTATATATATGCATATAACAAACTAAAAATATATCCGAACCAATAACGTATTAAGTTCACCTAAAACTTAGTTTAGATAATATTAATATTTTTGAGCTATTATTTAAATATTTTGGATATATTCATTTGAATGACATGTGTGTGTGTGTAGAGGCAAGATCTGGTGTGGCTATTGCTTTCTATGCGATCGTACGACTTTACACCACTGTGTATGCACAAATACACCACCACATGTTCAGAAATGCACCACAATTTATAAAATGCACCACACCCTCGTACATTTCTAAAATGCACAAATCATTTTTCTCTTTAGGGTCTACACAATATTTATAAAAAATCCAACTATTAGACATGCTCTTAGCATTAGGGATGAGTAGAGTTTCATCCAAATCTAATCTCAATGGAAATATCAAGAGTGCATAAAGTATTACTTTTGCATGTAAAAAGGGTGGGGAAAAAAAAAGAATAGCTAGAGGAAAAATGAAATGAAAAAAAAAAATCACACAAAAATAGCTTTTATATATACCTCATTGTACATTAGAGTATTTTAGTTCCCCACATTATAGAAGAGAAATCAATGCCCCAAATTTGGAGCCATATGCATTAATCTTTGGATGTGTTAAGGGGCAGTTGACATCATAAGTATATATATGGTACATCAATATAATGCTGATGTGACATAGTATATAACATAGCAATAATAATGTAAAAATAATATGTAGAGTGTAGACATAATTATATGGAGTACTATTATTATTTTAATAAATAAAATTTCAGGATATATTACTAAAAAATGAATATAAATTTTCAAGAATAATACTATTTTATCATTTTGATTTCCTCTTCTTAATATTCACATCTAACTTGACAATAAAACTTTTTTTATTCATTGAATACCACGAATCAGTCAACCCTATCTACCCAACATTAAAAATAAAATATACGCATTAATTAAATATAAAAAAGAACCAATCAATTATTGTTACGTAATGAAGTAAAAAATTAGAAGTAAAATCGAGAGGAGAATGTAGGTTTTATTTCAATCTTGACACACTAAGCTCTAAAAGAGTAATACTACTCACCCCGCCAAAATCTCTCCCCCTCCCCCCCCCCCCTAATCCCCCCTCCTGACATGGCGCATTTTCATTTGATGGTTTTGGTCTTTATAACAAGTTAGTAGAGCAAATCAAATCATGACACCTAATGGTTATAAGCCATGTCAGGAGGGATTTTGAGGGGAACAAAGCATATAAAGTGTTTTTTTTTTTTTTTTTTTTTTTTTTTTTTGGTTTGCAAAAAAACATATAGAGTGTTAGAATGTATCAAATTATAAATATTTAATTTAATGAACACATTCTAAGATCATTAATCTACACATAAATACATAATTCTTTAATAAATCTAGCTAACACTTAAAGTTAGTTTAATTGCCATGTTAGTATAATATCGAATTTATTTTTTACCCTCTTTTTATTTCCTATATAATTTCTAAAATCTAGATCTTTAAATCAACTAATTTTTTTAATAATTATTTGCTTTAATTTGAAACTTCAATAATTAATTCATTCCCGCCGCGTTGCCGGACATGATTGGTGTGATTGATAACTGCGTTGTTCAAGTTTAGGTCCTCTCCGTCGGGGTCTCTCCCCACCCCACCCCCAACCCCCAACCCCCAACCCCCTCTTATAGTTGACATCATCCAATGAGTCAAGGTCGATCACTTAGCGTCGCTAATACCCATCATTGGGCATGCATTACACTGTGCACCATGTTAGTATAATATGTATTCAATGTGTTTGCTATATATAGTGTCAAGTGCCACCCATAGTATCACATGGTATATGCTTAGAATTAATATATGATTTAGTCTTAAATTATGGTAATATTTCTACATTTAGTTCTTAATAAAGAATACGTTTTGACTTTCACTTTAGATAAATTTGGTTTTTAAGATTTCAATTTGGATTTTGAGATCTATAGATGAAGATTATGTGTGGAAATTACTTTTTAGTTTTGGAGATAACAATCATAAGATGAAATTGTAGATAAATGATTAAATTTGACACGATCACTAAAGTTAATATCAAAATGTGATCAAATAATTAATATTAGTTACATAACTAAATATGAAAGTGTTACCATGGACAAGACAATCATTAAACCATGTATTAAAATTTTATGCTTATATACAGTAAGGTGCAGTGACACCATATTATAATTTACTATCGGGTGACTCTCTTATTATATCGTCTTGTATTCGTGAAATGGGTAGAGTCGAGATGAGAATGTAACATTATACTAGAAAATGCAACAATATATTAATCAGTGATAAATTGATTATTATATGAGGAATGTGTGATACTATATATTTGAGAAAAAACTATAATAATTTTCAATCAAAATGTAATATTTAAGGGCTGTAAAATTACTTATGAGGGAAACTGTAATACATATAAAGAACACGACTCATCTAACAAATAAAGATTCATGAGATGGTCTTATAGGAGTTGATGCATTTTGCTATTTAGAGTTAGGGTATCTAATTACTCTATATTATTGAACATACAATCACTTCGCCTCAATGAATTTTTTTTATTTTAACCATGGAGCATGATCATGCCAAATATATAGCTAGGTGGAAAAAAAAAAAGAAAAAAAAATCAAATAAGATTATGATTTATGAATGAACGGTGCAATATGTGGTGTGAAATGAAATGGCATGTGAATAATGGTAAATAAAGGTGTGTCATTGGGGACCAGTAATTATGGCACGAATCATGCAATGTGTAACATATCTATACAATAAATTCAAGAAATAGTAAAGTTAAGCAACTAAATTAAATGATTTGATGAGAATATAAATAAACAACCAACAATAATTACACGGGTTAATGCATGTCACACGAGGTCCTCCAAATAGAGTGAATATTTTGTCACGTTTAGTCCTAAACTTTCAAATTGACCACCGTAGTCCTTTGATTTTCAAAATTAATCATTCATGGTCCAAGTTAATCACCTGCATGATCCTTTAACTTTCAAAATTTAACCATTCGTGATCCAAGTTAACCACCTGCATGATGATCCTCTTGAAAGGACCGTGACTAGTTAAAATTTAATAATTGAAGGACCATATGAGTTATTAACTTGGACCACAGATGGTAACAATTTGAAAATCGAAGGATCACGGGTGGTCAATATGAATTTTAGGACTGAATATAGCAAAATTACTATACTCGAAAGACTTTATTAAATGGTATTAACTCATAATTAAAGCAATACAAAGTGAGAAATTAACGGGATTTAAACTCAATAAGAGAAAATAAGATTGGGGTAAATGGTTAATGGTACAATACAATTGCCTAGATGTAATGACAACCTAGTGTTTAGGGGATGTCATTTTAAAATAAAGCCATGTGAGGATGCACGCAAGACTTCTACCCTAATAGGCATTTGCATGCGCAATTATATTAGAGAATAATTAAATCCAATTTTGTTTCATTCTCTTGAAATATCAAAATTTAAGTCCAAGTGATTTTCTGAATTTTTCAGTATTTGGATATTCAAAAGAAAATGAAAAAGGAAAATATTATAGTCAACGAAAAATGCCTAATTTAGCAGATTCTCATCTTAATTTTTTTGTCGGAAGACATTTTTTCAGATTTTTTTATTTTTTCATCTATCTTTCCCCTCTTATTTTTTAGTTAGTTTACAGATTATTATTATTATTATTATTATTATTATTATTATTATTATTATTATTATTATTATTATTATTATTATTATTATTATTATTATTATTATTATTGTTATTATTGTTGTTATTATTATTATTATTATTATTATTATTATTATTATTATTATTATTATTATTATCACAAACACCAGCACCACTACCACCGCCACCAACACCACCATCACCACCACTACTACCACACCACCACCATCTCCACATAATAATAATAATAATAATAATAATAGTATTATTATTATTATTATTATTATTATTATTATTATTATTATTATTATTATTATTGCAACAACAAATAATATGTTCATTTTTAAGAAAATGAAAGACATTCAATCAAACACCAAAAATTAAAATATTTTTTTTTTAAAAAAGCCATTTTTTAAAAATTATTTTCTAGAAAATATTTTCGAAGTTTTCAAATGTACCGTACCCTAGTCAATGAATCTTTTTCTTCTCAAAAAAATAATGAAATATTGAATGTGATTGGGATACCAAGTACCGTTGTATTTTAGAGATATACAGTCCTATCTCATAATGGAGATAGATTGATAATGAGTGATGCTGTGAAGAGGAAATATCCCAACACATCATAAATGCCCTTAGATTTATAAATCTAAATGTTTGCCTGAATTATAATCCAAGAGAGATGTTACACTTTCATTCTAAATTTACCTTCAAATATTTTTCTCTTATATAATCAATTAGTATTTTCTATACACTATGGACAAAAATCGATGCCAATATTAGTACTTTATATTAAAATCTTAGATTTATATCTAGATTTTAGATATTTATATTATTGTATAATAATAATAATGTAAATTATTTTTATAAATTTGATATTTATATTTTAAGAAATAACTTATTTAATATTCATTGATATAATGTCTACATATTATTATCATTGAAGAAGAAAAGAAAATATATAGTGGATGTGCTTGACAACGATAATTGGAAAAGAACAGAAGTTATAATGGTATGAATATTTTTTTTTATCAAAATATTGTAAAGTACAACTCAATCTTATAGCATAATGTATATAAAAAAAAGTAACGTGAAAAAAAAAAACAGACATAAATAAAGAATATAACTTTCATTCACACTTATTAATTTTTAGATAGTATTCAACTAGTTCATTTTAAGTTGTAATGAAATTGATTAGTCATTTGATGAGTAGCTAAGAATTTTATTCGAACGTTGAATGATAAACACTATAAAGTAAACAGGAAAATAACCATTTTCCTATTATAGACTTATGACTTACCTGTTTTATCATAAATGAAGTTTTTAGTGATGCCAAACAAACCACATGATAAATATGTCTGCGTGATGCAAGTGTCTGCTTCAATATGGCCTGGCATGGATATTAAATTATTATTAGGCGTAGTAATGATTTAATTTAGTTTGCATTGAAGCTTTTCCACAGAAGCAGATGCCATCGCAGCCATGAGCCAATGACACTCAAATCTAACTATTTGGCAATTACTTCAAGCAATATTTTTAAATAATAAGACTTAATTTCATTTTTTATTTTAAATTTATAGGTATTAGTCTATTTTTAGTTCTCTTTTTTTTTTTTTCAAAAATTCTCCATTTAATCCTAATATTATTGTGACATGACTATTTATATCATCTGTTAACAAAATCGTTTAAATAACATTAAATACAATGATATTTTGGTCTATTCAATTCTAAGTATTAAGTCATTTTTTTTGTTATAGATTTATATGTGTCATTCCATTTTTTTTTATTTTTTCAAAACATTTTGTTGGTTCTAACATTATTGTGACATGACCATTTTTTTTATCAGCAAATATGTTTAAATAACATTAAAAATGACGTTATTAACAACTCAAAATCCTCATTTTTTTTCCTTCTTGGTAATAGAAGTATAGAACAACAAGTCTTGTGGATTTTTATGAAGTAGACTTATGCACTAGACTTAAGGTTTGCCATGAAATAGACGTGTGATTTTTTCAATTGCACTTAAAAAAAAAAAGATTTTGCATAGACTTGCGTATTGATAACAATTTAATTATCAAGAAGAAAAAAGGAGAACTTTGAGTGATTAATAACGTTATTTTTAATGTCATTTAAACATATTTGTTGACGGATGATAAAAAATAGTCATGCCACAATAATGCTAGGACCAACGAGATTTTTTTTGAAAAAAAAAAAAAGAAGAGAGACTAAAAGTGGAATGGCATGTATAAATCTAGAACAAAAAAAAAAAAGGAAAAAGAATTAACACTTAGAACTGAATAGACCGGAACACCATTGCATTTAACGCTATTTAACAATTTTGTTAAAACTGAATAGACCGAAACACCATTGCATTTAACGCTATTT
The DNA here is from genome assembly GCA_003576665.1 of Ipomoea trifida. Lineage (NCBI taxonomy): Eukaryota > Viridiplantae > Streptophyta > Magnoliopsida > Solanales > Convolvulaceae > Ipomoea > Ipomoea trifida. Next base: position 16,704,519 of record CP025654.1, read on the forward strand.
AAACAGTTTTGTTGACAGATGATTAAAAATAGTCATGTCATAATAATACTAGAACCAAAAGGCGATGTTCTGAAAAAAAAAAAAGGAACTAAAAGTGGACTGATACATATAAATCTAAGACCAAAAATGAAATTAATTCTTTTAAATAATATATTGTTTTCAAGAATTTCACAAAACTTAAAAATTTGAGAGAAATAAGATTCACATGAACCTGACAAAAAATAAACTACAAATCAAATTTAAATATTTCACATCTCTGAAAGATGCCTCACAATTCCTTCTAACCAAATAAGGGGATATAACATCTTGATATTCATATTTCAAAGGTTATATGATATAATGTGAACCAAATGCTTATCTTATTCTTGATATATTATCAGTCTAGGTAAAACGGCCATATTGCAGCTCCGCAAGACTAGTTTAATTGGTTTAACCAATTATCTTAAAGTTTGCTCCATCGGCATGGGGTGCGTATAGTGTACAAGCAGGCCAGGAGTAGAAACTTGGGGACTAACCGGGCTTGCAATTCACCTCCTCCAACCACTCTTGAGCAGGGGTTTTGAGAATGCTAAAATAAAATAAATTATCACCTAAAACTAATTATCAATCAACACATTAAAAATAAAATAAAATATATAAAATGTGTATCATAACTCATATTGTGTTTGAACTAGATAGACTTTGTGTGGACAACACACATCCGTGGACCACTAAACTAATGGTATGTTTTTGAGTAAAATTTGATATGTATGTAACTATGTAAGACAAAAAGTGGTACCAAAATTTTATTCTCACATTATTTGAGAATGCTAATATTACTATGGTACTTTTTGACTAACCCTTTTTTTTTTTTTTATATTTAAGACAAAAGTGATAGGAAATTGTTCATATTCTCCAAGTATAGAAACTACTGCATTTTGAGTAAATTGCCTTAAATTTATAAAGTCAAATAAGATACTAAAATAATGTTCATATTTTGCGACCATGACCATGACTTTGAATATTTTTTTTTGAGTAAGTTGTTCTTATATAAGTTAAAAGTCATACTAAAATGCTAATATTCTTTGGAGTACGAGAGAATATAATTAACGTAATATTGTAAAACAATGTTTAGCAAATTTAGATAATATATGCATAGTACCTCAAACCGAAATTTAGGGTGTGGTTGACTGGAAGAGATTCATTCATCCTTAATCAAAGATTAAGAGTTTAATCATTGACTTTGAATATAGAACAGTCTTAAATCTTCAGGTCATCTGTCTCACCCAAAAGAGGTACCTACAATTCAGTGAAAACAGACTAAAAAAAAAAAAAAAAAAAAAAAAAAAAAAAAAAAAAACGGAGGAATATAATTGAGCTTCCCCACTTCCATTTCTGGCTTGACTAAAGCATTAGCTTTACATTAAATTACTTATCTATTATGAACTAAGAAACAGCTGCCTGAGCCCAATAATGTTGCATTAAATTACACCAAAGGTGAAAAGGTAAATCATTCGGAATGAAAACGCTAAGAGAGCGTTTGAATTGGTTAGTGGCATATGTTTAAAGAGTTACATTATCTAATGAAATATTATACCACATCAAATAGTCATTGGAAATGTGAGAGTAATACGATATCACGTAATTTCTATAAGAGATTGTGAAGTACTCGTAGTATTTAAGTTGTGGTCAAATCTTCGCTCTTGAGTTAGTTTTTGTGGTATAACTAGGAGCTTGACTTGAGTGTCGTATCAGAGAATGTGTGTTATTATTATATTTTAGTGTGACGAGGGAAACCTTCTATCACTACTCGAAGGTATGCATTAGGTACGGTAAACTCTACCTTGCGATTCTAACTACATACGAAGGATCACAAGAAAGTAAACCAGCTCAAATTGCCTATAGCTAACCAACTGAGTTGGCTGGGGTTGCCCCAAGTTATTATTATATTGGGACTTACATAAAAAAAAAATATATTCTTGTACATTACATCATGGAGTAAAAGTGATGGAGTAAAATTTAGGAGTCCATGCATGTAGTTGCACTCTATTGGAAATTTAAAAAAATAATGAAAATTTTAAATGAACTAAATATACATTTAAAATAACTTTATAATAATTAGAGTTAATTCCATTTTTGTTCCTAGATTTATAGGTGGTAGTCCACTTTAAGTTTTTTATTTTTATTTTATTTTCTTTTATTTTTAATATTTTTATCAAAACATCTACTTTTGGTCCTAGTATTATTGTGACATGAATATTTTTGGTCCTTTATCAACAAAATAGTTTAAATATCATCTATACTATTAATAAAAACAATATCATCAGTTTTAACTTCCCGCCCAAAACAGATCTATAATATTATGGTTTGCGTAATATTGTAAAATATGGTAATACAATTCCTATCCCTATTACAATTGTAAATTAAAATAGAATTCCTAATAAAATATATATTATTCCCTACGTTCCTATTCGTAATACAATTCTAGACTAGAATTGCTAATGTTAATAATTCAGTGTATATATTTCTCTGCAATGCAATCTATACTATTAATAAAAACAATATCCTCAGTTTTAACTTCTCGCCCATAACAGACCTATTATATTATGGTATGGTTTGCGTAATATTGTAAAAAATATGAAAATTTTGCATAATTCAACCCGCAAGGCCAACCAATTTTCTGAACGACATTCGTGCATGCAGGTGTCGGCGCACGAGTCAATCCTTTTTAAGTTCATTTTGGGATTTCATTTGCACCCATCCCCCCCCCCCCC
>CP025654.1:16707296-16745222 GCA_003576665.1 Ipomoea trifida
GAGAGCCTCTATGTTATACAATTCAATAAGCCTTAGAAAAACTCTTGTATAAGTTGTGGTGCAAACCACTTCTCAAACCAATGTGGGACAAAAGTTACTTTGAAAGGTTTTTCTCTATATTTTTCTAACTCAAATGGGTCAACTTTGAGAACCAATTTCTCATTCACCCATTATCAGTTTTGAGCGCACAATATATCAATCTTTTCGTCTAACTACGAAGAACACGAATGCACTTTGACCCGACCCAAATCACGAATCCACTTTGACTCGACTCAAATCGAAAGTGGACCCACATATCTTCACTATATATCATCTTTTTCCTCCAACACAACGCTCTACGGTCAACCAACAATTACTCAACTGATTATCCCATTACTCCCATGTAAATTTTTCTCTAATATAGTTATACTTACTGAATATCAAAATATAAGTGTATCTCAAGATCTTGCAATAACTAACCGACAAGTAATTAAATTAATGAATATGATGCAATAATGTAAATTATCTACCTGTTGCATTTATACACTTATTTTAGAACACTGAATTTTTGTGATATTTGTTGCATGCAAGGAAGACTCATACTATAATTGCACTTATACACTTATTCATACTCATATTCGATGTTATAATTTATATATATCGATTCAAATATTTCTTTAAATATTATAACAAATTCATTCCGTGCAACGCACGGGTCAAAATACTAGTTAAATACAAAGACATTTCAGTTTTCAATAATGGATTTTTTCAAAAAAAAAATAAACATAAAAAATATAGCGGTTCAATCTACTTTGTATAAAAACAGATTGAAATGTCTTTGTATTTAACCACATTTCAACGATTTTGTTGATAAAGAACTAAAAATGATCATGCCATAATAATACAAAAACCAAATGAGGATGATCTAATTAAAAATGACTAAAAGTGAATTGTCACATATAAATTTAGGACAAAAAAATGAATTAACTCAATTAATTTTTATGTAATTTTCAGATAACTCCAAACATATTAATTAGTTTTCTCGTCAAAGTGATTCCTAGCAAAGACATCCCATGAAATTACTTTTTCATCAAATATCAATTTATGAATTTTTTTAAGTAATTAATGACTAATTTATTATTGTAAAAAGTTAATTATTACCATGCTATTTTTGTTTATATATATTAGAAAGAAAAGAAGTAATTCAAATATGTGAGCTAATAATTTTGGTATAAAATTATTCGTTATGTATGAATTGTGAAAATTAAAAATGGTGATTTTAATTCTTTAATTATATCCATATCATAAATTCAATCTTTATTAATTAAATTATTGCCCTATTCACTTTTCTCCCTTTAGTTATGACTTAATTCCCAAAATGGTAATCCGACTATGACTTTTTCTTAATTTACTGCCTTGACTTTTAATTGCACTCGATGTGGTCCCCGAACTATTCAGTTTTAAACCAAAAAGGTCCGCCGTTAGATCTGGCGTCAAATGGATATTATTATTATTATTATTATTATTATTATTATTATTATTATTATTATTACATAAGGGCATTTGAGTCATTGTATCACTTATTCCCTTTCAATTCTCTGTAATCATATTTATGCATACCAAACACTGTAATTTGAATTCTTACTTTATTCCTACCTTATTCTTTTCTCACCGAATTATAATTCCTTTCCCTCCTAATTCCTTCCTTCTAACCAAACGCCCTAGGCCTATAAAAGAAGTATATATGCATAAAGAGGAAAATACGGTTTCGTCATATCAAATTACGGTCTTGAATTTGAGGAAAATTGGTGTTTCCTTTGTTTGGTTCATCTTGGTATCTATTTTGTTTTTTATGAAAAATATTTTCCATTTTCCATGGAAAACAAGTAGGACAATTATGCCCTCACCAACTTTTCTTAATTACCATTATTATTATTATTGTTGTTATTATTGTGTAGAAATATACTTGTCTTTATACTCATTATTTCTTACCATTCAATAGGGATGGCAATGTGCCATGTCCCCGTCCCCGAATAATAATTATAATTAAAAATTGGCCACTGTTTGTATATATATATATATATATATATATATATATATATATATATATATATATATATATATATAATTAAAACCATAGTTTTTAAAATTAAAATTATACTAATTTAATATGTTGACCAAGAATTGACCGTGGACGGGAATTCCCCGTCCCGCCTAATTCCTCGCGGGGACGGGGATGTGGACTATTTTTCATTCCCCCTGGAACGGGGCCGGGGAGTATACTCCCCGCCCCGCCCCGTTGTCATCCCTACCATTCAAACTCAACCAAACAATAGAATTCATATTCCCATTAATATTTTTCCACAAACCAAACAATGATATCAATTTTCTTGAAATTTATTTTCCATAAAATTTTAATTCTATTTCTTTTCAAATATTTTTCAATAAACCAAACAAACTGTTATAGAATTGAATTACACTATTCCTTTTAACTTAGAACCAGATTTAACACTATAAATTTTTAGTTTGCAAAAAAAAAAAAAAAAAAACACTATAAATTTTTATTCATTTTAAATTCTCTCTTTGTTAACTTTTCAAACTTTTGCAAAAGTGACCAGCTTTCAAGCATCGAAATTTGGAAGCTATAAGGGAGCTGTCAAAGAGACTCTTCTCTTTTAGGTTTACTGTTCTATTCATTCACCTGCTTTTATGTACGCATTACCGCATATTTGGTACGGTTAATAAAAGTCTTTTGGGTCAAATCTGACTTTGAATAACAGTACACTTATTTTCTGCATTATTGTATTTGGTATGTTGATATTATTGCTATTTGCTAGATATGCAAATGCATGTAACACTCAAACATTAAAGCACAAGAATTATGACAAAAAATTCTCACCAAACATGCATTATAATGCAAAAATGACATTCAATATACATAATGTAGATTGTTTATAGGTAGAGTTACTCAATATGCCATAACTTGTAGGTCCCCCAAAATTGTTGCATATTATTAGGGCATCCACAATAGGTGATTTTTTGTTGATTTTTGCAGACTTTTTTGCCAAATGGAAGAGAAAGAGGGATGAGAGAAAAGGAATTGGATCTCCTGCAAAGATTCAATTTTTTTAGAATCATGGGTCCCACCAAATCAGTGAAGGCAGCTTCCTTATCGTGTGAGACGCACAACAAGCTGGGCGCTTAAATACAATTTTATTATTTATTTATTTATTTTTTGTCAGGTATGTTTTTTTTTCTTTTTCTTTTTCTCACATATTTCTCTTTCTTCTCTCTTATTTGACAACCTAAAAATTTGTGCTAAAACATGAACAATTGAGGATGCTTTTATGGCCTGTTTGGTTGGATGTAGTTTGGGGGGTCAGTAAATTCCCAAACTACAGTGTTTGGTTGGAGAGAATTGCAATTCTCTCAAAATGATGAATTGCAATTCGGTGGGGAGGAGGATAATTTGTTGGTGTAAAGACAATTTTGTCCCTCCTCTCATACCCTTTGTCTTTTTTTTTTTTTTTTTTGGTTTTTGTTTTTGTTTTTGTTTTTGTTTTTTTTTTTTTAAATTTAAAAGAACTATTATTATTATTATTATTTTGAAAGAAAGATTATTATTATTATTATTATTATTATTATTATTATTATTACCACAATTTTAATCATTTTGTCGCTTCCTATTCTTTTCCCCCATTTGAAAGAATTATTATTATTATTATTATTATTACCACAACATAGGGACATTTTAGTCATTTTGTAGCTTCTTATTCTTTTCCCCCATTTGAAAGAATTATTATTATTATTATTATTATTATTATTATTATTACTACTACTACAACATAAGGACATTTTAGTCATTTTGTCGCTTCCTATTCTTTTTCCCCATAAACGCCCCGTTAAAGAAGGCAAATTTATTGAACTCCTCCTAAGTCCTAGGTCATATATGTTTCTTTCACATACATGTAGAACATGATGGTCAACTTAATTAATTTAAGGAGTCAATCCAACATTGCATATATAGGGTTGGGCTCCACCCATTAGGGTAGCGTTGCAATAACTTCGTTTAAGCTATAGACTTTAAAGTTGTTGACGAGTTCCTGTTTTGGTCAATGTCTCTGGTCTATTTACTTCAATAGTCAATTTTTTTATTTTTTGGTAAATTCATCGGGTTCTTCTCAATCTATCGTCACTTGTAGAAATTGAACCCAGGTTCTCTCAAAAATTTTTCTCACATAGAGTTCATTTGCCACTTAAGTTACCCTATTGGATTACTTCAATAGTCAATATTTGAAGAGAAGTGTTTCTTGAAACTTTGAAGTTGACAAAATTGTAGTTTTTTTGGTGTTTTGTCTTGTTAATATGAAGACTTTATCCAAGCCAATTTAACTTTGTTGTATACTTTATATAATTATATAATACAGTATAAGCTAAGTAAAAGGCGATTGCAAAACAAAATAGGGATAGGAGTTAATTTAAAGAATTAGATTATGTCAACTAAAGTATAAGTGTATAACTAAAATGTTTGACTAAATTATTTCATCTTGCATTTGATATATATGGATTGGAATTAATTCAAAGAATTAGATTTTGGCAAAGACCTTGTGGTCAAGCAGCATAGTTGTGGCTCTTCCAAATGAGAGGTAGGATCACACGTCGGTCGAATCTCAGTGGAGACATTGACTTTTTGTGAGATATATTACACTATAACAAGGTCAGTAAAATTGTTGACTAAAGTAATGTAAACATATTAACAATTATTTGAGATCCTCTTATTAACTCATGTATAAGTGAAGTAAACATATTATGCTATCAGTTATGTGACCCAAAAGCAAATGGGTTATAGGACTTGGTAAGAGGCCTAGATAATGTCCATGTTCAAAAAATTAAGCCCTAAAGGCAAGAGGAAAGCATTACATGAGGCATTCCACAAAATAATCACAAATTATATCATGTACCAAATTCACAATGCGCATGATAAATTCTAGTCCATAATATAACGATTACAAAACAATGTTCACAGCCAAACCTTTTTGCATACAAATAGTTGTTGCCGAATTGATCTATTAGCACTCTGGATTTCCGGTGAATTTTGAATTCTCACCTTGTCATTGGCAGTGAAACTTAAGTTGATTGGTCTTATTACCACTTCTTCTTCATAGCTATGGAGCACCATTAATAACTTCCAATTAAAGTCAAATGATCGTACTATTACATCAAATAGTGAAATCTTTGACTTGACTTAATTCAAAAACATCTGTGACTTTTTTTTTTTTTTTTAATTTTTATTTTTTTGGATTTTCACATTAAAATTGTTGTCCCATTCTATTTCTTTACATTATCGAGTTAATCCTATAATTGATCATGTGATAAAAAACACTAAAAATACCTTATACCAACCATGATGGATATCATTTGAATTCCACATGTAAATGTACTACAAATACCATATATTGATGAGTTTGAAATGATTTTACCTTAAGGTATAACTGGACCCTTTTAGGGACCACCTCTTATGTTGAATGTAGCATATTAGATTTCTATGTTTCCTGTCCATTCCTTTAGGCTTGAGCATAGGATCACATGCACATTTTATTCTAACATAAACAACTATAAAAATCTACTATGTCTCAAAGCAATATGGGAATGGCATCATGTGGATTTGCAAAACTTATATATACTAATCTAATAAAAGTCAATAAAGTTATGGCCCTATTTGGTAAATGGCTGTTGGCTGATTGGGTTGGCTGTTTGGGTTAGAAGGTATGATTTGTTAATAACATTGGCCGATTGTAGAAAGTTGTTTAGTAAAATTAGTTGTTAGCATCAGCTGTTTGGTATAATTTCTTTTCTCAAAAAGCTAATTGAAAAGGCTGTTTTGAGTAGCCTTTTGAATTTTAGCATTGTGAAGTTACAAAAAAGCTTATTAACCAAACAATTAATAGTGGTTAAATAAGCCAAAATTGACTGATAGGCTGATTATTTACCAAACAGGGCCTTAATTGGATTGTGAAGCCTTCACACATCCTACGGGATATGTGTTTGAATCTTGTTGAATGTAGCCTTACTACCATTTATACATTATGTTCGAATTTCTGGATAGCATTGGGTTGGGCAGAGGTCGTGGATGATCATCAAATCTTGTATCAGGTGATAAGAGAAATTATCAGGTGGAAGTTTGTTGAAAGGTCAAATTCAACATCATGTCTTTCGAAAATGTAGTGGTATAAGATAATATAGTTGGGTGTGTTTGGTTGGTGGGTTTAAGCATAAGGTATGAGTATCAAAGTGATTGTTATTGTTTTTTTTTTTCTTTTCTTTTGAGTACTACTGACTCGGTTACAATGTAGTATCTGTTCATAGTTACTTTCTAGTGATTGTTATTGTTTGGTTGATAGGTTTTTAGAATACTACTATGGATTTGGAATACCTCATTAATTGAAAAACCCATACCCTAATGAAATAAGAGTTTCATTTCCCTTTCTCATTTCTTCCCCAACTATTAATAATCATTCACATTCTACCATCCTACTAAACATGCAAAATATTTTCACCAAAACTCATTACCATTAGTCCATTACCAAGTATTTGATACTCATACCAATTCTGATTCTCATGTACAACCAAACACACCCTTGTTTATTCGCTACGAGTTATAGGTTTATAGCTTCAAATCAAATTAACTGCTAATTGAAATTTTACGAAACCTTTAACCATTAACTGAATCAAAATATTTCAGACCAAATGCAAATATTTCCATCACTATCACAAGAGGCGAATGGACTCCCACTGCTACTCCAGCTACAACAAACCACCGGACCACCGTGCCCTTTCAAAGCGCCCACCATTTTCCCCATCTTTATGGACCACACATAAACCACTCCCTCCGCCGAGCCCACGGCGGCGTATTCCCCACAAGGGCTCACGCACGTCCTCGCCACTACTTTAACACCTTTGCTCTTAAACTTCCCACAAACTTTCATGGCCCTAACATCAATAACATTGTGCACATTGTCCTTCCCACTACTCAACACAACATTCCCATCTTGCATTGCACAAATGGACGTCACGGGTTGTGTGTGCGCCGCGATTTCGCCTATGGACCGTGTGAAAAACCGGTCTATATTCGAGAAGTTCACAGTTCCATTAACGTGGCCGGAACAAAAGATTGTGTCATCTTTGGTAAACCTTAGGGCATTGCATGGGCTGGAGGTATAGGAACTTATCCAAGGATAGCATGCTGGCCCGATTTCGGGGTCCCGGGACAAGTCCCAAGCCTTTAGTACGTGACTATTGGCCGCGGCCCCAATCACAACCCGTCCTGTGAATTGACTGATATCCACTGCACAAATTTTTTGGTCGTGCCCTATTAGGGTACGTCGGGGTTGGGTCGAGTGGTTCAAGTCCCAAACCCATAACTTGTGGGTGGATAGCCCGGCCACGAGGAGATTATTGGTTGGATTAAAGGCAAGATCAGCAGAGATGAAACCGTTGAAACCATCTAGGGAGTTAAGAAAGGATGCAGTGAGTGTGTCCCATATTTTAAGAGAAGGGTTGTGATTTTCTGAGTTGTTGTCTCTTCCACTGCTGACCAAATGGTTTGGAGTGTTGAGGAATAGGATGGAGTTGCATTGGGCATGGTGGGATTTAATTTTGTGAATGAGGGTATTTGGGCATGGTTTATTGGGTTGGAATTTGGTGGGGAAGGTGGATTTGTGGGTTGATGTTCTTCAACTTGTTGCATGTGTGTGGGGAACAGGAATTTGGGGTAAAGGCAAAAGTGCAGAAAAAAGGAATTGAAGAAATAATTTTTCAAAGAATAGATGGAGGTGTTGATGTTTTTGGGGTGTTTGAGTTTGAAAATTTAAAGGGAAGTTGGAGTTGGAACTTAGAGCTTGGGCACCAAGCAGAATCTTCATATTTGTTTCTTTAATAAGGACTTGCATCCCAAGCAAAGTAGTCAACTTTCACAACTGTACTCCAGTTGTCCACTTGTCCCCTTCACCCAAAAGTCATATGAAACTATCATTCTTTTGCAATCTTTAAAAACTATTTCTCATCACTTAAAAAGTCATAGATTTTGGCTCACACGAAATCCCTTGCCCCACAGTTTCCATGAACATCGCCAAAAATGATGTAGTAAATACGGGGCTCACTATGAATACCGAATATGTAAACAATCATTATTGCGTAGACCATGGTCCACACGGACCATAATATCAAATAATGTACATTCAATATAAAAATAATGTACATTCAGTATAAAAATAATGTACATTATATTCAGGGGATGTACATTACAATGCACAAATATTGACACAAAATACACCGAACTCATCCTCCTAAACATTCGAATGCACAAACACATCACAACATGTGTTACTAACATGAATACACAGAATGGTTGCCTAGAATATACAGAACGATTGCATGGAATACATAGAACGATTACTTACAATACACATAACTCATTTTGGTACGGGGTGCACAATGTATTGTGCACCGTGGCCCACAATATAAATTGCCGCCCTAGCCATGTGCCTAATGTTCCTGGGGTGTTGTGTGCCACCGCTGGGATTGGGTTGGTAGGTCGGTTCCCCCGTGATTAGGCCGGGGCGTGACAATTACTAAAGTGCCTACACGCGTTGCCCTCCAAGAAGCTCGGTAAGAGAAACAGTCAGGAAGGCAATTGTGAGGGGTTGGTGGAGGTCAGTCCGGGCTCCAACCACATAGCGGGCCCATTTTCGACCGTCCTGACACGCATAGGTACCAAGGAATAATCTCCATCACGCACACCCCGGCCGGCCCAACAAAATTTATAATCATATACGATGTGATTTTCACACTGTAATTGTCAAGCTCGATTCTACGTCCTTGTCCATAATCTACTACCCAAGAACCAACTGGACTAAAATATCAGTACATAGATGCTTTAATCTAATACATCATATGGCCATATCCTTTATTGAAGTATTGATTTAGAAAAACAAAAGTACAATTTTTGTTTAGAAAAATAGTTGTGTCACATTGTACCAAACCTGCTGTATTGCAGTCTTGCAGAGATTCATAAGGTACTATACTTTGGTGAAAAGTAGCATAGAGCAAGAGCACAGGAAGGGAATGGAAGTGAAGAGAAAGCAAAAAAATAATGCCAAATTTGTAGACAGAAACTTAACTACAGAATGCATAAGCAATAATAATTTTCAAACATGAGTGGCAACAGATTCTTTAAAAGAAGGGAATTTCAAGAAAGAAAGCAATCTTAGGAAAATGGCACTCTCAAGTTTCAGAAAACATTTCCTATACAAGCCTGCCCTGTCTGCCTCTCTCTCTCTCTCTGTCTCTATCAACACATGCAATGCAAGACATGCTGCTTAATCTGTGTAGTAACAATGTCATCTCATCCATCTTTTTCCCCTTTCTCTTTTTCCCCACACCATAGAAACAACAAAGTATACTCCCATTACAGAAGAAGAAGCTAAGAAGGAAGACACCAATCTTAACAAGTTAATCATCATCTTTTTCAATTCTTCTATCCTTTCCCCCCCAACCACTAAAATACCGTACGTACGTGTGCTCGAATTTACATTGTCTCTCTTCGCGCTCAACCAACGCGAATCCTATCCAACCAATCCACGCTTTTCCGTGCCTTTTCCATTTGTTGGTCAATGCTTCTACGGGGCTTCTCAAAAATCTCCACGCTCCTCCGAGATCTCTCCATCTGGTCGAAAGGCATCCTCAGCTTTGAGAACTTCTCGTCATTGGAGAATTTGTATTCGAAGTTCTTCAGCTTTTCAGGTTTATCTGTGCTTCGTCTTGGCTTTTCTCTCCTGTCTGTGCTTTTCCTTGGGGCTTCAAAACAGTCTGTGCTCTTCCTCGAATTTTCAGGTCGGTCTACACTCTTCCTTGAGATACTCCGCTGTGAAGGTGGCTTCTCAACTGTAGATACAAACTTCTTCAGATGTCTAATGTATTCTGGATATAGTTCCAGGTCACAATGGGTTCCACCCTTTAGCCATAAGGGTTCGTATTTCTCTTGACATAATTCCCAGAGCTGCTTCCCATGGGAGCAATCAACTACTTCATCAGAAGTACCCTGCAAACATGACAAAACAACAGATTAAATGCTAATATGCTTTTACTATAAACATTATGAAATTTACTTTAAATTTATATCTCATCAAGACAGACAAAGACAACTCGGATGACACCCAACATGGGCCAGCTGGGGGTTGGGTTGCTGTTCTATTACGGTTCCCTCTCCCTGTTGAGCCAACCCAACTTCTCTTCAAAAGGGTAGCCATAGAAGGGGCTGTACAAAAGTTCAAATTCTGAGGGTCCTTTAGTGTAAATCAGTAAATGTCCCATAATCAAGTATGGTACGTTCGAGTGTGGCAGCAGCCACTATCATAGGAACAATCCAAGATGTCACTTTTTCTTAGAACATAAGGTAATTTAGCAGTTGTTAGGGACCTGTTAAAATGGAATTTTTGAACTTTTTTCTTACAAATAATAAGAAATTTTCCCTCCAATGATGAATTTTTCCCCTATTTCTGTTATGATGTTTCATTTGAAGAGACACAAAGTGGCTCAAGAAAACTTCTGATTTACAGCCCCCTCCCGTAAGATGGGCAATATTAAGGTTCAAGAGATAGTATTCAGTTTCTAAGCACATGAATTTACACATGGTTCTCATTCAAACACAAGGAAATCTAGTATCCGCTATATTGAATAACGCTACTACTACTTTCAAGACACATCAATTGTAGAATATGGTTAAAAAGATGGATCTCAATTATTCTGATCGTCCTAGTTGCATGGAATCCTATTACATCCATATGTTTATGTGAGATTTTTGCATCTATACTATAAATCTGTTCCTAGTCTTAATTGATTCTAGAAGCCATAGAAACAGACATGCATACACTGCACAAAAAAGCCTAGGGAACAAATGTTTAATGGACTTTATATAAATAAAGATCAATATATACTTACATGAATAACCAGAACTGGACATTTCACCAACGGGATTTTGTCAATATTCTGCAGGCATGACCATCAAATGTGTTTAGGAAATAGTATCCTCATGGAAGTTTTTCTTTGAAAGATTTACAAAGTGAAGCATTAAACATTCATATAAAATGCAGTAGCAAGAGCATAAAAATGGTGTTGAAACTGTAAAGTGAAGGTGGTAGACTACGCCACAAGCATTTACCTTGTAGATGTCAAACCAGTATGTGCGCTTCACAGGATACATGACCCTTAAGCCAGAAAGTATAGGACTGTGCAGAACAACTGCCCTTAGTCGAGGCAGACGAGCGGCAAGGTCCACAGTAGGGCCACTTCCAACAGATTGGCCATAAAGGATAATATCCTCCTGCTTAGCACCATAGCTTTCTTCAAGACACTTGTAAGCAGCTTCTATATCTGCATAAGTATTTTGCTCACTTGGCTGCAAAAGCAAAACATGATATTCAGTGAAATGTTGGGCGGAATTTTAGAACTTCAGAAAGAAAAAGGAAATTTTATTGCCCAAGTTTTTTGCAACTACCCACCTTTCCAGTGGACTGCCCGTAGCCAGAGTAGTCATACCTGCATTGGTCAAAAAATACGCAAGAACAATTTGTTAAAGATACGAGAGAAATAGATATGCCTAGAACAGCCAACCGTGACTGACAAAAACATTTGCTAATCCAGGAGTCTCATGCGAAGAACTGTTGCCTATCGCATTATATATTGTCAGTTACGAAGATAGATGCATTCAGTTGTCATAATTTTATGGCTGTGTTTTCCTATCCTTTTTGTATATTACAGTTGGCAAACAATAGTGGTAGTAAAGCATAAAGTACATTACAGACAACATTTATGAATTTACCTTTAACAAAGCAATAATTAAAATTCGATATTCATATTCAGCCATAAGAAGCTAAGGCACAACCTAATTGCAATAGATGGAATGTTGACTGAATCATCAATTGCTAATTTGTTATCACGGATGCAGACTAATTATACAGACATGTGGAATGCCTAAACCTCTATCCTTTTATCCACCACTATACAAATAAGCAATTCATACCTCTTCAAACTTCACTAACACCCAAAATACTTCCCCAGAAAATCTAATTCAGCAAGTACAGTGAGACCTAACAAATTATAGGCAAGCCATGGGAAACCTATCTATATTCTATCTAGAATTCTAGGTATAACATTACTGTTCAGATTCTACTACAATGTTAATGATGTTCACATTGTGTAGCATTAATGTTCAGCTTCTAGAACAATGGTGTTCAAATTATTTTTATGACAGTTCAAATTGTATTAAATTGATGTTCATGTTTGCTACAATTGAAACATCGTTGAAATAGAATATGAACACTGTCATTATGCAATTTGAACATCATAATAGAGTGTGTGTGTAGTTAAGTACACCATTTCCCATCTAATAACAAGTGGTGGACTGGTGGTAACTTTATCACTCTCAACTTCAGCATGATGAAACTATGATTGGGCGAAAACATGTAAAGAGGAATGGCGATCCCACTTGAGAAGTTTTTCCCACTTGAGAAGTTTTGGCAAACTTTATAGACTTGAGTCCTTATGTATCATCTTAAAGCCAATACAAGTTTGACTCCTGGCGGGAGCCACCTATTGGCTTTTTGGTTTGAGTCAGTCAGCTATGGGCAACCTTAGCCGGTTTACCTCCTTGTGGTCCTTTGCCGACTAGAGTCACAAGGCAAATGTTACCTAGTGCACACCCTCGAATAGCGACTATGGGTTTCCCTTGTCACCCAAAAAAAGCCAATATAAAATCATCATAAAGGCATCCATTAACAAAGAGGAAATGGTCCTATCCTGAAAGTCCATTTTCCCTCTTATAAATAGTTGTAGGCTGTTTGCAGTATTTAGGATTTGCTTAAATGCAGAGTAGTTTAACAAGGAGGACAGAGGGCCCATCCTGAAAATTTGTTCTATCCAAAACTATCATACTATTTGAGTTGAAAAGCAAAATTATATTTGTCAATCGCTTAATGGTAAACCTATAGGACACATGAAACGGAGCTCAACCAACTGCCTAACCTAAAGATTACAAATAAAGGGACATAAGATAGGATTTGAAAAACTATGACTAAAAAATGTAAATCAGTTAGTTCATATGGGCTTTAGGCTTGAAAACTATTTCAGCCATCAACTTGTACAATACCAGAGAAAAAAAGACTAGATTTCATAAGGGATCTTGCAATTTTATACTCCCAATGTTCTTAAATATAATGGCAAAGCACATGCCAACTTGTTAATAATCCACTAATATATCACTTATAGCCTGAAAACTAAAATTTCCATCTGATTCTTCTCTCAGAATAACAGGTAAAAGCAAAACAAATGCCAACCTCCACAAGTTACCATATTATATTGCACCCAACCAGAGAAGACACTAGGAGCTAACAGCAGAACAGATATGACCTTTTTAACCTTTTTTATTTTTTATTTTTTATTTTTTTAAATTAGATCATCATTTATCATTCCTTCAATCAATTTTTAAAACATAGTACACCTTTCCATATAGGCAGAATAAAATCCTACAGCCCGCATGGCTAGCTTAGTTGGTTATTGAGTGACAGATGGATGACAAGGACGCAGGATCAAGCCTTGGCAACCGCAGTATGGGAGTCAATGAGTCACACCCAATGTGGTGGACTCCTTGTGGGCACCCAGCACTGGTCCTCCCACCTAATGAGCCACTGAGTCACAGTGATTTACCACCTCCACAAATCCTGTTGGGCCGGGGGCAAGGGATTTCTCCTTTTGTGAGCTAGAATAAAATCACCCAAATTTTAATGTCCAAAATCCACACACCAGCCACGTCACGATGCAATATGTTGATTCATCTAAACTTCCATATTTATCATTGACCATACATTTGAAAGCAATGATCAAAAATCAAACCTACTAGCTGATCTGTGATGCTCGTGAACCCACTATCATCTAGAAGTCCAAAACTGTACCAATACCACAGCACACATTTCAAAATCAACCTAGATGCCTCTTATAACCAAGCAAAAAAGAAAAAGAATTCCTGCTTATTATAATCCAATCCAATACATCTACCAAATGTAGCCAAATCGCTCCCCAATTAGCTCTGACCTTTCTGCACAATATCGCCCAAAAAATGAATAGATCTAAAGAGATAAACCGTAGCTTTCCCCAAAATCAACTAGTCCCAATCTGGAATACGCTATTACCAGGAAAAAACAAAAAAATTAAACCATTCATATCTGTCTGTAATCCAAAAATTTCAGTGAACATTTCGATTATAATAAATAAATTAAATAATTCGAAAGTGAGAGAGAATACAGTCCGTCCATTCATTACCTTTTTTACCAAGGAAAGCAACTAATTTACTAATTAAATAAGCAAAATCCCCCAAATTAACGGAATATATATTGTTTCGTTGTTGCGGAATTTAAGGAAGAAGCTTGACCGGAAAGCTAAGAGAAGAGAAACTGACCCCATGAGATTCACCTTGAGGTGAATGCTAAGCTGGATGAAGAGCTCGTACATCTGCCCTATATCGGCGGCGTTGCCGTGGGAGTACAGCAGCGTAGAGGTGGCCATCGGATACCGGACATACAGCGCCACAATCTCCGAGCCCCGCCGCGTCGGCAGCCGCAGAACGTCGACGTTCTCCCTGTGCGGGAACGGCTCCAGCAGCAGCAGCCCCGTCACGTCGTCCGTCGCCACCTTGTACGACGGCGGGTTCGGCGGGAAGAACGCCAGCTTCGCCGCCATTGATGACGTCACCCCACCCATGTTGTTTTCACTCCCCCCCACTCTCCTCCTATATATACACACACACACAAATCTGCAATCACCTCCACAAAAACCCCCACTCTCTATATTTATCAAGAAAATTCAGCCCAAAAACAAAAACAAAAAAAACACACAGAAAATTGAAATCCAGCTGAAAGGGAGTGTGTAGGCGATATATTTGTATATTTATATGTAAAAATGTTTGAGTATTTATATGTGGGTAAAGGAATGGAAGAAGAAGGACATTCTTTCTCCTGTGTAGAAGACAGTGAAGAGAGAGAGAGAGAGAGTAGAGAGAGAAAGCTTTTGGAGTGTGGGAAGAGATTAATTATGAGGAAAAGTTGATATGATGACCAGCTGTGATGGCAACTGTTCCTCACACCATGCCCACATGTGCATACTTTATTAAATACTACCACCACCCCTACTATTTTAACTCTACTTCAATTTCACTCCTATAATTTTTTTTTTTCTAATCAAGCAAAATTATCTTCTCTAATTTACAATATTCAATAATTTTAATTAGAATTAATGTCACCTGGAGTCTTCCGAGTATAATGATTTTATCGCGTTTAGTCCTAAATTTTCAAATTGGTCAACAGTGGTCCTTCGATTTTAAAATTGTCACCATTCATGGTCTAAGTTAATCATTAATGGTCCTCCAACTATTAAATTTTAACCAGTTATTATCTTTTTAAGAGGACTAGAGCTAGTTAAATTTTGAAAGTTGAAGGATCATAGATGATTACTTGGACCAGGGATGATAATTATTTAAACGTTGAAGCACCAAGGGTAGTTAATTTAAAAGTTTAAGACTAAACGTGACAAAACTATTATATTCGAAGTGCTTCATAGGGTATTAACTCATTATTATTATTTGTAGTAAACTTTATTTTATATTTATATATATATAGTACAATTAGAATGTACTTGCTTAATTAACTATTTTTTAAATTTGTTTCTCTTGAACTTGTGTATTTGTTTGTGTCTAATAACTTTTTTTTTTTTTGTAAATTGATTAAATAAATAACATTGAATACCTATAATAAGTTAATAACGATTCTTATTGATCTATAGCCTACCCTATATTCTTAATGAAAATGATACTCGCATTCTTAACTTCGTGACACAGTTAAGGGAACTTAACTGTTAAAAAAATCGTTCTTAATTTGGTGACACGATATGATTCCTACTCCATCAATTTCTAGTTTTAAGTTTTAACACCCTAGAAGTCATGTTTGAAAAAATCGTTAGGCGCTCTTCGGATGCTCGGAGAGCGCCTAGGACGTCTAGGCGGAGATTAATCGGCTCTTAAGCGTCCGTGTATTTTTTTATTTTATTTTTTATTTTTAAAAAAATTATTTAAGTATTTTTATTTTTTAAAGACTAATAATTATAAATTATATAATAATACTTTAATAGTTAATACTAAAATATTAAATATTAAACTTTAAAAATCTAGAGTTTATACAATTTAGGGTTATTTTGCTCAAAACGATGTTGTTTTGAGTGAAATAACAAATTTAAAAAAAAAAAAAACAATAGTTAATCGGCCGACTAGGCGGCCTAGAAGGTCCCTAGGAGGTCTAGTCGGCGTCTAAGAGACCTAGGCGATCAGCGCTTAAGCGGCTTAGGCGGAACTTAGGCGGTCGCCTAGCCGCCCAGCCGCCTAGAACATCATTTAAAGTGATAGGCTAAGCGGTCGACCGGAACTTAATTAGCACCTAAGCGGGGATTAATGAGCGCCTAAGTGTAATTTTTGCAACACTGGTGTTAATTGATATTGTCTTCATTGTACGACCTTAAGTTGTTTAATTTCTTTTGTCATTTTGCTCAGTTTTGTTGTATATCAAAAAATAAAAATTACTATCTTGTTTAATTATTTTAAACGCTTAAAAATGAGTTCGCATACTAGTTTTGTCTAAAAACATAACTCTTAATTCAGTTTTTAAATAAATGCACGCTCGAAATTTATTTACTAATATTAAATTAAATAAAAAAATAAATTTATATAATTCAATTCAATTAATTGAATTAAATACATAAAATAAAACGAAGAGAGTATATTCTAATTTATATTACCTTAGGTCGGGTGTTCAAAATACACAATTTACATAATGAATGTTTACGGTTCCACCTCCCACCTTATAAGGTGTACCCGGATCCAGGGTATAACTATTGCCTTCCTCTTTGATTAAAGCATGCAAGGTTCTTGCTATAATATTTATTATTTTTTGAAAATACCCTAAATAAAAATCATTTTAAAACTTCCTATAATTGGGACATGAATATAGGATATTTTTATTGTAGTATAATTTGGATGCATTTTATTTTGATATAAGTTGATAGGATATGGATAAAGGGTTAAATTCTATCACCAAAGTGGGGAATATTTGGACTTTTTCAAGATATAAGGGCTTCTATTGCTCTTGGTATTTTAATTTATCCAAAGGACCGTTTGGGAAAAAGTTGGGAAAACATCACAAAAATAAAAAAGAAAAAGAGATTGTCCTAAAAGCTTAAAAAGTATTAAAGAAGAGTTTTGCTTTTGGTACCACCCCAAAGCAAGCTTTCATTTGGGCATAGCTACACTGATTTTACCATTTTAGACACCCTTTGGTGCCCTAATCAATTAAATTTCTTCATCAATCTATTTTTCCCAATTTTTTTTTTCAACTTTAATGTATGTATGTATATATATATATATATATATATATATATATATATATATATATATATATTTGAAAAGCTTTCATGTTTATATTATTTGTTAGGAAATTGATTTCAACGAATCAACGGTGAAAGAAAATAATTAAACTTCATGTTATGATAAATTAAATGTTGAAGAATAGGTAAAGATTTGGCCAGTTGTGCCCGCATGGGCAGCTCAATCGGGGCGCAAATTATATTGTGGACCATGGTCCACAATGCATTGTGGACCATGATCATAGCTGATACTGTAGTTGTGTTGAAATGATACTGCGATTGTGTTGAAAAGATACTGCAGTTGTGTTGAAAGGAAACTGCAGTTACATGAAACGGAGGTCATTCATCCGTTCAACACAACTGCAGTATCCTTTCGACACAACTGCAGTATCTTTTCAACACAACTACAGTATCCGTTCAACACAACTACAATTCCATATGGATGACACGGCCTCTGTTCCGCGCAACTGCAGTTTCCTTTCAACACAACTGCAGTATCAGTTCAACACAACTGCAGTATCAACCATGACAATACATTGTGGACCATGGTCTATGGTATAACGTCTGCAATCGGGGCGTGGGGGGCCCTTGGGGTTGAGGATTCAACCTTTTG
Organism: Ipomoea trifida; assembly: GCA_003576665.1. Classification (NCBI taxonomy): domain Eukaryota; kingdom Viridiplantae; phylum Streptophyta; class Magnoliopsida; order Solanales; family Convolvulaceae; genus Ipomoea; species Ipomoea trifida. Next base: position 16,725,406 of record CP025654.1, read on the forward strand.
GGAGGAGAAGTCAAAGACACGACTCATGTTTTGATGGGGAGCTTAGAACATGTTTTCTATAGTGTTGAATGTTGGGATGATAGCCCCGAAGGGTGAGTGAATGAGTGAAGTATGATTCTTATACTAAAAGGTTATGAATTCAATTCTTGTTAACACTTTTTTGGTCGAGCCCATTACCCATGTTCTTTTCCCAGTGCACACTCTCATGTAACAGTAATAGGGATTTCTTCCAAAACGTAGTCAACAAAGAGGAATTTCTTGATAGTTTAGGAGTAGGTTACATTTTATTTTGTAATAAGAAGGTAGTAAGTACAAGATTCAAGCTTTAGATGCAATTTCTCTCATTGTGAGAGATTAAACTGCATTTTTACCTTAGTTTAGCTCATGATAGGCATTATATTATACCAATCGATGTCATTTGCCTTCGAAACATTTTCTTTATCGCTCTTCATTAGTTACATTTAGTTTATATTTAACTTAATTGTTTTCATCGGTTGCGATTGAGATAACTTTGCAATAATCAATCCTAACTAGTGCTTAACACCTCAGACTTTGTGAATCAATACCCCAGAATATTTTCGGAATCCATAAATTTAGTTGAGCTCAAATGTTGCAAGCATGCAATCACTCTGCATAAAAGTGCAATTGACATTTTTTTGCATATAACATTATGGTTACCATTCATGTGGAGATAAAGATTTAAGGTGTGTTTGGTTCATGGAATTAAACATAAGAAATTAAATGTGAATGAAAATCATACACATTGTTTGGTTGATAACTTTTTAAAACACTAAAATTTGATTTCCCTTATAATTACAAAACTCATTACATATTGTAAATCAGGTATCATTTCTTTAATTCAACCTTATCCTTTCTCATTTTATCCCCTATTCATTTCGTCGCCTCCTCATTTCATTGACTTCCCTTATAATTACAGAACTCGCATTAATTTTTTATTTATATATTTTTAAAACCTTTATTCCAATTATAGGATTTTACATAACCAAACATCATTATTGGTAATCATTCCAATTCCACCATACTACCAAACATGCAAAATACATTCACCAAAACTCATTTCAATTACAAAGTATTTAATTTCCATTTCAATTTTGATTTCCATATTCAAACCCAACACACCCTTAGTTGACATAGATTCTTTGTCTAGAAAGATAAATAAGCAATCTTCATATAAATATGGATGAGAAGAGGCCTTCAATCACGTTATTTGCCTACTTTTATGCAATTTTTGGTCATGAGGATACATTAGCCAAAGTAGTCCCACATTGTTGGTTTTGGTGAGGGTTGGGGTACAAGTCTTGAGTGATGGTGAATAGACTTGTAGATTTTGAAATTTTTTTTGAAAGGTTAAAGCAACCGGGTGGTGACTTTAGCTTCTCGTGAGTATGCACCCTTTAAAATTGTTTGCACGTAATTTTGTCTTTGTTAAGTTTTAGGTTTGGTCATAATTATGCAATGTAAGCAGTAAATAAACAAGGGGAGATAGAGATAGATTTTTATAGTGGTTCGACTATAACCAGCTTACTCCACTCATCTCTTTAAAACTCATAAGGAGGTTTGCACTATCTTAGCTTCCATTACAAGTCCTGAACGTTCACACTTTGAACACAAAGCCAGCCGTGAACTCCAACACCAGGTTTTTCAACTCCTTGAATGAGTTTACTTCGCCTCTTTCTACTGCTACTGAATAGAGATTACATGGCTTGAAGAAAATGATTTCTTCTTTCTCTAACTAGAGATCTTGGCATTGATAATATGGATTTTCACGTTTGAGCAGCACAAGTCTCTAAAGTTTCTGGATGTAATCTTTTACGCTTTGTCTCTCTTTCTCAAATGAACACTGGTCGCTAGATAAGAGTGTTTAATACTTTTTAACACTTGAAAATTTTAAATGACCAGCACCTTCTTCAGTCTTAGAAGAGGGTATTTAGAGGCGAATGAAATAGTTCCGTTGGATGGAAAAATTATTCTCAAAACATCTATCGGACCAGCGTGTAGAGACCGGCTGGTAATCTGGGGGTTAGGTGACTTTTCAGACTTTCCAGCCGTTGTGGACTACTTTTACGTTGTACATATCTTTTTGTTTTTGCACAAATTGTCTAGGCTTTTAAGGAAAAATCTTCATTGGGATCGATATGTTTATAGGAGTTTTTATTTCTCGGACACATAGGCTCAAGTTTTAAGGTTTTGGACTGTAGGCCTAGAGAATGTCTCAAGTAGTCTTTTCGAATGGTTAACTAGGTTAACGCTTCGAACCTTAAACCTCTTGAATATGAATGGTTGACCTTACCATCTGTCCCTTTATACTCCTTGTAAGGTAGGTCCTTCCTTTTCTTTAACCTTCGCAACATTTCGGTTACTAATGATTATCCTTACCATTTGTTCTTCTAACACTTCGAAAGGTAGGCCCTTCCACCATTCGGCCTTTGCAACCTTTCGGTCTTGAAGTCTCCTACTCTTCGAATCTTCAGTCTTCAGTCTTCTTCTTCTTCTTGAGCTATTCGAGAGATAACCATTCGGGTTACTCTTCGAATTGTTTGTTGCGACTGACCTCTCGAGTTATCATTCGAATGAATAGAATTGTTACTTCACGATTATCTAATCTTCCTAGTTGGTACGCTTTGCCAGTATTGAGCTAAAATGTCTCTTATCTCCCGTCTAGTGGTTCCTCCAATCTTGTAGTCGCCTAACCACTTGTTTGACTCAACAACATTGTGGGCTCCAACAAAATATTTAAAATATTATATAAATTATGATATAAATATTCTAGGGAAAAAAAAAGGTTTCCACTACCTTCGATTAATGAGTATACCTATTATACTTGATCAAATTTGGCACTCACTTTATTTTGAATTTTATTGTGGAAAATATTGATTCCCCTCTTTGGACTGTTTTTCATGTGGCATGAAAAGCAAAATCCCTATGCGTGTGCACGCGCATGATTGACCATGAATTACTACATGTTACCATATCATTTCCAAAGGGACCAAACCATTATATTCATAAGTCAAGACAATATTGTCCATAAATGACCAAATATCTTTGAAAAAACATGTAACCAAAGGAGAAAACAAATGCTAGAATATCACCACATTATTTTATGTGTGAATTTATATATTTATATAGTGACGAGAATGACGGGCTTGGTTTAGTTAGAAAATACACTATTATCGATTATAATGAATATTTTATGACTAGTAGTGCGCTGATTTAGACATAATGATGAGAATACCTTATTTACATTATGACTAGAGTAGCTGATTTAGATTAATATAAAAAAAAAAAAAATTATAGCAATCAAAGCGATGGATCGCTAGTGTGAAATAGCTAAATCTCATTCGTGACCTTATAATATCTAAATAATTTTAATCATCAACATTTATTTACTTATTTTGGTAGTTTCAAAGAAAATAAATTTTGAATTTGTAATTTTCTATTTAAAATTATATCTTTGTACTATTAGATTATTGTTATAAATAATTATATATTAATAGTGGGCATTATTCCACTTTAACAACAATCCCCTATTTACTAGTCATTTTACATAAATTATTTTCTAAATAATATTTTCTGAATTTTCAAACAAATACTTAACTTTTAAAGATCTTTATGTTTAATTTATAAAATTAAAACTAAATGTAAAAAAAATTATATGTTAAATATATATGACTTGCATTAACAATATGTTTTTTTTTTTTTGGAATATGTCGAGAATTGTATAGCATTCCCGTGAATATGCCAATTGAATTGTTTGGTAAGTTATTTTATTTTTGGAAATAGTATTCTTGTGAATGAGTTATTCCCCTTGCAAGATTGTGTTTTAGGTTATTCCTAACTCCTCAAGAATAACTCTTTTTTGGTTTTACCTAATTTATTTTTACCTATTTTTGTTATGTATTATAAATGTATTCTATAATAATAATAATAATAATAATAATAATAATAATAATAATAATAATAATAATAATAATAATAATAATAATAATAATAATAATAATAATAATAATAATATAACAATAACAATAACAATAATAGCAACAACAATATTGTTGTTGTTTGTGTGTGTATAAATCAGTGTGGAGGGTAAATTTGTCTATTGAATGCTTGTTGCATTTCTATTCGTCAACCCAATCAATATAATTCTTGAAATCAATAATTCCTTCGACAAATCAAATAATGGTTCTATTCATTACCAATTTCATTTCTATAAAATAAGATTTAAATTTGTCAGACAATTGACTTATTAATAACAAAGCTTCAAGTTTGACTTCCCGTGAGAATGATCTATTGATCTTCTTTGGTTTGATCCAGTCAATTGTAGACAACTTAGATTGGTTTACCTTTTCGTGAGTCTTTATTTGCTAAAGTCACAAGTCGAATTTTATCTAGAATGTATGTATCATCAATAGCGGTTATAGACTTTCCAGGAAATCAAAGATTCTTATTTTCTTAAGATTTATTTTATGAATCAAACATGCCGTAAGAATCACAATTCGATCAAAACTAAAATTCAAGTGCATGCAGAATCCAAATATGCTGCCATTGTTGCCTTTGTTTGCGTGTGCATTAAGCATTTTGTTTAATTAAGATTTATTTAATTAAGCCACTCTAGCAAATTTTTATTGCGAAGCAATTTTTATAAATGATGATTTATCAAATTATGTTTTAACTTTATCATTTCCTACTTTTTCTTGCATTTAATTTATTCAATTTGCCACATGATGTAAAGTGTTTATCATTTTTTGAAGTTTATGTTTGATATATCCCAACTAATAAAATATACAAGCTAGTTAATTAGCTAAACCATCTTCTACAAAATTTGGATAAATTTTTAGATGTTTTTGAAATATTCAAGATTTTTCACAAAATCTAAACGCCCACCACTGGAGTTTGAACTTATAACCACTCATTTGAAACGATAATCAAGATGCCATCACACTACATGATAGTTGGCAATAAATTTTTAGTTTATATGGAACATAATTTTCAAAAGAAACGATATGATAGAGATTTTAATTAACTAATCATCTTCTATAAAATTTGTTTAAACTTTATTTGAAACGAGGCATAAAAGTTTCAACAAATTTTATAGATGACTGATAATAAACTATGTTTTAACTTTATCATCTCTTTTTTCTTTTTTCATTTATTTGATTTGTCACATGATATAACATATCTATTGTTTCTTTGAATATTAAGTCTCGTTTCAAATAAAGTTTAAACAAATTTTATAGAAGATGATTAGTTAATTAAAATGTCTATCACAATGTTTTTTTTTTAAAAAAAAATTATTTTCAATCTCAACTAAAAATGTATTTAAATTTTGTAGATCAGAAGATGATTTATCTAATTAACTATATTTTAACCTTATCATCCACCATTTTTCTTTCATTTATTCAATCTATCACATGATGAAAAGCGTTTTATTATATTTTTAAAGAATACTATGTTGTAATTCAACTAAAAATTATGAAAATTTTACAATATCTTAAATTACATTGTCATGTATTTTGTAAAACTATATATTTTACTTTGCAAGCTGTACTTTGTAGTACTTTTATCTATGTAAAAAAGTGTGAATTAATCTAACCATTTGTCTAGGTTGATTATCAAGGATTGAAAATTAATGAAAAATTAAAAAAAAATGTGGTAGCATTTATGTATTTATGAAGGTACGTTTAGAAACACTTGATAATGCATTGACTAATAATTAATAGTGCACACGCTTGCATGCACTATTATAAATTTTGAGTACAAAGGCAGTTATATGTTGATACACTATCAAGGATTTTCAAATGCGCCATTGCAATTAATAATTACAGAAATATTACCACACTTTTTTCTTAATTTTTAATCATTGATCAATTCAAATAAATGAATGTGATTAATTTACACATTTTATATGTTTGCGTTTAAGTGAGAACCATTTCTTAGGTGAGAAAATGTAAACTATTACATAAAAGTACACAATCTACTACATGAATGCACACAATCTACTACCTTAGAGTAGATTATGTATATTTGTGTAGTATATTGTGTGCACTCATGTTGGTTCTCACGTTCTCATCTAAAGAGTAGTTCTCATTTGATCATATATATATATATATATATATATATATATATATATATATATATATATATATATATATATATATATATATATATATATATATATATATATATATATATAAGCTAAGGATCTTGTGAAAATAGTACCATAGGAGATAAATAAAAATCAATCTCAGCTTTACATTTGTAAAAATTTGACAGATCTAATAAGATTTTTAAAAAAAAGTGCGGTGACATTTTCATAATTATCATTAACTTCATTATACAAACTTTAACACTCAAATATGCAAACCTGGTAAATTTTATAAAATTAATGAAAAAGCTAAATTTTAAATCTAAACCGTAAATGCTAGACTGTAAGCAGTAAAAAGAGAATTATTAAACCAAATAAAACCAAAAACTCAGTCATAAACTCTAAAATCGAAATCCTAAGTGCAATGCACTTTCACATATTTGCCAAGGCAATCGTTTAATACTAAACATGCAAAATGTTAATACTAAATGTGCAAACCTATAAAAGTCTTGCAGATTTTAGTGTTCAAGTTTGCATTGTAAAGTTGGTGATAATCACGAAAATGCTACCACATTTTTTTGTTTTTAATTTGATATGATCCGTCCAATTTTTCTAAATATAAGGCTAAGATTGGTTCGTTTTTATCTCCAAAGAACTTGTTCTCATTTGATCCCATACATACATACATACATACATACATACATACATACACACACACACACACACACACACACACACACACACACACACACACATATATATATATATATATATATATATATATATATATATGATGGTTCACGTGCGAAGCTTCTCCCAGGTGAAAAATGGAATGAGATTTGAGACGTTGATCTAATCTAGATCAACGGCTCAAACTGAAGGAAAATTTAAAAAAAAAATGCTTCCTAGTAACATGGATGCAAATGATTAATTAAGTGTCTTGAACTAACGCACCTTAAACTTTGAACTTATGCACCTTAAGCTGGAACATAATGCACCTTAAGCTTTAAACATACACAGCTTAAGAGTTTAACTCATGCACTTTAAACTAGAAAGTGACGCACCTTAAGCTTTAAATATACGCATCTTAAGCTATAAACTTATGTACTTTAAGTTATAAACTTACGCATCTTAAGCTTTAAACATACGTACCTTAAGCTATAAACTTATGCACCTTAAACTTTAAACATACGCTCCTTAAGCTATAAACTTATAAACTTACGCATCTTAACATATAAAATTACGCATCTTAAATTTTATACTTATGCACCTTAAGCTGTGACCTTACGCACCTAACGCTATAAACTTATGCACCTTAAATTATAAACTTACGCACCTTAAGCTTTGAACTTACGTAGCTTAAGTTGTGACCTTACGCAAAATGACCATAATGCCCCCACATTTTTAAAAATTGTTTTCATTTTGGCCTGTTGATTTTGGCAAGATCAAAAGTTTTGATTAATCCACACGTTTCAAATGGGAGAAGCTCCTCACCTGATCCCTTGTGTGTGTGTGTGTGTGTGTGTGTGTGTGTGTGTGTGTGTGTGTGTGTGTGTATATATATATATATATATATATCAAATGCGATAATAGGCTTCAGGTAAAAAATGGTGTAATCTCAACCCTTGATCTAATCAAAATCAACAGCCCAGATTGAACATAGATTAAAAATACGCTGTGACAATTTAGACTTTTTTGCATCTATGTCAAATTTAAGGTGTGTGGTTTTCCTTCTTAAGGCGTGTGATTTTTGTGCTGCTGTGTGTTTAAGGTGTGTCATTTATTGAAACTTAAAGTGCGTCGGTCGGCCTAAAGGTTTAGGTGCATGGTTTTCCTTCTTAAGTGTTCTGTCTTCCTTTTTAAGGTGCGTTATTTTCTTTCTTAGGGTGCGTCATTTTTTACAGTTTACTTCTTTAATTGAGGCCACACCTTTAATTTTTTTTTCGTAGTCCCAAAACACAACCACTATCCTTTCACAATAATGTTTCAGCAATCATTAATGGACATTGCCAAAGTAACATAGAAGAGAAGAGATGAGCACCAATAATAGATCATGGGTTTATAACAACACATTTTTTTTTTTCAAAATTTTCATTGATTTGGGGCATTAATCTAGATTTGATTCAGAACCAGTCCCTATATATATAAGTTAATAGTTGGTGTGCATGGGAATCTGGTTAGTTGGGTGGTTGGTGCAAGCAAAAAAAAAAGAAAAAAAAAAGTGTAATTCATAGGATTCTGAAGGTGGAATGACAATGATTAAAAATGGTAAGCATGTTAGGTGGTGTGTTCATTTTATGTTTGCTTTTGGGCATCATTATGAATGTTTTCTGCTCTGGTCAAACTTGTCGCCGCCCCCTCTCCTGTGGGGGACCCGACTGAATATGAAATATGAAATATGAATCACGGGTCGCCCCGTCTTCCACCCGGGTCTCTCATCTGTGACTGTCAGCCTTATTTCTTTCTTTCTTTCTTTTCACATGCGTGTCGCCTTCCTGTCCAGTCGCCACCATGCATGCGTCTTCTGAATTTATTTATTTTTTTAAATCGAGAAAATATATACATTCTTAATAATATATTGTCAACTCAGTATATTCAATTATGTATATTTTTGTCAATATTACATGTAAAAGTTGACTTAAATTGAACTAGTGTTTCAAATTTTATTACTCCTAACTCATTTTAACTTTTTCTTCTTTGTTTATTTTTTTAAAGTATTTTTTAGTTATTTTTAAATTTAATTTTTTTTTTGTGTTTAATAATATTTTTAGTTTAATTTCTAAATATATAAATTTTGTATACTAATACTAAACTTAATATTAAGAAAATTAAATTAAATGTAATTTCAATCAAGTCTCGTTAATCGAATTAGACACATAAACTGAAACAGATGGAGTATTAAATTGTCACTTTAAATATAAAATATGATTCAACCTACCATCTTGTATATACTTGTAACTTGCTCTCAATTTCATTTTATGTATTTGGTTTAATTAATGAGATCTGAATAAAGTTATTTGTTATTAATTTTTGTTAATATTAAATTTAGTATTAATATACAAAATTTTATATGTTTAGAAATTATATTAAAAATGATATTTTTTAAATACAATTTTTTTTTTGTGTAAATTGGATGAAATTAAATTAGGCCAAGTTAGAAAAAAGATGACCAAATAAACATAGAGAAATTTTGATAAAAATAATATAGTATAGATGCTAAATTAATACTTTTGCATGTGATCAATAATCTAAAAATAATCTAACTTTGATTAATACTTAGACATTATTCCTTTTTTTTTTTCTAAATAAAGAATTAAAATGACGATTAGATTTTTTTTTTAAATTAATTTTTGGTGACGAAGGAAACCCGCATCCACTATCTGAGATTGTACATTGAATAAACCTAGTAAACCGTACTGAAAAGATTATGTGAGACGTGTTTGATCGAGGATGTGTTGTCAAGAATCGAACTCGTGACTTTCAAGTATGAAAATCATATGTCACGGGAAATTATTGCATGGACAATGGTCAACATAGCTGTGTAGACTACGGTTCAAAACGACATTGTTTTGATGTTTAAAACTTTTTTTCTTACTCTGCACGCGTGTTAGAATAATGAACATTATGGAGTAAGATAATGTATTTTATAATAATATACTTTATGTTTTTTTTTTTTGTTTGAATACTACTAACTCTATTACAATGGAGTATATGTTCATAACTATTTTCTCAACCTATTATTAAAGCACAAGAGTGCCTCCACTGAGGCTCGAACCCACCACCTCCCGTATTAAGAGAAGGGTTTGATACAACTGGACCACAAGGTCCTTGACTACTTTATGTTTTTTTAATGATTGATATTTCACCTACTCAAACATTTTTGGGGCTTTAGGAAAATATATTGTTGATCATGCCTATGGTTGTTGAGATTAGATGCTAAGAAGATTTCTTTGGTAGGGCTTTAAAAAGTTGTGCAACATATAAATTAAATTATTTCCCAATCACAAGTAGTCAGTCTACTAGTGGCCAAAGCTAGATTACCCCATGTAAAAAACTATTAGGAAGAGCCCTAGAACCTACTTTTTTTTTTTTTTAGTATTGTATTTTTACTTCATCTAATATATATACTTAGGTAGATCCGTGAATGAGAGGAATGGGCTGTTTAATTAATTAAAACCATTTTGATTAATTCGTAATTAAATTAATTTGGCTGGTTATTAAATTACTTTTTTTTTAGTACTACTTTGATTTGGTTAATTAATGGTTTTAAATTTTTGAAAAAACTTTAGTTTTCAGTTAATTAAGTTAAAAATGCAAAATCCACCAAATTGATCGAATTAACCAAATTAATGAAAAATAAAACATATAATATATTTTTAATGCATAAAGAATTATATTATATACAATAAAAGTTTGTTCCATTTAGTTAATTATTCAAAATACAACTCATTTTAGTTAATTCAATAACTTGTATTTTGGTTTGGTGAATGGTTTTACTAAAATAAAAACTTTAATTTGGTTAACTTGGTTTGAAATTAACCCATTATTAATTGAATTATCACCCTACTAATGTTAGATCACAAGCAATAGTAATTACCTAAAAAAATTTTAGAAAACAAATATTAGAAAAAATCACAATTTTTATTGCTCGAATGTTTAAAAGTTATAAATGTAGTATTTGTTTTTAGATTATTGTAAATCTAGTTCTTTAATTAGTGAGCTAACTGCAAATTTGAGTATCTTACTATATTTACAATTAGGTTAACAATTGAAGAATTAAATTTGCAGTTAGATTAACAATTGAAGAATTATATTTATAGCAATTGAAAGATATAAACTACATTTATATTTGGGAGTACTAGTGCCTTAGGAAAAAAACTCAATCGAATTAGGCAATGAAACTGATGCAAGAATCTATGATGAAAGAAAATAATCAGTATAAAATTGATCAAAGTGCTAAGTGACAGTTTATCAAGTAGGAATGGTCTAAAAGTGTCACAAGGTCAATTTAGTTTTATTATTATTTTTAATAATACTAAATAAATTTATATATTTGATACTTTAATATGTTAAGTGTGCATAGGTAAATACTTCTTAGTGGATTGTGGATTTTCAAATCGACAATACTTTTTAGCTCCATATCGAGGTATACGTTATCATCTCCAAGATTTTGTCAGGCAAGTTCGTGACCTTAAAAATGATGTTGAGTAATTAAATCTATTACATGCTTCTTTAAATAATGTAATTAAGAGGATATTTGGTATATTAGAAACGAGATTTATGATCTTCAAGTCAGCAACTCCATTCCCTTATAAGAATAAAGCAAAACTTGGACTAGCTTGTGCAAGACTTCATAATTTTCTTCACATGAAGTGTCGAGATAATGATGAATCTCCTTCACCTTCATCAACCAACGAGGTAGATAATTTTGAACAACTGTTTGAAAGTCAAGAGCAACAACGAAAGTATGCAGATGAATGGAGGGCTAAAATAGTTTTGGATATGTGGAGAAACATCCAACAATGCGAAATCAATTCCAATCAAATGTAATTATATAGTACTAACAAGATGAATATTTTAATATAATTCATACTTTTTCATTCTAGACATTTTGATAATTATATTACTTAACATTAATTGTTTCGTTAGTTCAAGAAATATTTTTATTCGTTATATCATTTAGTTAAAATTAATTGGTATTTTCTTTATGCAAAATAAATTCTAATTTTTTGGCAATCATTTTTTTTTTTGCAATGCATTAATTTATTTATGATTTGTAAAAATATATTATATATTATAAAAAATTTTGTAAGAAAATTATAAATAATGTATTAATAGAAGTTATGAAATGTTTACAAACGTGTATTCAATTTAGAATTTTAATGACTTAATGACTTTTATAGACTTTTTAATATGAAAATATTTTTAAAAGTTTATAAATGTTTGTCCTGCACTTTTATAGACTTCTACAATTGATGAAAGTCTATTTTTTTTAAACCTAGAAAGATTCTCTAAAAGTTATTTAAAATTCATTACTTTAAAACTGTTTGAAAGTCTATAAAAGTTTTGATTGAATATACTTTTTTTGGTAAATTAATAGGAATAAGATCCAAATTAGCTACCGAATGAAATGTGAAAGTGCAATTTGGCCATTGAACGAAAAAAAAAGGTACAATTAAGCCACTCAACACTCAAAATGTATGCAATTTCACCTGATAGCATGTTAATGCCCCATCTAACAGGTTGCATGTTGACATGGAAAATGACTTGGCATTTTTTTTTAAATTCCCTTTTCATTTTTTTGAAAAACCTTTTATTGCATAAAATCTACTCTAGTATGCACCTTGTCATTTCCTTTCTTTCTTTACTCAGTCTTCACTCTTTCTTTCACCATGTACTAGGCAAATTAGGCAAACTAAGCTTCAATCATTCTTTCACAAAAAAAAAAAAACTTCAATCAGAAATCTCCAAATCAAATGTGAAATTCTCAAATCACGCCTGAAATTCCTATTTGGTTCGTTGTTGCTTCAGGTTTTCATCAGATTGAAGTTTATCAATTCGTAGCTTCATCAATTTGTAGTTTCAATTTCTTATAGTCCGTTTGGTTCACTGAAAAATATTTGAAGGATGTATATGTTCATACAAGAGCACTAGGTACTGCAGCAGATTTTTTACAAATTATAATGATAGGAAGTGCACAGGGAAGAGAGGTTTTAGCACCAAAGTAGTGTTTGGTCCACATTTTACTTAATTTAGCTCCAAAGTAGTGCACTAAGAAGGGCTATTTCATTTGATTTATTAACATCTTAATTATTATATAAAATTATACTCCGTAAACTGAACATATATCACTAAAAAAAAAACGAATATATATTGCAGCAGATATCTGCTTGAAAAGGGTTTTCAAAAATAAAAAGAAATAAAAGGAAATAAAAAAAATGTGAAATCATCGTCCGTATCAACATGCAACCTACTATATGGGGTATTAACATGCTATCAGGTGAAATTGTATACATTTGGAGTGTTGAGTAATCTAATTACATTTGTTTTTTGCTTAGGGCCAAATTGCACTTTCATATTTCGTTCAATGGTAAATTTGAACCTTATTCCAAATTAATATTATGTAGAATAAGGTAAAAGTACTAACATTTGAAGGGATGATGGAGGGATCAATGTGAGTAGGTGAAAAATAAACATTCTTTTATGGCATGTTTGGTTCACGGAATAGGTAGGGAATGGCATAGCATTCCCAGTAATAACCTATTCCGTCGTTTGGTTCGCATTTGTATTCCCAGGAACATCATTCCTGGGAATGAGCTATTACCCTTGCAAGGGTAATAGCTATTACCAGGGCCCCCCCTGGTATTAACCTATTCCTGAGAGCTCAGGAATAGATATTTTATTAATATTTCTCTTTTACCCTTATTTAAACTTAAAATTTTTTACGCCACATTTTTTTACAGATTGAATTCATCGCATCACCTCTCTGGCTCTCCCGTATCACCTAAACCTAATTCTCATCGCATCACCCCTCTCATCGCACAGATCTCCTACCGCCATTGCAAATTGAGAATCTTCATCAAGGTATTCTTCTCACCTTTTATTTGTTTTATAAATTATTTTATATATGCATATATATTTAATATATATATATAATAATATATATTTATAAATCACCGTTGCGGCTGCGGCGTGATGCCGCAGCGCAACAGCGCTGCGGGCTGCGGCGCGGTGCCGCAGCCCGCAGCCGCAGCAGTATTACTGCTGCGGCTGTGGCACACCGCCACAGCCGCAGCAGTTATTAATTCTAATATACTGCTGCGGCTGTGGCGGTGCGCCACAGCCGCAGCAGTACGTAATTTTACATACTGCTGCGCTGTGGCGCACCGCCACAGCCGCAGCAGTATATTAGAATTAATATACTGCTGCGGCTGTGGCGGTGTGCCACAGCCGCAGGCAGTATGTAATTTACATACTGCTGCGGTTGTGGCGGTGGCTGTGGCACACCGCCACAGCCGCAGCAGTATATTAGAATTTAATATATATATAATATATATATATATATACGGCTGCGGCACCGCGCAGCAGCCCGCAGCAGGTTTTATATATATATATAAATTGATATATATATTTCAATATTAGGGTTTGTGATTTATATATGCGTTGTTTTTGATTTTTTTATTGTAATTTGTATGTGTTTTTGATATATTATTTGTGAATCATTGTTATAGTTTTGAGTATTGTATGGTTTACATTTAATTTGCAGTTATGGCTCGTTTGCGTTAATAACTCGTACTGAAAGAAGGAAAAGATGTGTAGCTGTGTTGCGTGTATGGTTGGATATATGTGCTTCTGTGACATTATTTATAATGATGATGTATATGTTGACAATTTTGTGTTCTAATAAAAAGCGAATGAAATCTTATATTATTAATGCTTTAGGGTCTCGAGAATATATGTTACGAACAGTCTATTCTTGTGATGAAAAATGCATATCTCAACTTAGGATGAATCGACATGCTTTTGTAAAGTTATGTACAATGTTACAAACTATAGGAGGGTTAAGGCCAACAAGAAATATGCTTGTTGATGAGCAAGTAGCAATATTTTTACATATTATTGCTCATCATATAAAAAATAGGATCATTCAAAATAATTTTCAAAGGTCAGGTGAAACTATTAGTCGATACTTTAATGTAGTATTAAATGCTGTATTGAAACTCCGGAATCATTTATTCAAAGATCCTGAACCAGTTCCAGCTACATCAACAGATCATAGATGGAAATGGTTTAAGGTACTTAAACATATCCCCTACACTTGATTTATAACAAATAACTACAATGTGAATATATATTTAATAATATTTGATATAATTTCTAGAATTGTCTAGGCGCTTTAGATGGAACATTCATTACAATAAAAGTGCCATCAGAAGATAAACCTAGATATCGATCTCGAAAGGGTGAAATTGCAACAAATGTATTAGGTGTATGTACACCTAATATGCAATTTGTCTATGTTCTTCCGGGATGGGAAGGATCTGTAGCAGACAGTAGAGTTCTTCGGGATGCATTATCTAGAAGGCATCCACTTAAGGTCCCTAATGGTAAGTATTATAATATTCAATTTCAAATATGATCTAATATAATATACATTCTCATTTTATTATAAAATTATGTTTATAGGTTGTTACTATTTAGTTGACGGAGGATATGCTAATAGTGAGGGATTTTTGGCACCATTTAGAGGTCAAAGGTACCACTTAAATGAATGGCGTCAAGGTCATCAACCGACAACTCCTCAAGAGTTTTTTAATATGAAACATGCAGCTGCTCGCAATGTCATAGAACGGACTTTTGGTTTATTAAAAATGAGATGGATATGTTTCAGCAGCTTGATCGTGTATTACAAGAGGTCGATGGTTTGACTTTAGATGAAATGGACCTTGTTTCGTTAAAGCTCACTGATCATCCTAATAAAGTCGCTTTTTTCCTCAGTCTTGATCCTGCTCGAAGACTACAGTGGATCAGAAGATTTCTTGCTAGCCATTAGTCATTATTGATATTTATATTTTATGAACATTGCTACTATCATTGAATTGTTTTCAGTATTTTGTTTTAAAAAACATATGTTATTCGTCTTCTGAATATTAATAAATGTTCTTATAATATATTGATTAGCAGTTGATAGAAAATTATTTGAATTTTAATTCATACATAAATTTCATCATGTATAAACATTCTTGAATAACTGATGATCCAAATCTAACTTAGTTTTAAATTACATAAGTCAAAACTCAAAATGATTCAATAATAATAATAATAATAATAATAATAATAATAATAGTAATAATAATAATAATAATAATAATAATAATAATAATAATAATAATAATTTTGCTCAAGGGCATTTATGTCTTTTTAATATATATTCCATTTCTATTCCTTCCGCGAACCAAACGCTGGAATACAATTCCCAAGTCTATTCCTTCAGCGAACCAAACGCTGGAATACAATTCATATTCTATTCCTTACCTATTCCATTCCTTATGGAATAGTATTCCTATTCCCTTAAAATTCATTCCGTGAACCAAACGTGCTGTTAATGTAATCCAAAATTATGTCCTTTGGATTAGCGAAGTCGGTTTATTAACATTAAATAACATGTATTATATATCCCCTTGGGATTAGTGTGGAGTGATGTATCATAATATCATAAATCATATATTAGTATAATAATATTGTCTTTCGGTAATCGGTACACAATATTTCAAGAGTTAGGTAGAATATTTGTCACACTTTTTGTAAAATAATAACATATTAGATCGTAAAAGATTTACAATGATATATATAAATCTTTTCACATGTAAATCTTTTCACTAAAAAAATTATAGATCAAAATAGTATAATAGTATATTGAATATAAGATCTGAACTTAACTATTTTGAAATAAAAATAAGTACTCCTTTTTTTTTTTTTACAAAAAATAAAAAAATAAAAATTGCCACTTTTGCTTTCCGATGTTCATCATAATTTAATTTTTTATAAACATTGTTAAATTAATTTTTACTTATAAAGAATTTTGAGCTAGTTGTGATATTCCTTTAGATTATAGTCACACATGTGTGAGACTGTCTCACATGTCCTTATTCATGAGACGGGTCGGGTCAGGTCAAAGTAAAGTCATACTTATATGATCAAATGTAATACTAATTATGAATACTTTTTTTTCTTTACTTATAAGAGAAAATGTAATACTTTTGAGGAAAAATGTAATACGTTTGAATTTTTATGTAAAAGTATTATATTTTTCATCAAAAGTATTACATTTTTCATAATAAATAATGTTGACAAGTGACCCTTATTTATAAGGGAAAATATAATACTTTTGAGTAAAAATGTAATACTTTTAAATCGAAATGTAAAAGTATTGCATTTTCCCTTAAAAGTATTACATTTATCCTTATAAGTAACAAAATTTTTATTCATGATTAGTATTACATTTGAGCATATAAGTATGACATTTGTGTGTATAAGTATTATATTTTTATATTGTTCCGACCCGACCCGTCTCACACACGTTTTGCCTTTAGATTATGAGTGAAACTCGTATAGTCGTATCCACTACTTAAGGGTGTGCAAGAACTAGGCTCTACTGCAAATTATTATGTGGACCCGAGTCCACCATGCAAGGTGGGACCATACACAATTTACATACTAAATGTTCACAATTTATCTTTTAAAAATTCACAATTTGTATACTACGAACACACAATGTTAAAGTATATGTAATTAATTACCTTGTTTTGTATTCACAAGTTACTTTCAAATACTGCACTCACAAAATATTAACAGATTAAAATTTGATAACCCTGTATTGTATTCACAAATTTCCTTCTGCAACTGTTATATGTTTTGACTTAAAAACACAATTTATATTCTATAAGTTCACAATTTCAATACTAAAAATACACATCAATTGACGCAGAATTACGTCGTTTAGGATAAGAGTCCACCTTACAAGGCAGACTCTGGTCCATGGTATAAGTGTATAACCACTCCTACTCTACTCACTAGGCCGCGTACTCGAGTTGTGATATTAAAGGCAAGTAATACTTGCTGTGTAACATGGTAACATTTTAATATTTACTTTTTTAATTTCAAAAGTTAAAATTAAGTCTTCCAGTTTAAGCTAAAATTTGAAAAAAGTTGGTAATTGGTATCACCAGTTTGCTCTGTAATATCAGGAATGAGCATAAGAGGAAAAAAGTACTCTCTGTTTGTAAAAATGATACTCCTTACTATATTGAATGTCAATAAAATTTTCAATTTTTTTTATAAATATAACAACATTATTTTTTAACTCAATTGTATAAAATATTTTTAAAATTAAAACTAAGTGCCTTGTACTCTTACCATTATAATAGTTTTTTCAATTAAGAAACTAGTTATAGTAAACGCACCAAGAAAAATAAAAATTTGGCCGTCAAAGAAACGAGAACAAGCCCGTAGCGAAACTAACTAGCAATAAGATTTTCCTTTGTCAGATCTTCCAATGTCATTATACTTGCATATCAAAGAAGATGTACATCTCCTACTCCTTTTTTTTTTTAATACAACTGACCCTATTACATTGTAGTATCTGTTCGTCTATACTTTTCTCAACCTGTTGAAGCACAAAGAGTCAATTTCGAGATCTCCTCCACTGAGAAATAATGTGAAATGTCATTAGCATCAAGTGCCTTGAACTAATTATGTCAACGTAATTCGACCAATCACTACAGTATCCTTACTAACATTATTATCCATAACTATAACATTGACCACTAGGAGAGTACGAGGCACAAATTATACTGTGGACCATGATCATGGCTGATACTACAGTTGTGTTGAAAGAAAATTGAAGTTGTGCGGAACAGAGGTCATTCATCCGTTCAACACAACTATAGTATCAGTTCAACATAAGTGTAGTATCAGTTCAACACAACTTCAGTTCCAGACGGATGAAACGGCCTCTGTTCCGCGCAACTGTAGTTACCTTTCAATACAACTGCAGTAGCAGTTCAACACAACTGCAATATCAGCCATATGATCCATGGTCCACGGTATAACGATAGACTAGAGGTTAGGAGGAGCATTTAAACAGTAGTTATGCCCTGGACCCAGGTCCACCTTGCAAGGTGGACCTGGGTCCAATACGACGTCGTTTCACAATTTAAAAAAAATAAATTAACGGCTTTAACAACTCCTCATCGCAACAGAACACAAACTCGCTGGAACTCTGTTAACTCTACTACAGATTCACACATTTCAGGGTTTTTTTCCTGTACAGAGTATCTGCTCAAACAACATGATAATGCCAATATCCTTGATTGGGATGGGACTCGAACCTGAGACCTTCCATTTGGAATGGTAACAGTGATGCCATCAGATCACAAGGTACTTGGCACATTTCAGGGTTATATGTTTAGTAATTTTTTTTTGTTAAATATAGTGAAAGGCGTCGTATTGGACCCAGTTCCACCTTGCATAATTTGCGGCATTTAAAGGAATAATATTTGAAGGAGAAAAGCGGGGGAAAAAAAAATTCATTTCACAATAACTAATTGAAGTTGATTAAGTAGAGTATTTATTGGGAAGAAAAGAGTGTTTATGTGAAGTTTGAATTCCTTGAGATCTACTACCCACTATATATGTACGTAGTGGTGATGTATGTTGGAGTTGTTGTGAATGGTCGCTCCCTCACGTGCAGCCATTTCACATATTCATACATAGGGAGGGGAATTAAGTAAGTGAAAAGACTCAAAACTTAATAATTAGTGGTTGGATTTGGTGAGTGCTGCACTGGTTTCTAGGTATCCTTCAAAGAAGAATGTGGGGGCTCACTTCTCTATTTAAATCTCACTTTAAGTTTTAACCACATCTCTTTTATTTTCTTTAACACTATTCTTGTACACAAAAGATAGAAATTCACTGCTCTTAAAAGTAACTCAACAGTTTATTAGGTGTGAAAGTCCACTATATATTGAATGTAATACACAGTGACTCACACGCATTGAATGTGACTCTCATAGTGCGACTGTCAAGATTCATGTGTCTTTGTCCGCAATTTACTACTCAGGAACCAACTAAGCAACATGTGCGTGTTGAACGTTATTCTTTTTTAACTGAGAAAACTCATTTCTGTATAATCATATACATAAATCACAAAAAA
>CP025654.1:16745263-16813498 GCA_003576665.1 Ipomoea trifida
AAAAAAAGTAAAATGTACCAAAAAGCATGGGCGGGACCTAGAAATCATTTGAGTGGCGGCGAAATTTAAATAACGTTAAAAATGTTAATGACAAAATATCAAACATACATAATAAGGTTCAAATACAAAATACATTATAAATTATAATAGAATATTTTTGATAGACTATATGATAGTTAGGGGCGGGGTAAAAAATACTTGAGTGGGGTGAAAATGTGAAATTTTAAAACATTTTGAAATACTATAAAAATATTTATGACAAATATGAAACATAACCAATTAGATAAAATAATTTGTATAGAAAAGACACTATATATATTCATAAATACTTTTTTAAAAAAAATTTAACTTCTTTTAGTTATATCAAGTTTAAGTATTTCTAAATTAATTTGAATATGATGAATTATAATATAAAGTTGTATACTACATTAATTAAATGATGACTAAAAAACATTTAATTTGTTTTGATAAAATAAAAGAGAAAAGCTAAGGACAAGTGCTACTAGTGAGATTTGACCTTATGATATAAGCTATTTAACTTCAAGTTTAAAATTTTAACCAACTAAACGACTCAAACATTTATTAATTCACACATAAAAATAGATTACATATATAAATTAATGCTATATATATATATATATATATATATATATATATAGACACACACACACAGAGTTCGAAACCGTCTGCCACCCGGGTTTGAGCCGGTCAGCTATGGGCAACCTAGGCTGGTTAACCTCTTTGTGGACATTTGCCGTCTAGGATCACAGGGCGAGGGTTTACTCACATACTCGGAATAGTAGTGGGGTTTGCCTCGACAAACCCAATATAAGGGGGTGGTGTGGGTGGGAGAAGGGGGCAGTTGCCCCCACGGTCGGTCCGCCCATGCTAAAAGCGATGGGCTTGGCCGAGATGCTGTTCACAAGAATTGAATTCATGACTTTTAAGTACGAATTTTTGAGTGTAATACTTTTGTCACGTGATTTTTATCATACTGGATAAATTTTACTTTTAATTTGTGTAATATATGAAAATTATTTGTGTAATATATGAAAATTATTAAGATAATATTATATGAAAAAACCAAATTTATCAATACAAATTTATGGATGGGTAAATCAATAAAATTTGTTGACATTTAAACTGAAAGGATTTAATTATAGATAAATTTGTAAGTATTTCAGCATTTTCTTAGCTTGTAGCAAAAGGACCATAATTCCACAAAGTTGACACATTTGTAAACTAAATTTTCGAATCCCAATTATTAAAATATCAAATTAACTAGTCATAAATAACTCAAAAGACTAAAAAAAAAATTATCCCTATAAAATAAGTGGCAAATTTATGGTTTCAATAGATGCTATACTCGCACTTATATCATAAATCAAGATTTGTATTAATTATAATCAATATTTTATTTTAAGAACTTTGATACTCTTCAAACAAAATAATAAAAAAAAAAAATTGAAGAAGTTTGATATGGTAATTTTAGTGTGTGGCATACTCCTTAGTGTGGTCGTGCGGCTTATTTTCAGCCATTAGATTACATCAAGCCATCAAATCAACACACAATATGCGTACCAAAATGCACCAAAGGATTGATAAAACACACCATTCTGCACTATAATCAAATGCACGTATTCACTTAAAATTCATCAGTATACGTAATAAAACACATCATTTTACGTATTAAAATGCACCACAACGTGCCTCATGTTAAATTATAAACATACACTATTTACACATATTAGAAAACATGTGCTAAAATATGCACCATTCTACGTATTAAAATGCACCACAACGTGTGTTAAAATGCTCAATTCCACTTATTGAAAATCCGCATCCCAAATTATAAACATGCACTATTACACTTATTAAAAACATGTGGTAAAATACATATTTTCTAATAGATTCTTCTAGTGGCAATATTGTTGGCATCGCGGTCGAGAATGACCTTCGATCACTTCATCAGGCGGGAAATTCAAGATCGAAGTGCCCCACTGGCTGTCTTGGCCCATGTTAGCAAGGTGATCTGCACATTGATTGCCCTCACGAAACACACGAGTGATCTCACATTCTTGGAACTGATGCATGATGAATTTGCAGTCTTCAATCAACGTGTCAACTTCAGGTCTAGAATCCGTGTCTTTGCTCAAATCTTGAGCCATCGCATAAGAATCTGTTTCTGCAATGATCTTACTGAAGCCCCGGCTTTTTAGCGATGAGTAGCCATTCCCAAAGGCCCCATAGTTATAGCAAAATAACGTGAACATGACACCTAAAATTTACCATTTTAGGGCATCTTTATTAGGCCATCCCCATTAAGGGGATTTTGTGAAAATTTTGAAATAGTAAAATGTGGGGATGAGTTTTTTTTACAAATGTGAGGGTAGTCTTTTAGAGTGTTTATTTCCTGCAAATTTGAATTTTTTGCACGGAGAGTGGGGCCCACTTGTGGGAAGAAACTTGCGCTCTCACGCCCAGGCGAGAGCGTAAATTATTATTATTATTATTATTATTATTATTATTATTATTATTATTATTATTATTTTAGTTTTGTAATTTGTTTTTTTTTTCTTCCACTCTCATTTTCATTTTCTTACTCACACCTGCAAAATCCCCTAAAAAACTACCACTATTGAGGAAGACCTTAGTGATTTTTGGTGTGGTTTTTGAGGAGGCATTGCTTACGTGGATCGGAGAAGAGAGGAAGAGGAGAGAGAAGAGTTCAGCTCTCCATACAAGGAGCTGGTTTTTAGTCTGTGAAGTTGGCCCCACTATGTGTAAATATTGGTCGCATTTGGGCACGTGAGGCACAACCATAGCGCTTAGTCGGGTGTTTTAATATGACTTTTTTTTTGTTTTGTTTTGTTTTGTTTTGTTTGTTTGTTTGTTTGTTTTTTTGTTGTCCAGATTTGTATTGTTTTGTATTTTTTTTTTTCTTTGTCTCTTCATCCCATCTTCTCTTTTCTAGTTACATCCACAAAAATTTCTCAAAAACTAAAACTATAAGGGATGCTTTAACATATCGTGATTTTGTTAAAAGGAAGAAAATGAAAGGAAAAAATTGTGATTCCTATTTACTGAATCAATTATGAAGTATTACATCAATTAAAAAAAAAAAAAAAGATTAAAAGTGAAAGTAAATATAATATGAAATGCTATAATTACTAGTCCTAATGATGTATTGGCACTTGGGCTAATCAAAATGAGTCACACCTCTCAAGCTCATTGGTCCCCACAAATTCATCTTTAATTAATTTTGTTTTGGAGCTTTTAACAATTTCTATTTTATCACATGAAATTATGAGGATGTAGGGTGTTTGGTTGTCAAGTTCAAACACTCCCCACATGCCTCTTCCCTCCTCCCTTCTTCCAAAACATTTATTTTGCTATTCCTTTCGATCCTTTTTACACGTTGCCCAATTTTCCCCCATCCCAATTTTCTTTTAATTTAATCCTATTTTTTAAAATCTATATTTTGGCCGATGAAAAAAGTTCATTGTCACTATACAATAGTATGTATTAGGTAAAGTGGTAAACTCTGTTTTTGCATAATGACCCGTAGAGTTTATTACCGAAATGGTCCCTCGACTATTGCAAAATTACCAATTTGGTCATTGACAATTTTCGTGCCCAATTAAGTCCATCGACTTTGAAAATTTTAACCAATTTGGTCCTCCGTTTATTTTGCCGTTAAACATCGTTAAATCGGGACCAAATTGGTAATTTTGTCATAGTCAAGGGTCCATTTCAGTGAAAAACTAATTATCAATTTGGTCCCTTGACTATAGCAAAATTACCAATTTGGTCCAGATTTAACGGATGTTTAACGAAAAAATAAACGGATGACCAAATTGGTTAAAGTTTTCAAAGTCGAGGGACTTAATTGGTCAGAAAAAATTGTTGATGACCAAATTGATAATTTCGCAATAGTCAATGGACCATTTTAGTAATAAACTCTGACCCGTAAATCAAACAAGAAAAGTAATTTGCACACTGCGTGATCGGCTTAACTAAGATGGTGTTAACAAGATCCAAATTATGACATTCTGATATAAGAATCATGCTCCACTTACTAGTCACTCTTTTCGGGACAAAAAATATTTTTATTCTTAACAATGCAATATCACAATTTCATAATATTTTTGTACTGTTTGCATCCAAAAAAAAATCATTACAGAAACACAAATGGATAAACAATTATGACAATTTTTTTGACAGATAGATATAGTAAGTTCTATTTTCATAATTAACCTTAATAATATCAAAAGGTGAAGAACAAGTGGATGGGGACAAAGGAAAGCAGCCAAGACAGCCCACAGACAGTGGTTTTTAGTATTATGTGGGCATAGCTTATGGCTCCTATGATATCCAAATGGATCAAAATTGGATCTGCCACACTGCTTTTGTTAGGTTGTGATGATACACAAAGCCCAAAGAAATATATTTGCTACTTCAAGAGAGAAAAGAAAAGAAAAAAAAGCTGGCAAAATAAAACCATCCCGGCCACTTGTCATTATGTGTTTGTTTGGTCCAACTTATGTCGCAATTTGTCTATTTTCCGAGTTTTTGATGATTCTAATTAGGAAAATGCTAATTTTACTCCCAATTTTTACCCTCTCACCAAATTTTAGTTGACACCCACACGATGAAGATAACTAAGCATTCATTGACATATCAGGGAGTAAAGTAAACGAGTAAAAATAGGTCGGGAGTACATGTAGTAGAACTCTTATAATTATTGACTACAAACGAGGTTGAGATATAATTTAATGAAAAATCACCATTTTGGTTCCTCAATTGTTTCCTAATTGTTAATGTAGTTCATAGCTTTCAATTTCAACTAATTGATCCTTAAATTATTTAACATTTCATCAATTAAACCCTTCGATGATCAAATTGACGAAATTTTAAAAATGAGAAAATCACCATTTTAATGTCTCTGAAGGGTTTAATTGACAAAATTTTAAACAACCCGTGATCAAATTAGTTGAAATTGAAAATTAAGGACTACATTAACAGTTGGGAAACAATAGATGGACAAAATGGTGAATTTCACTAATTTAATTATAATTGAGCTTTGTATTAAGCTATATACTTAGATTATATTCAAGTTTGCCAAAGGCCTTGTGGTCCAGTGGCATCAAACCTTTCCCTGTATACGGGAGGTGGTGGGTTCGAGCTTCCGTAGTTTATGAACAGATACTACACTCTAATAGAGTTAGTAGCATTCAAAAAAAAAAAAGATTATATTCAAGTCTTGGTATCTTCTTTCTTATTAGGTTTAATTTAATGTGTGTTTGAAAGAGTGATTAGAGAAGTTGTTTGGATGAACTGTCGTTTTTTTTTTTTTTCCTGAACGCTACTTACATTGTAGTATGCCTCTACTGAAACTCGATCTCATGACCTCCCATAAAGGAGAGTCACTACATGTCGGGTTGTTATGCCGTGGACCCAGGTCCACCTTAGCTTGCAAGGTGGACCTGGGTCTACATTTACATACACTATACTCTACATTCACAATTTGTAAACTCCACATTCACACATTACAGGATTATATGTTTAGTAACTATACTTTACATTCACATACACTATACTCTACATTCACACATTCAAAACTCTATATTCACAGGTCCTATACTCCACATTCACAACTTGAGAACTCCACATTCACACATTACAGGGCTACAAGTTGCTAGAACTTCTTAACTCTATTACAGATTCACACATGCATAACTCTACATTCACGATTTCTATACTCCATATTCACAATTTGAAACCTCCACATTCACACATTTCTGGGCAACTCTACATTCACAAAATCATAAATCTACATTCACGATTTCTATACTCTACATTCACACATTTTTGGACAACTCCATTTTCAGTAATATGTTTCCTAATTAAAAAAAAAAAAAAAGAAAATAAAGACAAAAACGACGTAGTTTTGGACCCAGGTCCACCACAGCATAATTTGTCCTACATGTCATTTAAGCACAAAGTGCTTGGCGGATGAATTGTGGTTAAAAGTGTGATATGATGAGTTTCAATTCGTGACTTTCTTATTATTTTGATTTTTTTTTTTTTGAGTACTGCCGACTCTGTTACAAAGAGTCAACAGTTGCTTTCACTGAGGCTCGAATCCACTCCCATCATCCATGTGAGAGTGTTAACATTCTGTTCATAGCTACTTTCTCAACCTAATGAAGCACAAAGAGTCAAGTTAATGGGACACCGGATGCCACCAGACTACAAGGTCTTTGGCTTATTATTTCGAATTTAATTATTAAAGAGGGCAGAAGGAGGAAATCTTGGCATAATTATATTGCTAAAATAAGGAGAATAAAATATGGTATGCAACAAGTTGATGTTGTGGATTCAAGGGTGATTTCGAAACATCAAATGCAGAATTTGTGCCTTGATGAGAGTTTATTTCTGTGATGGAAGTTTTAAGCTCATCGATCTAGTGAATTGAGTTGCTGGAATTAAAAATTTGGGGGTTATGAGAAATTACGTATCAACATCCTTGATAAGTTAACAAGACAAATTGATACGATGTTACTATAAATCGTATCAATAAGCACCTTTGGAGCAGGTAATCTATAATTAACAATTTTGTCTCAACTTCTTTACTGTAAAAGACTACAATATTCAAGATTGACGACTTGCCTCAAATAAGAGAAAGAAACAAGCATACTTTTTTTTTTTTTTTATTTAAAATATATATTCATGATATGCTTCCTATGGTAACTGAACTCAGGAATTATGGTCAACAAACAATACGAGCTGACCAAATTAAGGACAAAATGCTAGGCATATAAGTTTTTCCATACGAAAAAGGACTTTGAACTCTCGACTTCTCTTAAAGAATAAGAGTGCAATGCCTCTGGACACCAACCGGGCTAGTTAGAAATTAAAGAATTGTTAATTGGCAGACAAACAAACATTGCACCAACATAATACCTAGTTTTAGGTGGAGACAGTTTGCAAGATAACTAACCTTGGCAAGCTAAGGCTGTGTTCACTGCATTAGCCAATAACAAGATGACAATCACTATCATCTAATACACATTTCTAGTCTGAAAATAGTTATCGAAAGAAAACAATTTATCTGTATAGTACTTGATTTCTAGACATTTGAACTGACTGGTGCAATGCACAAAGCCTAACCCAATCTAATGCCCCCAACATGGTTCAAGGCATTTTTTTTTTTTTTTTTGCACATTCTTATAGCATCTAACTCTATACAAACTCTTACAACATTACTTGTTTGTCTTTATATCATAATGTACATGTGATTATTTATAATTAATTTGTAAAATTTAGATCTGTACTTTGAATCTTTGATCATAAATAAGTTTACACATCATATTAAGTTGAATTATGAAAATCATCAATACATAGTGTATACTTGTGATTTGTCACTTTGCACTTGCACATAATAATTAAAGTATGGTGTTAATTTGAAACATAATTCGCATGGTAACCCTAGTCAGTAAAGGATCATAAGGAGGTAAATTAGCGTACCAAGAAAGACAATATTCCGCTTCTACTGAGAGTTGAACTTGAAACCTTGTGGTTACTAAGTTTTTTTTTTGAATACTACTAGCTCTATTACGATGCAGTATCTGTTTATCATAACTACTTTCTCAACCTGTTGAAGCACAAGAGTCAGTAATGCCTCCACTGAGGCTCGAACCCACCACCTCCCATATAAAGAGAAGGGTTTGATGCCACTGGTTACTAAGTCAATAATCTTTATTTCTCAAACTTTCTTCTCTAGTTTTTTATTTTTCATTATTTGTTTCTATTTTCTAAATGTATAAATAAATGCATCTTCTATTTTTATTTCTCTAATTTTTTTATTATATTTCTCCATTTGATAAACGCACCTTAAATGATTTATTATGAATGTTAATGTTTTAAAATTAAATGATAGGTGAATGAAGCCTTAGCCATTTTTTTTTATATATGTAGGAGGAGGTCCCATGGTTATTAATTTATGGGCTCAATTTTTATTTCTAACGAGAATTGGGTATTAGTTATTTATTATGAATGTTATGTAATATTTTAAAACGAAGGGTGGACAAGGACATAACCAATAACATATATAGGAGGTTCCATGACTATTTATTGATATAAATTCAATTTTATTATTTCTAGTGAGAATTGAAATTTAGTTATGAGAAAATTTCACTTTTGATCTCCTGACTATTATACATGAATTACATTTGGTTATTAACTATTAAAAATTTCTAATTAGATGCATGACTATGTAATTTGTATCATATTTGGTCTTGTCGTCCAATGTTCTGGTCAATTATTGTTGGCAGTGCTCCTTTCGAAAGGAGTACTTCCGGAAGGAGCACTGCATTTGCTTCATCTAAAAGAGCACTACATTTACTTCTTTCGGAATTAGCACTTTCGACAATGATTCGCCGAAAAATTAGACAGTACGACCAAACGCCGATACAAATTACATAGTCATGCACAAAATTAAAAAGTTTTAATAATCAATGACCGAATATGAATTATGTATAATAGTTAGGGACCAAAAGTGAAATTTAGTTGTATGTCACTTATTTTATTTTATTTTTTGAGAAATGTCACTTATTTTTTTGAGTAGTTGTATGTCACTTATTTATTCTGCCTTCAGTGAGGACTAAATTAGAATTAGTGTACCTGAAATTGATTCTATTAAATACTACTATTCAATAAGCCCGTCTAGCTCAGTCGGTAGAGCGCAAGGCTCTTAACCTTGTGGTCGTGGGTTCGAGCCCCACGGTGGGCGTTTATAAAAATTCCCCTCTTCACTAGAAAAGTCAAAAGTATTTCCCCAAATAATACTACTCAACAAGCCCGTCTAGCTCAGTTGGTAGAGCGCAAGGCTCTTAACCTTGTGGTCGTGGGTTCGAGCCCCACGGTGGGCGTTTTATTAATATACTCCTCTTCAACAGAAGACCCAAAATCATTTGCCCAACACAAAACGAGTGGTTTTCTCTAACAAAGCCCAGATAAGATCTTGTGTAGCCCGCTCATCTATAATTTGGAAATGGGTGTTCTTCAACTTTTTGATTTCTTAAAAATTAATTAATTAATTATTTTTTTTCAGAAAACCTTTACACATGAAGATAATTTAGTTTTTGGGCTAATTTTGTGTAACTTAGATCTTGTAAAATAATAATGCTACATATAAAATTGGACATTAAATTTTTTAATTATAAATTCCTATCAAGATGATAGGATAATATTACTAAGAAACAGAGAGCATTATTAGGGACAAGTATATATTAGGAATAAATATATCTTCAGTATTTATTTTGAGTAGTATTGTATTCGGTTTAGGACTCCTATTGTATTTAATATCTTTCTGTTTCCTATTATCAATATATGTGGAATTACGTCCTCATCTGTATCAGTCACTAGGTTTCTTGCTATGGCTGAGAACCGTGACAGCTCTGTCGGAGTATCCTCCGAGCGGACTGTTTCTGGTGCTGCTTTTCCCATTCCCGTTACCTCCAACAATAACCTCTCCTCCTCTGTCCACCATTTTATTTCTATCAAATTGACATCACGAAATGACCCTTTTTGGAGAACTCAACCGGTGCCCTTTCTGAGAGGTCAGAATCTGCTTGGATTTGTCAATGACACGCTGTCTTGTCCAACGTTTGATGTGCCACCGGCGACGACGCCCTACTCTTCTCCGGGGTCGACTGTTGATTCCTCCATTGCCGCTTGGTTCCAACAGGACCAGGCTATACTCTCTATGCTGATCTCGTCGCTGTCAGACATGGTCATGCACTTGGCGGTTGGCATGACAACATCCCAGCAAGTGTGGCTCTCTGTTGAGCAGTCGCTACTCTGGTTACTGGGTCAACTTTAAGGTCTTCGCTAGGGTGATGAGTTCGTTGCAGACTATCTCGGTCGAGCCCAAATGCTTGTTGAGGATTAGGCGTTGGTTGGCCGGGCAGTGACACTCGACGACCAGAACCTGTACATCTTCCGAGGGCTTCGCTTAGAGT
This sequence comes from Ipomoea trifida, assembly GCA_003576665.1. Taxonomy (NCBI): domain Eukaryota; kingdom Viridiplantae; phylum Streptophyta; class Magnoliopsida; order Solanales; family Convolvulaceae; genus Ipomoea; species Ipomoea trifida. The sequence goes on from CP025654.1 coordinate 16,755,289, forward strand.
TTCGACTACTGGTGGCCACGTTGACGGCGAGGAAGGAGTTGGTTACGTTAGCCGAGCTTTCTAATTTCCTGGTGGCGAACGAGTTTATCTGTGGTGATGAGTACGTCACTGGTGGTGCTATAGCGGCTTCGGCTGTTATGGTGGCTTAGCGTGGGCGTAGCAAAGATGGTCATGGTGGCGGTTCTTCGCGTGGAGGCTGTTGTAGACGCTGGCAGCGAGGTGGCCGTGGTTGCAGTCGCCAGTCTTCACCGCGGTGTCAAATTTGTAGCAACATTGGCCACACGATAGTTGCATGTTACCAGCGCTACACTACTTCTGGACCTCAGGCGCACATGGTTTATTCTAATCAGGAGGCTCTTTCTACTGTTGGATTGCACAATTGGTTCCCGGATACCAGGGCAACCATACATGTGAAGCTTGATTCTAGGTTGCTATCCACTGCTGATGAGTAAACGGGGCCTGATGTTTTAGGTGTTGGGAATGGTACAGGTTTGCCCATTTATAGTGTTGGCCATGCACCTATTTCTACTCTGTGTTGTTCGTTTACTATCTAATGTTTTACATGTTCCTGGATTGTCTGCCTCGTTATTGTTTGTCCATCGATTTGCGACTGATAATCGTGTTTTCTCTGAATTTCATCTTACCTATTTTTTGTGAAGGATCTCGTCACCAAGGAGGTTCTGTTCAAGGGGACCAGTTTTGATGGCCTCTATTCTCTTTTTGTGTCTAAGTCCGATCCTGCTGCGTTGCTGTCTACTCGGGCCACTCCCTCAGTTTGGCAGAACCGGCTAGGTCACTCTCACCGGTGTGTTCTCAGTAAGATTCTGCAGTTATGTCCGACTACATCGTCGAGTGTTAGTGAGTCTTTATGTTCTACCTGTCAATTAGGGAAGTCAGCTCATTTTTCTCTTCCTCGTGTTAGTTCATCTAGTTCAGATGTTCTTGAACTATTGTATTTGGGCATTTGGGGCCCAACGCCTTTATTATCTAGTAATGGTTCTTGTTACTTCGTTGTTTTTATTGATGATTTTTCGCGGTTTAAGTGGTTTTATCCTATGCATCAAAGGTATGATATATATGTGATTTTTTAGCGTTTTCGTGAAATGGTCGAGTGTTTGTTTTCATGCAAGATAAAATCTGTTCAGTCTGACTTGGGGGGCGAATACCAAAAATTACATAATCGTTTTGTTGAGTTAGGTATTGTGCATCGCCATTCCTATGCCTACACGCATGAACAAAATGGGCGTGTGGAGCGCAGGCATAGGCACATTGTTGAGATTGGTCTTGCCTTGATGGCTCAGGCTTCGGTTTCATCTAGGTTCTGGGAGTTTGCGTTTGAAACAATGGTATACCTGATTAATAAGATGCCTACTACTGTTTTAGGTCGTGTTAGTCCTCACTTCAAGCTTCATCGTTCTCCTTTGTCATACACTTTTCTTTGAGTTTTCTAGATCAAACAGAAAACATGTTTACTAGCACATACAGTTTTCCATTTTGAAAACAAGAAATGATTTTTCAGTTCTCTAGAAAACTGAAACACTATTAAAAACTGTTTTCTAAATGGAAAACAGAATCAACTATCATCTATTAGACAATATGTCGCTATAACCAAATTCTCAATATTATCTACTTACATATTTGTTCATTACTATGATTATATTCATTATCATCTTCTATCTTTTCTACTTGCATTACTTATTTAAACATAACTTATTTGCTTATGCTTAAAATTATACATCATTCACATTATCAAAAGTAAAAATTGAAATATATACCAGGTTTTATATTTCGATTGAACTCAATTGATTATTCAATTCGTTCGGATATTTTTAGTTATGTTACATCGTATACAAGTTTGGTCCATATATTAAATATCGAAATTTCACATATATTACTATATTAGAATTCAAAATGAAAATTACCTAAAAACATAATAAGTGTGAATGAAGGTTATACCCTTCATTTATGTCCGTTTTTTCTGTTAAGTTTTTTTTTGTACATTGTGCTATAAAAGTTGTACTTTACAATATATTAGACAAACATACCCCTACCGTTATAACTTCCGTTATCTTTTCCACTATTGTTATCATGCACATGCATCCACTATATATTTTCTTATTTTCTTCAATAATAATAATATATACACATTATATATTAGAGCTATATACTTATATGTTAGTTATTTTCTAAAATATAAATATAACATTTATAAAAATATTTTATATTATTATTATTATTATTATTATTATTATTATTTACAATAATTTAAATATCTAAAATCTAAATAAATCTAAAATAATAAATTTAAAATTTTAATATAAAATATTAATATTGGGCACATACTTTTTGCGCATCGCGCATAAGAAAAACTAGTATATTATATACATGTCATTCAAATGAATATATCTAAACATATTTTAAATATTAGCTCAAAAGTAGTAATATTATCTAAACTAAATTTTATGTGAACTTAATAGGTTATTGATTCGGATATATATTTATTTATGTTATATACAAATATAAATTTGGTTCAGATATCAAATGTAAAAATTTTACATATATTGAACTTAAAAGTAAAATTTATATTTATTCTATTTAAATATAAGGTCTAAAAATCACTTGAAATTAAACTTATTGTTAATTTTATAACGTTAATCTAAAAAAAAATAAATTTGAAAAAATAAGTGCTAGTAAACACGTTTTCTAAACAGAAAACAAAGAATGAAAACTGAAAAATAGAAAATAGAAAACAGAAAACAGTTTTCTGTTAGTAAACATGCCCTAGGTGTTGGGTTTTTGGAAACTATTGAGTATAGACAAAACATATGAATGCTTCCTTATGATACTTAGGCCCTGTTTGGTAAATGGCTGTTGGCTGATTGGGTTGGCTGTTTGAGTTAAAAGGTATGATTTGTTAATAACATTAGCTAATTGTAAAAAGTTGTTTGATATATTGGTTGTTAGTTGATAGCTGTTTGGTATAATTTTTTTTTCTCAAAAAAGCTAATTGAAAAGGCTGCTTTGAGTAGCCTTTTAAATTTTAGTATTTTAAAGTTACAAAAAGCTTATTAATCAAACAACTAATAGTGATCAAATAAGCCAAAATTGGCTGATAGACTGATTATTTACCAAACAGGGCCTTAAACAATCCTTCTGATTATGTTCTTTTTTGCGAGTAGTACTTCTGTTGTGACATCCTTCTAATCGACATTTCTTCCCATTTAGCTTTCTTCCGGCTCAACTTCCTTCTGAGTGTAGTTTCTTTCGATAAATGGTCACTAGTTGGGATCAAAAGTTGTAGCACTTAAAGGAATTTCTAAGTCTACATGAATAAATTACAAGTATTGAATTGGGAGTCCTAATTTCCTAACCTTCACTAGAGTTAGCATCATCAAAATCTATAAATTAAACACTTAATCATAAGAGCATCCACTTGCGCTATGTTTCTATGAATCAATCACAGAGTCTAACTGAATTTTCGACAAATTCAAAAATAGAAAAGTATAAAAACAAATTATGAACTTTAGCCAATAAAAAAGTGATATATTTACCTAAGTCGAGCAATATCATGCTTAATTAAAATCTTTTATCATTCAAATAGAGTCCTTTGCAGGTTGCACATCCAATCTTGAGTACATAAAAGAGCTACTAATTACATAATTTTTGGAGTTAAAAGAACTCTTATGTGTATCAAGAACTCACCACCCGTGCTAAAAACACAAAGGCCCTGTTTGGTAAATAATCAGCCTATCAGTCAATTTTGACTTATTTGACCACTATTAGTTGTTTGGTTAATAAGTTTTTTGTAACTCCAAAATGCTAAAATTCAAAATGCTACTCAAAGCAGCCTTTTCAATTAGCTTTTTGAAAAAAGAAATTATACCAAATAGCTATCAGCAAACAGCCAATTTATCAAACAACTTTTTACAATCAGCTAATATTATCAACAAATCATACCTTCTAACCCAAACAACCAACCCAATCAGCCAATAGCCATTTACCAAACAGGGCCAAAGGTTTGATTTTTTTTTTTTCACAACTTTTAATAGTGTAGATATAATTTGTCACAAAGTATAGATGTTTGAAATTTTAATTTTTAATTTTAAGTGGGAGTTAAAAGGAAATTTGGCACTCAAAAACACTTTGAATCCATATAAAAATCTCCCAAATCTCATAAACCAAAGCATTCCCCGCGAGAAGAGAACATATCAAGGTGCCTTACAGTATCTTCTGAAAACCCTAATTACTGTATAGACTAAGCAAGCAAAGCGGACGCCATTTTCTTGCGAATCAAGTAACTAAAGGGAGGGCGACAAAACGTGCCATTAACGAACTTATCGGCAACAGCCTTGTACATGGCCTCCGTGAGATGAACGCCGTCCCAGTTGATGTACTGAGAAGGGTCGGGGCAAGAGGAGGCGTTGGGGGACCCACAGGTGGCGAAGATGTCGAAATTCAAGTCGCCGGCGCCGGAGCCGCAGCAGGCTCGGAAGGGCTGGGTGATGCCGTGGCTTTTGGCGGCGGTGAGGATTGATTTGTAGGCGTTCCAGTAGTCGGCGTAGAGGATGGTGGCCTCAGGGAAGCCGCGGCGGAAGGCGGCGAGGTTGGACTGGAGAATGGCGTTGTGGGTGTGGCTTTGGTTGTTCACGGTGGCGACGCAGCCCATGGCGTCTCGGTCGGCCGGCGGGGCTAGGTACAGAGCGAGTGTTAAGCAGCCTGTGGTTGGTAGGCCTTCAACCACCACGTACTTTGCTCCCTTCTTTAGCAATGCCTGCGGGTACCAAATTCTCAATTAATGTTACTTTAATTGAAATTTTAATAAAGGACTAAATGTGGTAATGTTAACAAAGTCATGTGGCCAAATTAAAAGTCACAACGTAACTAAATGTTATATGTCACAATATATAGTCATGTGACTATAATTTCGATCATATATGAGAATCTGTTTTAATTGGGTGAGAATGTGAGAAGTGAATGCACACAATCTATTCTAGGGTCTTCACTATAGTTTAGTCAAGTTTTGGAGTAGTAGATAGTAGGCACTCATGCAATAGCCTTTAAGTTCTCACTTAAAGGCATGATTCTCATATTAATATATATATATATATATATATATATATATATATATATATATATATATAAAGAGCTAATTTTATTTTTGATTGTAGATTTATAGGTAACAATATACGTTTAGTTAATTTTTTTCAGAATAGCCTTCTTTGGTCCTAGTATTATTGTAGCGGGATTATTTTTTGTCATTCATCGACAAAATCGTTTAAATTCCATGAAATACAAGGGCAATTAGGTCATCAATTATGATTTTTTTTAAATAAATAAGAATATATATATCGGGTCAACCCACTTTGTATAAAATAAGATCGAAATGTCATTTTATTTAACGACATTTCAATGATTTTGTTGATAGAGGACCCAAAAAAAAATGTTCATGCTACAATAATACTATGATCAAAGGGAGTATTTTGAAAAAGAAGAACTATAAATGTATTGTCACCTATAAATCTAGGACAAAAAATGGAATTAACTCTAAACTCAACTATCAGTATTGATTACCCAATTGCTATACCATTATATTGACCAAGATCCGCAGTGTAGACCATGGTTCAAAATAACATTCATATTATGTACATCTACAGTTAACTATCATGTACTATATTCAATTAATAAATTATGTACATATTACAATTGACATAATATGTACCTACAGCTAATAATTATATACCTATTTAAATTAACATATTATGCATTCAATTAATAAATTATGTAACTATTACAATTAACATACTACGTATTATGTACATTTAGGGTGTGTTAGTATGGGTATCAAAGTGATTGTTATTGTTTTTTTTTTTATTTAATTGAAAAAAAAAACACAAAGTGATTGTTATTGTTTGATTGATTGGTTTTTAGAATACTACTATGGGTTTGGAAGACCTCATTAATTGAAAAATCCATACCCTAATGAAATAAGGGTTTCATTCCCCTTTCTCCTTTCTTCCTCAACTATTAATAATCATTCTCATTTCACCCTATTACCAAACATGCAAAATACTTTCACCAAAACACATTACTCTTACCAAGTATTTGATACCTATACCGATTTTAATTCCCATGTGCGAACCAAACACACCCTAGAGTTTATTTACATGTACATAATCTGTTAACTTGATGTACATACTAGATTAATTGTATGTACATAATTTGAATATCGTTTTGAATTATAATCCACAATGAAGATGAAAGATGGATCCTGATCCATTGTATAATTTGCTTTGATTACCACGATGGATCATGAGGATTGTATTACACCTTTCACAAAAAATTTGAAACCCCCAACCAAATAGTAGTCCTCATTAAAGTGTTAAAAGAAGGTGGCATTTAATTCACCTATCACTTTACCAGTGATATAGGTGCTCTTCACCTACTCATACTACTATTGATGACTAAATTAATTTATTATACATCAGTGTGGGCAAACCGGAAACTGCATTATATTATACCATAAGCATACAAATTTCAAGGAACATTTATTTATGATTTGAAGCTTTATAAAGACATTATTACATGTCCATGTTCCTTAGCCCAAATGGTATAGGTGAAATACCCTTGAATAAAGATCAATGTTTGAGTTCTATTAATAGTAATCTTAATAAAAGAAATTTATTTTTGTTATTATTTAGTATAATAAATTTTACTTTTAGTCATCGACATTATCGTGATATTACGTACTACAATTAATCTCACTCTTTTAATTTTACCGTATAATATCCTTGACTTTCAGTTACTTACCACAATTAGTCATCCGTTTAAATTTTATCATTAATAGTATGGTTACATGTAATTTCATCATTCAATTATATAAGAGTTTACAGTAAAGGGAAAGAAATTATATGTTGGGACAAGATACTTAAGTAATAAAATTACATGTTAGTCCTTTTATTAAATGGTTGAATGACAATTTTAAATGGAGAACTAATTGTTGCAAGCAACTGAAAATCAATGATGTAAGTAGACAAAGCTAAAAAAAAGAAAAAGAAAAAGTAGGATTAAATGTGATAATATCACAATAGTCGAGAATTAAAGGTAAAATTTGGTTTATTTGGTGGTACACTAATAATTTTTATTTTTATTTTTTTTGAAAACCAACATCAAATATCATTAAATCATACATTCAATACATAAAGGAATGGAAGAAAACCAACTAGAAATTATACAGTATATTAAATTTATAGATAATTGAAATTGTAGTTGAATTTTATTTATATTCCTATCGTTTCAAGCAAAACAATTATAGTTAGAAAATAAAAGAAAAAAAATTGTTTCCTATTTCTTTTTAGGCAGGGTAGCACGAAAAGTAGTGGCACCAAAAATCTTTCCTTATAGTTATATGTCCAATTGTCCACTAGTTTGAAAGAAAATCAAAAGTAGACAAAAAAACTTATGGATATAGTGCTTGTGATTTACTATTCCTAAATCCTAACAATACCTTTGGTAAAGAGGAATTGCAATTCCTTCCTTTCAACAAGGCACCCCGTATTACTATTCCTAAATGATTTTAAAATGTTTGGTAAAGAAGAATTGCAATTTCTTCTTTGCAACCAGACACCTCGGATTACTATTCCTAAATGCTAAGATGTTTAGTAAGGAAGAATTGCAATTCCTTCCTTGCAATTAACTAGATGCCTCATATTACTATTCCTAAATCTTAGCATGTTTGGTAAAGAAGAATTACAATTTCTTCCTTGCAAACAGATGTATCATATTATTACTATTCCTAAATCCTAACATGTTTGGTAGAGAAGAATTGCAATTCCTTCCTTGCAACCAGACGCATCGTATAGTATTATTATTCCTAAATCTTAACATGTTTGGTAAAGAAGAATTGTAGTTCCTTCATTGCAATAAGACGCCTCATAGGTGAAATTAAACAATATTCTAAAGAGTAATGAAAAAGGAATCGCAAGCCAAGCACCTGGTACTCATCAATTGGTACATACCTCTGTGACTCTCCTTGGGAGAAGGTCATGGTGGTGAAGTATTGACTCTTTAGACCATAACTAATAGAGAAAGTATATTGAACAGATACTACACCGTAATAGAGTTGATAGTACCTGTATAAAGGAAGAAACACTAGTGACTGCAAGGTGCTGGATTGTTTTGGGTGAAATGGAAGATCCAAAGGTGTAAGCATAGTCATTGGCCCCAATTTCACCAACCCAAAACAATGCATCATCAAAAACTGCCCCACACTGCATTGGGGTGCTTTTATAGTCTCTGCACCCAACACCCTCCAAGTACCGATTGAACCAACTTAACTGCGTGTCCAGAGACTGAGGTGTAATGTCCAGGGTTATATTGTTCTCCACGAAAAACCTGATCCATTGCAAACACCCCTCATATCATATATAATTTTCAACAGCTTTATATATTTTACAAAAATATTGGCCCTGTTTGGTAAATAATCAGCCTATCAGCTAATTTTGGCTTATTTGATCACTATTAATTGTTTGGTTAATAAGCTTTTTGTAACTCTAAAATACTAAAATTCAAAAGGCTACTCAAAGTAGCATTTTCAATTAGCTTTTTTAGAAAAAAAAAATTATACCAAACAGCTATCAGCTAAAAGCCAACCCAATTAACCAACTTTTTACAATCAGCTAATGTTATTAACAAATCATACCTTCTAACCTAAACAGCCAACCCAATTAGCCAACAACCATTTACCAAACAATGTTTCATAATCAAGAAGTAAAATGGGTAAATAATTACATCAAAAGAATGTATATATTGATCAGATATATATTATGTCTGAATTGCTATGCTCATCCTTAATGTTATCTGCACCCATCAAATCTTCTCTAACCTTTAAATTAAATGTGGACCCTACCACCATGTCACTAAATATGTAATTAATCAATATTCACCCACCATTCATGTAATCAATTGTTATACCATGGACCAGAGTTCATATTGTATTGTAAATCTGATACTAAAATTTTGTACCTTTAGTTAATAAATTCGGTATCTACAGTTAATCGTTTCTGTACATATAAACAAATAACTTGATAATTGCTGACACATAATATGGTAGCTACATGTACAAAAAATATCAACTAAAAAAACAGAACGTGCCAAATAAAAAATCAAGGTTATTTTTAGACCATGACCTACAATGCAAGGTAGACCGTGGTCCATAGTATAATTTGCCTCATGCAATTCTCTCCACTTTCAAAAGAGGTTCCACTTTTACATCACCTTAAAAATTTTATTAATAAAAATTATTTTATATCATTAACCTCTTTTGGCCCTGTTTGGTAAATGATTGTTAGTTGATTGGGTTGGCTGTTTGGGTTAGAAGGTATGATTTGTTGATAACATTGGCTGATTGTAAAAAGTTGTTTGATAGATTAGCTTATAGCTGTTTGGTATAATTTCTTTTATCAAAAAGTTAATTGAAAAGGCTGCTTTGAGTAGCCTTTTGAATTTTAGCATTTTGAGATTACAAAAAGCTTATTAACCAAACAACTAATAGGGGCCAAATAAGCCAAAAATTGACTGATAGGCTGATTATTTACCAAACAGAGCATTTATCTATATATAAATTAATTTAAGATATTAAATAATAATAATAATAATTCCTCCAAATTATTTTAGGATTAGGTGAAATTCACAATAATAGTATAGTTTGATGCTACTTCTGTTAACATTCCAAACGAGTGGTCATCACATGATTGAACCAATATAGGACCTATTGATTTTTGGGCGAAAAAAAATTGAGAAAGTATATAACAAAATAAGCAGAATAATATAACATTATTCTTAAATTTATTATTAAAAATTTAACAATATAATGTAATAATTTGTTTGTAGGCTTGATTTACCGACCTGTGATCTATGGCAGTGGAGCCAGCAACGGCGAAGTTGACACCGTAAGAGGTATCGGCCTTGCGGTTGAGGTAGGGCGGCAAGAAGGGCAAAGAGAGAGCTTGGGCGACGAAGTCGATGACGAGGCGGCCGTCGGAGTAGCGGTTGGTGGGTCGGTGGAAGAAAGTGCGGCCGTAGGGTGGGTTTGAGACGTAGGTGAAGGAGCTGGGGCCGGAGGTGGAGTGGGTGTTGCCGGTGTCGGTGAATGAGTCCCCAAACGCATAAATTTTCTTGAAGCTTTTGGCTGCTGAGGAGGAGGATGGCGAAAATATGATGAGTAGGAGGGTGAAGAGTGGTGTGATTTGAGAAAAAGCCGCCATGGTTTTTTTCTGTGTTGTGGATTGAAGATCGAGAATGGAGAAGATATATACCTGCACTTACACTACATAGGTGTAGTGGACTAGAATTTGAACATGGAGTTTGGGTGTCACATTAAAGTACAGTACTATATATATATATATATATAGTTAAAAGGAGTTAATATTCAATCTAGTCACCTGTCTATTAGGATTTCACCACTCAATTTTAGATTTCTAATTTTTCTTAATTTCATTGTGAACTATGTAATTGTTAATCAAAATGGTCCCAATTAAGACTGTTTTGGTTTGGACAAGAAATTGTTTTAGGTAAAAATTGTATAATTGTGATGAAATCGAGCAAGTTTAAAAGTTGAGGATCACAACTATGCAAGGACTTGGTTTGCAGCGAAGGGGTTCCACCACAGCGCAACAACAACGTCGGTCCTTTTAATTTTGTGTTCATTATCGAATCCATCCAAACTACCCAATATAAAGGGTTCAAATGATAACATGATCCTCCTATAAAAAGTGAGGACTATCAATGATTTTAATTAAAAAAAAAAATGCACGGTTAATTTTAAAAGTGTTACAAATTATAAAGTTTACAATATTTATAAAATTGGTCATGTCCCTTTTTTTTCATTATTTTTCAACAATCCTCAACCATTAATCTACAAAGCTAGATGGATTAGATTAGTCATCACTTTTTACTTGAAAATTTGTTCTCACCCGAACTGTCCAAGCTCCACTGATCACTGCACTTTCGCACGGAAAGCTCTTTTTGCATATGATCCTGTCTGATCTATATATATATATATATATATATATATATATATATATATATATATATATATATATATATATATATATATATATATATATATAAAAGAACCACTCTCCATATGATCGACAACTTGTGAACAAATCCAAACAATTGATTTACAATATATAGATGAGAAATCAAGTAAAAAATGAGTGAGTCATTTTTATAAATACTATAAAATTTTAAAATGAGCGAGATCATTTATATATATATATATATATATATATATATAGACATACAATAATAATGACTCTATTTTAATACCACCTCCACTGAAGCTTAAACTCACACACTCTTTACATATAAAAGTGCAATCGAGTGTCACTAGACCAGAAATGTAAACCTATTTAACTATTTTTCCAATGATATACTTACATAAAAGCTCCCAAAATTGTTCGAACGTTAATAAATGCAGTCCACGATGTGTGTGCAGCGGGGAGAGGTGACAGTGCCACCGGTGCCGGTGGCAGTTGTAGAAAAATTACACCTCACACTTTTATTTAATGAAAATGCATTTCGCATAATGTTTTTTTTTTTTTTTTGTTTAAAAAGTACAAAAGTTTATATTATTTGATGTAATTTGTAGATACGAAAATATTTTATATTTATTATCTATGTATAAATTAAACATCACTATATTTTATGGTGCACTCCAATTTGGTTTATAGTGTATTACTCCTTTTGAAAAATTTTCTGGTGTAAGGAAAATTTACTTATTTTGATTACTTGGTCTAAAATGACGACGTTTTGAATATTATGTTTAAAAGATTTTCATTTTGCAGTGACATTTCCCGTTATCTACTATTTTCTTTCTTCTTCTTCTTCTTTCTTTTTTAATTAGCACTTCTTTTTTTTTTTTTTTGTTTTTTTACTCTTTTGTTCTCTCTCCCTAATTTTTCAAACATTGCAATTTTTTATTTGATCTTCATTGCGTTGCGTGTGCTCGATATGGATGGGATTAATGCGCCCGTGGAATTGACAGTGATAGACGAGATTAATTCTCTGGTGGAATTGCGCAGGGCCGGTCCTGGGCACGGGCGGGCTGGGCGACCGCCCAGGGCCCCATGCTAGAAGGGACCCATTCATATATATGTATATGTATACATATATATTATAATGTTATAATTATATTAGAAAACAATCTAATGTGGCAGCTCAAGTGGTAAGTGAGCTTTCTTTATAAGGAAGAATTTTGGGAAAATGTGGGTTCGATTCCCACAAATGACAATTTCTCTTAGGCTGGCTCCCACAAAATTGTGGTTGCACTAAAGACTGAGGAGAACTTTTTAAAAATATTTAAGGTAGCTAATATAATCACAAAGAGGGGATATAAATAAATTTAAAAAAAAAAAGAATAATCTAATGAAAATTTGAAACAATCTAAATAAAATAAATGTATTTCATGTTATTTGAGATTATTATTTTTTAGTATTATTAAATTTTAAATAATTTTTTTTTAAAAAAACAGAATAATCTAATGGAAATTTGAAACAATCTAAATAAAATAAATGTATTTCATGTTATTTGAGATTATTATTTTTTAGTATTATTAAATTTTAATTTTAATTTTTTTTATATAGGGCTCATTTTTTTTTAATTTCGCTCAGGGCCTCCAAAATGTTTGGACCGGCCCTGGGAATTGGCAGTGATGGACGAGATTAATGCTCCGGTCGAATTGGCTGGAAGTAACAGACGAATCTATTTCAGGTTTTTTCGAACAAATTTTACAGTTGTGATCTATATTGATTTTGACTTGTTTTATATTTCATTGTTGGTGCAATTAATTGAGAACAGTTTCTTGGATTGTTGTTGAAAATTTAGTCTGATTGTGTTTGTATTCGAGGTGCTGCATGTGTATCTGTGATTAAGGTTTTTGTATTCGTGTGATGAGTTTCTGTACTTGGTGTTATCACTTTATGTACGTTATTGCCATCAATTATGTATGTCAATCATTGGAGTACAGTAGTGTAAGATGAGTTACATGTATCTTGTGATGAGTTTCTGTATCTAGTGTTTTCATTTTATGTACTTTATGGTCATGAATTATGTATGTTAATCATTTGAATAGTGTAATCATTAAGATGGGTTATACATATCTTGTGATGAGTTTATGTGTTTGGTGTTTTGATTTTATGTGCATTCTTGTCACGAATTCTGTATCTAAATCTCAGGGTTTTTTTTTTTGTAAACATTAGGGCCCGTTTACTAACTGGAAATTTTCTCCCGTTTTCTGGAAAATTGGAAAACATAAAACAAAAAACATGTTTACTGACACAGTTTTCCATTTTGAAAACATGAAATAATTTTTCAGTTTTCTAGAAAACTGGAACACTATTAAAAACTGTTTTCTAAATGGAAAACATAATCATCTATCATCTATTAGACTAAATGTCACTATACCCACATTCTCACCATTATCTACTTACATATTTATTCATTACTATGATTACATTCATTATCATCTTCCTTTACTTATCATCATCTTCTATATTTTCTACTTGCATTACTTATTTAAACATAACTTATTTGCTTATGCTTAAAATTATACATTATTCACATTATCCAAATTAAAAATTAAAATCTATACCACGTTTTATATTTTGATTGAACTCAATTGATTATTGGTTCGGATATTTTTAATTATGTTATATCATACACAAGTTTGGTCCAGATATCGGATATCGAAATTTCACATATATTACTATATTAGAATTCAAAATAAAAATTATATATTATATACATGTCATTCAAATGAATATAGGCTAGCTCAAAAAATATTAATATTATCTAAACTAAATTTTATTTGAACTTAATAGGTTATTGGTTTGGATATATTTTTATTTATGTTATATACAAATATAAATTTGGTTCGGATATCAAATGTAAAAATCTTACATATATTGTTGGACTTAAAAGTAAAAATTATATTATTCTATTTAAACCAAATATATTTTAAAATATTTTAAATATAAGGTCTAAAAATAACTCGAAATTAAATTATAATAAATCTCAACACATATAAATTTAATAAATAATGATGATATTTTGCTATGAAAATAGAAATTTGCTCCCAACCCCTAATTGATAAATTTAATGGATTTATTATTGATTAATGATTGATATCGGCATTGATGGAACTTTCTTACAATTAAGACAACCCTTAACCCCTAATTGATGATTCATAATATGCCAACTCGAACAATTGGTTAGTATTCAATCTCAACACGTATATAAATTTAATAAATCATGATGATATTGTGCTATGAAAATAGAAATTTAATGCCTAGCACCTTGTGCAGGTCATGAGATCGAGTCTCAGTGGAGGCGAATTGACACCTTTTTTTTTTACTTCAATAGGTTGAGAAAGTATAGATGAACAGATATTACATTGTAATAAGGTTTTTTTTAGTACTACTGACTCTATTACAATGTAATATCTGTTCATAGCTACTTTCTCAACCTACTGAAGCACAACGAGTCAACAGTTGACTCCACTGAGGCTCAAACTCACTCCCATCATCCATGTAAGAGTGTTAATCGGGACACCGGGTGCCACTTGACCACAAGGTCCTTGGCCAATGTAATAAGGTTAGTTGTATTTATTATTGATTAATGATTGATATGTGCATTGATGGATGCATGGAGCTTTCTTACAATTAAGGCAACCCTTAACCCTTAATTGATGATTCATAATATGCCAACTCGATCAAGCCGTTTGGAGTTCGAGCATTGATCGTGCATTCAAGATTGTCCATTACTCCATCTTTACTAGGAGGATGGTACTCTACTCCTGCCTGTTTTTGGTACACGCCATTGTATTGCCAAAACCGAAAATATATTATATCTTACTCTCAATTTTTACTGTCAACTTTTACACCACACTCAAATTTTGTATGTAAATTTTTTTCTTTAATAATCCATGATAAAAATAACTTATCATTGTTTGTCACATTATTTCCTGCGAGCTGTTCGCTACTTTTTTTGGCTAATTTATTTTTACTTATCCTTTTTTTAATAATGTGAAAGGAAAAAAAATATCTCTTAGCATTGCGATGCCCTTAGGCCTTGTTTAGCACCATAGTTAATTTATCAGCTAATTTTTGCTTGTTTGAACACTATTAGCTGTTTGACTTGGTTAAACAATCAATATGAGTGTTTGGTTAATAAGTTTTTTGTAATAGTTTATTGCTCCAAAACGCTAAAATTCAAAAAAGCTGCTCAAAACAACTTTTTCAATCAATTTTTTGAAAAATAAATTATACCATAAAAGTTATTTTGCATGTAATCAACTATCAACTAACAATTAATTACCAAACATCTTTCGATAACCAGCTAGCTAGTGCTATTAGCTAGTCAAACACGCTAACAGCTATCAGCTTTCAACTCAGGTCTATTTGCCAAACACCCTTCCGTAAAATTGTACTATGAACTTCGTAGTTGTTTCCTGGCCCTAAGTCATGATACAAAGTTATAATTCTAGGCTTCTAGCTAGTTATTTTAGAGTGGTGCGTCACTAATGGCTCAAAAAGAGACCTTATGATCTTCGCCTTTCACCTATGCCTAGCACAGTAGTACAACTTCATTAGAGCAAACCACACGGTCCACTCCAATGAATTTTGGTAATTTTTGGAACAATACAAAAAAAGGGCATAGTTTTTTATTGATAGGGATGAGATTTTGAGAAAATTTTACTCATGCAAGATATATATTTTTGTGGAGACCACTGATTAAGGAAGGAAAACAAAACACTTTGCCTGCATTCGCGTGCTATAAATGCAGGCGTCCAGCTGGCCGCGTCCAATACACGCGCCTGTTGGCGCATTTGCTGGTTTTTTTCTTCTTCTCTCTCCCTCCTTTCTCTCCTATTTCACTTATAAAAAATTGTGTAAAAATCAAATTGATAGGATGCCATTAGGTTATTTAATAAAGTTTACAATATAGAACATCCCATCTATGATTTTTTCACAATTTTTTAAGACAACATGACTTATGTGGAGGACAAAGAAAAGTTAGGTATCTCTTGCAGGAATAGTTTTTTGTAGGACCCGTCATGGGAGAGAAAAGGGAAAAAAGAGAATGGGATGGCGTGTGTGGCTTGCACAGACTGCGCCCAGCCGGGCTCGTGCGGTACTCTTTTTTGTTTCTTTCTTCTTTTTTTTTTTTTGCGACAAAAAATCATTTTTTTTAGTAAATTTACAGGGTCTTTCTCCCCGTCCGTTTAACGGTCTGGGGTCCACCCACGTTCGCTCCGGAAGGCACGGGAGCTGGCCCAGGGGGAATCATCACTTGTAGGAATTGAACACAAGTTCTCCCAAAATTCCTCCCCACAAAGAAAGCTCACCTGCCACTTGAGTTGCTATTATAGATGCTTTTAGTCAGATGAGAGAGTACTTACTTCTACCAAAAAGACGTACAACTTTATTAAGTAACTTATGTGCATCTTGTTGAGATTTTTGTATTGAAATTATGAACTGTTTTAATTGCTTTAATTGCAATTCACCTAAAGTGTATTTTAGAGAATTTTTAAAATTTCATTACTCTTTGAAATGCATACTGAAAATAAAATATATCTATAATACCGTAAAATACACTATCTTTCCCAGGAAAGATCTAGAATGTGATGACTTATTTATTTATTTTTGGGTTGGATAGCAGTAGTTGGTGATTGAGAAAAATGGGATGCATTAAAGTTTGAAACGTTGCAACTACCTACTCTGAAAAATCGGTGCGTTTAATGCATGGTAAAAATACAAGCACAAATCTAGCCCCAAAAACTGCACCAATAACCTCACCGTCTGCACATACTTGATTGCTGCACCGCAAATTATGACTATATTGATTGTTAATTTTTTTCTTTTTTAAATGACATATTTTCTTTCAAAAATGACATATTTAGTTTCTGAGTTATTTTCATATCAACGACTCAATTCGTCAGTTATGATTGTATTTATTTTTTACCTTTCAATTTTGAGTGAAATGGCATGTTTCATGCCCGACGTTAAGTTTTCGTTTCAACCTGATGGAAATTAAAACTCAATAATCCTCTGTTATTGGACGGGTAAATAGTAAATTCACATATTATTCTCCTTCTTATATTGTAATAAACCATATTTGCACTATTATTTTCCACATTCCAGCTTCCTATTTAAGGTTCGTCAATACCAAAAGCATTTCAATAACTCTCGTATGGCTTGTTAAGAACTTGGGTCACGTATAAGGAACACGAGACTTAGTACAAATAAGGGAATACTTGATCACCGTCTTCAGGTTTGTGAAACATATTATCTTAAAAGTTTTTGACATCTCTTACTAAGTAACAAGGGTAATCAAACCACAACTTTTGAGATACAAGAACATCTCAAATTTCTCAAGTTGCTTTTATGAGAAATTTGCCAAGGGAGTAATTTGAGACTTTAAGTATGCAAAAATTCTTTTGTAAACTTTGCAGTAGCTTAGTCAAGAATCCTATATCCTGGCAACATATGAAAATTCTATTTTATATATAATCAAGCATCTCCTCCTCTGTCCTTTTAAAAATCAAAGTAATGAAAGATAAACTTAGGTCTTATATAAGAAACCTGAGACTCAATTATGAAAGTTACAAAAGTTTTTAGAATTCTTATAATTGAGTCTCACTTATAATTGAACCACATGTTCTTCCTTCATTACTCTAATTTTTAAGAGGACAAATCGGGAATCAATCAATAGTTCATTGCAAGTGCATTTTAGAATGTTCTAGTATATATTTGAACTTATGGCCTACTAGTTTTGTAATTGGGTTGTTATGTCGTGGACCTGGGTCTACATTCACATACACTATACTCTACATTCACATACATTATACTCTATATTCACAATTTGTAAACTCTACATTCACACATTACAGGATTATATGCTTAGTAAATATATTACCACTGTTATGCATTCACACATTCAAAACTCTATATTCACAGGTCCTATACTCCACATTCACAACTTGAGAACTCCACATTCACACATTACAGGGCTACAAGTTGCTAGAACTTCTTAACTCTATTACAGATTCACACATGCATAACTCTACATTCACGATTTCTATACTCCATATTCACAATTTGAAACCTCCACATTCACACATTTCTGGGCAACTCTACATTCACACAATCATAAATCTACATTCACGATTTCTATACTCTACATTCACACTTTGAAACCTCTACATTCACACATTTTTGGACAACTCTATATTCAACAATATGTTTACTAATTTAAAAAAAAAAAAAAAAAAAAAAAAAAAAAAAAAAAAACGACGAAGTTTTGGACCCAAGTCCATAATTTGCCTTTTGTAATTATATTTTAGTCTAATTGCGGACAACTATAATTATACTTTTACTAGTTTTGGGCTTTTGGCCCAGTAGTATGGCCTACTACTTTGGTATTATTGTGCTGCACATGGTTATTTTGGACTTCTTTTTTTGGTGAGATGGAGGGACCCCAAGGTCCCGAGAAAAAACTAGCGACGTCTACTGGTCGCCTGACATGAAGCGTCACGAATCAAGAGATCTAACAAACCCTCTGGTGGATTATCGAGGATTGATGTGCCCCATATTAGCGAGGAAGTCTGCACATTGATTCCCTTCCCTGAAGATATGAACAACCTTAAGCTCCTGGAATTGAGACTTGAGGAGATTGCAATCCATGACTAGTGGATTAGAGGTTGACAGATCGGCACTCTTCTGAGCAAGGATATTTGGCATGGATTCAGAGTCCGTCTCCGCAATGATTCTTGAGAAGCCTCGAGCCTTTGCAATCGTTAGTCCTTCACGAAGCCCCCACAACTTTGCCATAAAACTGCTAGTGTTGCCAATATTAGTAACAAAGCCAGTGATCCAGGACCCATGATGGTCCCGCAGCAAGCCACCCGCACTGGCAAGACCAGACAGCCCCTTTCTTGCCCCATCAGTATTCAGCTTGACAACCCCATGCTCGGGCGGAGACCAAGATATCCAACGTTGAGATGCACGAAGAGGCCCGTTGCGCTTGAGCATGAGATCGCGAGCTTCCCCCGCAGCTTTGAACGCAAAGTGCAGAATGCTTTCAGAGGTGTTCTGTTTGCTGTTGAAGATATATTCATTTCTAGCTCTCCATAAGCTCCACAGAATATTCGGAAAGAGGATACTCCAGCTGAGACCCTTCGAACGGTGGTTGTGCATCAAACATGCCATCTCCATCCACCGCGTAAGGGGTAAGTGGTTACTAGTTCTGAAAGCTGGCGGAGGAGCCGCTAACTCCCAATAGGTTGACGCCATCTCGCATCTCCGGAAGACATGGTCCGTTGTTTCGTCCTCCAAGCCGCATAGAGAACACGTCGCATCCCCTGTTAAGCCCCGGTGTTTTCGCTCCACGTTCACTAGCAGCCCATTCTTTGTGATTTTCCACATAAAAAGTTTGATCTTTTCTAGGCAAGTGGCTTGCCAGATCCATGCGTGAGATTCCTCCCCTCCATCCTTACCTGCAATTAAAGAGAAAGCAGAAGACACTGTAACCTTACCTGACTCCGAATGGTGCCACGTACGCATGTCTTCTTGATCTGGGTTGAGGGAGATTGGGATTGCACGCACCGTTTCAACCATGGTTGTAGGTAAAACACGCTCCAGTGCCGACTTATCCCAGGTTCTTTGATCTGTAAAGTAGTCACATAACCTATAGTCTCTTGCGGCAGTTGCATTAACCCTGGGAAGGTAGTGGGTCAGCGGTTTGTCACCCGCCCAACGATCATTCCAAAAACTGATTTTATTCCCCTTTCCTACCGACCACCTTAAGCCTTCAGCTAAAATATTTCTTCCTCTCAAAACTCTATATTCACAGGTCCTATACTCCACATTCACAACTTGAGAACTCCACATTCACACATTACAGGGCTACAAGTTGCTAGAACTTCTTAACTCTATTACAGATTCACACATGCATAACTCTACATTCACGATTTCTATACTCCATATTCACAATTTGAAACCTCCACATTCACACATTTCTGGGCAACTCTACATTCACACAATCATAAATCTACATTCACGATTTCTATACTCTATATTCACACTTTGAAACCTCTACATTCACACATTTTTGGACAACTCTATATTCAACAATATGTTTACTAATTTAAAAAAAAAAAAAAAAATGACGTAGTTTTGGACCCAAGTCCATAATTTGCCTTTTGTAATTATATTTTAGTCTAATTGCGGACAACTATAATTATACTTTTACTAGTTTTGGGCTTTTGGCCCAGTAGTATGGCCTACTACTTTGGTATTATTGTGCTGCACATGGTTATTTTGGACTTCTAATTTAAAGGGTCACTATACACCACAAATTATTTTGTGGGTCCATACACAATTTACTTTTTAAAAATTCACAATTTATATATATACTACGGACACATAATTTTAATATATATGTAATTGATTGCCTTGTTTTAATTTGTATTCGCAAATTTCTTTCAAATACTACAGTCAATTTCAATATTAAAAATACACAATTTAATCTTTTTAAAATTTTGGTACAACTGCTATGTGTGTTTTGACTTAGAAACACAATTTACATTCTGAAAGTTCACAATTTCAATGCTAAAAATACACAATTCAATGTCTGTTAAGGACCATGGTCCACCTTACAAGGCGGACCTTGGTCCATGGTATAACAACTAAATTTGAACTTTTGGTACAATACATCTATACTATCTATACTATATATAAAATTAAAATCCTCCTATTTCATTTTCCCGCCCAAACTTTTGTAGTTAATTAATAAAATATTTTATTAGTCAAATAATTAATAAAGCTTATTTGGTAAGAAAATGTAAAATGGAAATGAACTAATATCTATTCATTGGTAATATTGTTTCTATATTCACATATTAACGTAATAACATAATATTGTGTAGAAAATATATATTAATTAGGTAATAACATAATAGCATAAATGGTAATATTATGTATGATATTCTATAATATAATTGGTAATATTATTATTGTTTGCAAATTCAACGTATTTTTTTTTTTACGTTTTTATAATACCATGTAGAAAAGACATATTAATTAGGTAATAACATAATATCATAAATTGTAATATTATGTATGTTATTCTATAATATAATTGGTAATATTATTGTTTACATATTCTGCGTATTTTTTTTTTTACGTTTTTATAATACAATGTAGGAAAGACATATTAATCCATTCTATTTACATCTATACTATATATAAAAGTAAAATACTCATATTTCATTTCCTGCACAAACTTTTGTAGTCAATTAATTAAATATTTTATTTGTCAAATAATTAATAATGCTTATTTGGTAAGAAAATGTAAAATGAAAATTAACTAATATATATTAATTGGTAATAATGTTTCTATATTCAAGTATTAACGTAATAACATAATACCGTGTTGAAAAGAATAACTATTAAATAACAAAACTATATAAATGAATAAAACTCATATCTTCTTTTTATATATGAAAATAATCTAAATATTTCAAATTGTTAGTCCGTGCATCGCACGGGTATCATACTAGTTTAATTAAGGCTATGTTTGGCAAACCTAGCTGAAAAGGTAGCTGAAAGCTGAAAAGTAGCTGAAAACTGAAAAGCTATAAGCTCGAAGCTGAAATCTGAAGAGCTGTTAAGCTAGCTGTGATGCTTAAAAGTGTTTGGTAAAATTAGCTTTTTGATAAACTGATAAATGTAAAAAGACTAAAAAGGACATCTTCATACAATTTAAATAATTTTAAATTTAAATAGGTTTGTTTGTATATTAAAATATAAAATAATGAAATCAATATATGTAAATAAAATATAAAGTAAGAACATGTATTTGAAATATATAAAGTAAAAAAATGTTTATAATTCATAAGATTAGTTCATATATATAAAAATTAATGTTCAAACACAAATGTCAAACTGAAATTACAACCAAACATAATGAAAAGAAAATGTCAAAAGCGTTTTAATTGAAAGGGGTAAAGGATGTCATTTATTTAAAATAATAAGGATAAAGATGGAAAAAAGTTAAAAAGCTACTAGCTTATTTTTGAAAAGCTATCCCAAGTAGCGTTTCAAAATAAGCTCTTATTTTAAGCTACTAGCTTATTTTGAGAACATTACCAAACAGAGCTTATAGCTTATTAGTAGCTTAAAATAAGCTATAAGCTCCTAAATAAGCTCTGCCAAACAGAGTCTAAAACCATTACTATGAATTAACCAAATCTATGTACACTTATGATAAGAGTCAATAATGTTAGACCCCTAAGAGGAACTGAAAAAATGGTTGTGTAATAGTTTGTTATAACATATTGTACTTTGTGTTCTTCTTATTGTGCAACCTCCAAATAAATTCCTAATATATCCTAATCATTTATCCAAATTCTTTCCGTTAAATATAACGGAAGTTTAATATTAAATTCTTTAGGCAATTTGTTTCTTTATTGCAGTTTTCAAACAAATTGACAATATTCTATAATACAATTCTGTATAAATTCCTAACTTAAAATTAGAATATTGAACTCTTAATAAGATTCTATAATACAATTTTGTATAAATTCCTAACTAAATCATTATTCTACGCAAAACAACAATATATAAACCACTCCCATTCTCACTGGTATTCACCCAAAACTAAATCTAACATATTCTGCAACATACCATCTACTTGATATTCTATAAGTATGATTGTCAAAATATTATCATGCTAATTCTATTATTTGTATTTATTCATCATCATTGAGGATGAAACTGTAAGTAAATTAAATAGTAAAAAACTTCTACCTTTATTATTATTATTATTATATTATTATTTTATTTTTATCATTAGTATTATTATGATTATGAAGATGCTCTCATTCACCACCAACATCATTGTAGATGTTATATCAAAACTCCAGAATTTGACTTGATCTTTATGAAAGTTGTAGTCTTTCAAGTTAGCTTTTCAATGCTGAAAAAAAAAACTTAATTTGGACATTCTTATGATGATGTATGATCAAAATACTGAATAGTAGTTAGATTGAGCAGGAATTGCAATTCATGCTTTTCTGATCCACTTTTGCCTTGCCATTAAAAATACCACTCTTAGACTCTCTAAAGAAGTATTGTGGCCATCTCCTTGGCTTCTCTTTGGTGCTCCAAAAAGAATATGAACTTACCAAGTAGCTTGCAAACCATCTCAACCGAGAGGGTGTGTAAGAATCAAAATGGTAACTTTCAAGTATGATAATTATAATTCACTTACTTACTTACTCCTTTCGAAGTCCACAACCATTGTCCTTTTTTTTTTTTTTTTTGGAGAACAACACAACCATTGTCCTTAATTGTACCAGATGGTGCTGTATTATTAGATCATGATCCACGCTGCTATGTGAACCATGGTCTAGCACAGGCTTTGACCAGACAAGCCTTCAGTCTCAAACAATGATCTTTTGCCCATTTTGCATTTCTATCTGGCAAATTATTGTGTGGACCATGGTACACATAGCTGTGTGGACCATAAATATAAGGTACATTATTTATATACTGAAGGTACATTATTTTTGTACTGAAGGTACATTTTTTTATAGTGCTATAAAATAATGTACTTTCAGTACAAAAATAATGTACCCTAAAATAATGTATCTTCAGTATAAAAATAATGTACCTTATATTCATGGTCCATGCAATAATGATTGTTTCTATCTTCCTTGGGCCTATAACCTTGCATGGGCTACATATCGGCCTAGGTGATTCATAAAGCCCAATCCAATACGGTATATTCTTGGATCCATATTTCTCATGCCTCTGACTTACTGTTGTCTCCATCCCAGCTCTCGTCTCAAGTCTCATTTCGTCACTTTCCGCTTAGACTCGCTATTGCCTATTGCTGCGAAGACTCTTCCACACTTCTCCAGGAACGGGAAATCAGTCAATCACCATTGTCATCGCCAGCCAGCTGCATCTTCATCTTTTTCAGCCATCATTGATTTTCAATCATTCTTCTGGTTAGCAGTTTTCAGTCTATTTCTTCGCTTATTCTCCGTGATTCGATTTTCTGTCTCTGCTACTTCTTTTCTGTTTCTCTGTAAAAACTGAACAAAAACGAGTTCAGGATTCGTAGTTGCATTTATCTGTTTGTTTAAAGTTTCCTCACTTGTGGTTTTGGCGTGGACTGAGTATATTGGACATGTGTGTGATGCTTTATTTTAGTTGTCCGTGCGTGTAAATTACAATTGTACAAATTTTCTTCGTAGAATGGGACAATCGCTATCAGAATATCACGTATTTGATTGAATGCCAATTAGGTTTTGCTTGAACTTATTCTTTTGTAGTTTTGCTGAACTCTGTTTCTTGTACTATACATTCCAAAGCCACTTTGCTAAAAGAATTTTAAATCCCTACAATTCAAATACTATGCTTGCTTAGAAGATAATCCAAAGACAGTAGGGATGTAATGTCAATAGTACTGTCTCAGTGATTGCATAGTTACAATTTACAGTAGTAGGAATTTTAAGACAGATAAAATATGAACCTAACCTAAGATGGAAGCAACCAATATTTGTAGTTGAGTGTTAGAAGGTACAAATCTTAGTATATACCAAATAAATAGAGAACTTTCTTTTTGGGTGTGTGGAAGCTAGCCTTAGATTGCAGGAGACATGAACTTCTGCTGTACCAATATGCTTATGATGTCATCATTTTTTTTAATCGATTATTTTTTTTTTTCCTCCATGCAGTGTGATTTTGGCTTTTGTACAGACTGGCTTCTCACAAGGGGTTGGTGGATTATGTTACATTAACTGTGTATAAAGGAGACAGGATTTTTTCTGATGGCATCAAGGGCAATATTGCGAAGGAAAAAGAGCCTTTTTCATTCCCTCAACCAAAATTCTTCTTTGGTTCGAAGTTTTTCAGGTTATGAGAACCGAGAATCCTCTAAAACTCATAACTCTTCTGATTGGAGCCGGTCTACAATTCATCAATTACCGAATATAGATGATAGGAAGGAAGAAATTTCACTTTATCACACTAAAGTTGTACCACCAACTACTTGGGGAAGAGGATTCACAAGTTACAATTCTTGGGAATTTCCATCCTTGGGTTCAAGGACTGTTAGGGCATGGTTTGTTTCACCTTTGCCGATAAGGTTGGTGTTGGACAATCAGCACTATTCCTCGACTGCTGCTGCAGGTCAGCCTGACTTTGGTAGTGGGAATGATAAAAAAGAAGAGGAAGCTGCTATTAAAAAAAAGAAGGAACCTTCACCAGAGGAATGTGACCAGGCAGTAGAAGGTTTGAGCTCAGTTAAGGCGAAAGCAAAAGCCAAGCAAGTGCAAGAGTCCCATAAGGTTGTTAAACCTGTATTGAGGAGAATATGGGCTATGCTTCTTGGGATTGGTCCTGCTTTAAGGGCTATTGCTTCAATGAGCAGGTTGAAGTTACAGCCTTTTCCCCAAGTATGACAGGTATTGGCACATCATATCTCTGCTTTGATTCAATCTTTTCATTTCTGTATCTAGGGAGGACTGGGCAAAGAAGATGCGACATTGGAAAGATGAATTTAAGTCTACGATGCAACACTATTGGTTGGGTACAAAACTACTTTGGGCTGATATTAGGATAAGCTCAAGGCTATTGTTAAAACTTGCTGGTGGGAAGAGCCTCTCCAGGAGGGAAAGACAGCAACTAACCCGGACAACAGCTGATATTTTCAGGCTAGTTCCTTTTGCAGTTTTCATCATTGTTCCATTCATGGAGTTTTTGCTGCCGGTATTCCTTAAACTGTTTCCGAACATGTTGCCATCAACATTTCAGGATAAGATGAAAGAACAGGTAGAAACTGCTAGAATTCTATCAATTGATCTTCAACTTTTTCTACCACATTGTTTTGTAGGTTTGAAAATTTATCCCTTTCTCAATGTTCTTCTCTTTCCTCTCCTTCCATTCAATAGATTAATATCCACTGATAAGCTTGCTTATTATTATTATTATTATTATTATTACTTTTTTATTTTTTACCCTGGAACAGCCAACCTCTAATTTGGGGGGGGGGGGGGGGTAGAGGCCAGGCACACCCTACTTAAAACAAAATGGAACAGTACAAGGAGACTACTCCTTACAAGTATGTGAGTGCTCGTGTACAATAATGAAAAATAAACCAAAAGCAGTAATGCAGTATACCTAGAATGTGATTCATTGAGACTCTCAATGACTTATTGACTTCACAATAGAAATAACATAGATCCAAAAGAAAACCAAAACAAGTAATAAACTAAAAAGGCTAAAACACTTTACATGTATAAATTGCAATCTAAAGGAATGACCATGGCGCACCAAGCTATCTTCAGCTCTTGCAACGAGCCAAGTGCACCCAACAAGTCCATCAAGAGAAGGAAGCTCAGCAGTCTACTGGAAATATGCATATCACCTGCCCAAATAGGTACCGGACACTAAATACAAAGATAAAAGAACCTAAGATTACCAGCCAGATAATCAATAACAGAACCAACTTTCCTTCCCATCATAACAATCTGAAAAACCTTAGCCATAGAAGCAGCCCAACGAAGACCATTGAAAGCCCAGCAGTATATCCCAAAACAAGCAAAAGAAATTTCCACCTCAAGCATTTCAGGAACCACTTGCAAGCTTGTTTAATTTATGGATTTCCGTGTCAATTTATTGCTTTAACCTTTTATGCTGCCAAAGTTTGAGGGTTCATATTTTCATCCTGGTTAACTGAATGTTGTACAACAGTCAACTTATATTTTCTGTTGCAGGTATAAACCATATAATAGGAATTTAGCCTCCCATTTCAGAAATTTCAGAAACTGACGTTGTCCATTCTTAAGCTAGGACGTAACTGATCTGTATGATAGGTGTATGGATTAGTCATATGATAAATCTTAATACCACTTCTTATTTGTTCTGACAGAACAACATTCTTTTCATCATTATACTTTGGTGTACAAATTCACCTTGTACTAAGTCTTTTATGTTCAGTATGTCCACTTCCTGATATTGTGGCAACTGTAAAATTTTAGGAGGCCCTGAAAAGGAGATTAAATGCAAGGATAGAATATGCAAAGTTTCTGCAAGACACAGTAAAAGAAATGGCAAAAGAAGTTCAAAACTCTCGAAGTGGAGAAATAAAGAAAACAGCAGAAGATCTTGATGAGTTTATGAATAAAGTAACTTTCTTTTCTTTTCAGTATATGCATCATAATTGTTTTCAATTTTTTCCAATGTTATAGTTAGTATTATTATGGCACCTTCAATATTGACTTATTGAGTCTGGTTTATTAGTTTGTCTAGTTTATGGACACTATCACTCTATACAGATATTATAATTTGTTCTTTGCACTCTTATCATTTCTCTTTTTTTTTATCTCTCTTTTTCTTAACCATTGAGAACATTATCCCTTCAATGATTAACTAGGTCAGGAGGGGTGCTCAAGTGTCCAATGAAGAGATTTTAGGCTTTGCCAAGTTATTCAATGATGAACTCACTTTAGATAACATTAGCAGGTTGTTGCTCGTGCTAAAATTTAAAGTTTACCTGCTTTGCAGTAGAAATTTCTGTTTACTCATGGCGTGACATAACGAATGCACTTTTCTAATGGCCTACAGACCCCGCTTGGTGAATATGTGCAAATATATGGGTATCAGTCCATATGGTACAGATGCATACTTGCGTCACATGCTTCGACAGAAACTCCAGAAGTAAGTTAATTTATGCTCATATCCAGTAACCACTTACTTTCATATTTAGCATTTAGCATTTAGCATATTCTAAGCTTGTAGAGGTGGTATGCTAAAAGTTTTAGTTCTCTAAGTGAATGTCACTTCTGCATGCCTACCAGTAATTAATGTTACCTGAGAGATGTGAAATAACAAGGCTCTTCTACATTGGCAATATTTTACATCATATGTAGACATAATTTTTGAATTGAATGATCCAAGTTTCCCGAAAGAAAATTAAAGTTGGCTCAAGCCTGCAAGAGGCTAGGATAATACTTGTTTCTTAATTATCCAATAAAATATTAATCTTTCATCTATGCCAATAACTTGGTGTGCAGCAGTTCATTTCTCGTATATTATAGATATTGTATTTGGATTTTGAATTGCCTGACATTTTCTGTTGAGAAGTTATGGGTCTCTATTGCAGCCCCTGTTCTCCAACATATTTCTTTTGGTTTCCCCTCATAATGTTTCCTCACATTTTGTCTTAGGGATTTCTTGTATTGCTTGATGTAACCCTCCCTCCCATTAATATCTTCACTATAAGTATGTATTTATTTAAAGACCAGAAAGGCGTGCAACCTGAGCATGAGGAGAATGCTTACACCATAACCTACTCACCATAAGCTTTAGCACCTATTAATTTCCCAACAATCAACAACAAAGAACTATACATCTCCAAAGTCCATATACCCAAAATTCTCTTGCATAAAAGGTTTTTCAATTAAAGAAATCATAATTCACCATCAATGAGCATGTACACAGGTTCTATCTTGTCCCTGTACTCTTGAATTTAATTTTTCTGTCCTGCTTTGCCCCTGTTTTATTGCTTCTCATTTCTCCCATCATCAAAATTCTATTAATCATCATTTAATCCCTAAATTAACCAATTTCTATGTCCTCTCATTCCTTTGACAAGTTCCATATTAAATCCTGATTGAAATCAAGTTGTGGTAGAATTGGCATACCTTTCCCCGTTTACAAATATCTCATTGTTGGAGCTGCTGTCCCAAAGGTGTAAGACTCGGACTTCCCTGTTTGAGGAATCGCCAACATCTTCATCTGAAGCATATTTAACCCAATATGCTTAAGGCCCTTAGTTCTGCTTTTACCATCAGTGGAAATGGAAGTTAGATGATGATGTGAATACTGAAAATGCTGGTTGGATGAAACTAAGTAGTCATCATAGAATTCTAGTGAAGGCAAAGGAAACTTCTATCTAATGGTCAATAAGATCACTATATGTAATCATACTGAGTGGCGGATTGGAAAACTAGAATGTTTGTAATGTGGCTACAAGTAGTGTGGGATTGCTAAGATAGATATGTGACGGAAATAACAGAAAGGAGTCAACGGACTTTATTTGAAGCAAGAGACAAATCAAGAAAAAATGATTAATAATTTTGATATGTCCAATCCTATGGTTGCACTGGTCTGAGAGTCTGGTATGATTATGATCTAAATAGGAGAGGCAAAAGACTGTTTCACTAAAACTTGCTTGGATTGAACACATTAAGAAAGTTATGATAGCTCCTAACGTCACGAAAGATTTAACACTTAATAAAATCAGATAGAGAAATAGAATCTATATAGCCAATGTCAAACTAAATTGAGATTAAGGCTTAGACACTTAGTTGAGTGTAGTAACAAAGCAATGCAGTTAAGCCTCAAGTAGTTGTTAGTGGTTCTTGTGATAGTTGTAAGATAGTATGTCTGTAGATTGTTATTGATAAGGCAATAAGTCAAGATGCAAATGAAAGTGGAAAGTAATCAATCAATTAAGCTATTTACTTATTGTAGCACGCAATCAGATTTGCAGCATAATTCATGGGACTAGAGCAGAAAATTAGGGGAAGACAAATCACCTAAATTATGCTATTTATTTATTCATTGTATTAGATTATAAATAAGGAGCCTCCCCTAGAGTGAAGGCATCACATATTGGTTAGAAAACATTAGCTATTATAGCCGGGTAAGAGCATGAAACTCTTGCTGGAGGATGTCTTAGTGACAACCTTGTTCTTTTTCGCAATTCAATACAAGCATTTCATCTTTCTTGTCCCACTTCCTTCTTCTTTACTCTAACAAATTGGTCTGACCTGCCCCGGAATGACACACACGAATGGATTCTTGTGTGGAGATGTTAGAGAAGAACCAGGAGGAGATACGTACTGAATTGGGCACAATGAATGATCGGTTTGCGGCTAGGATGTTTGATCTACTTGCCCTCTCTTTCCAAGGCATAGGGCATGGCAATGCCAGTGCTTCAACAACTGCCATCCCAACGCTGAATTCAACCTCGCCTCCAGAACATGTTCACCTGGACAACACCTCGCTGCCCATTGGAAAAACAGAACTCCCTACCTTTCAAGGCACAGACCCGATTGGGTGGTTGGCTAGAGTGGAGCAGTCCTTCGCCATTCATCACACCCGAGAAGATTTGAAGGTCCCAACAACTTTCGTCAGTATGGAGGGGGTGGCTCTACATTGGCTCCGGTGGCTACAACAATAGCAACCCACTCTCACATGGGCTCAATTCACAAATGACCTTTAGGAAGAATTTGGTGAAGAATTGCATGGGCCACCATTCGAACTGCTCACCGCACTTCGCCAAACGGGCTCGGTGGATGAATTTATCACTGCATTTCGAGCTCGAATTGCCCAAATTATGGATTCGCTCCTTACATTCAATTAGGACCTTTTCTCAATGGCTTGAAACTTGCAATTCGGGTGTGGCTCCAACCGAATGATGTGACGGACCTCCGAATGGCGATTCGTGTGGCTCGTGCTGCAGAATGGGAAATTGAATTTCTCTCCACCGGCTGGCTCCCTGGACGCAATCTGCAAGAAGAAAATACAGAGCTCCAGATAATTCCTTCACATAATGGGTTTACTTGGTCTAATGGGCCTGAGAAGAATTACCAAACCAATTCTTTTTCAAATTATTCACAGCCCAAATCCATTCCAACCCAGTCTCAATTCTCTGGTAGCAATCAAACATCTTCCTTCTCTTCCCAAACACAACTTGGGTTTCCTGCTACACAGTCTTCAGTGCGCAATTCCGGCACGATGATGTCTTGGGCTCTAGGCCTCTAGCACGCCATTATTCCAACAAAGAGTATCTGGACATGCGCGCCAAAGGACTTTGTTTTCATTGTCAGCAATTGCACAGTCCACTTCATGTATGCCCAAATAAATCCTTGCGAACTATAATTGCACCAGAGGATGACGAGGACGAAATAGGCAACGAGCCTGGTGTAACTGACCAGGTCGACACCGGACAATATAAGGCAGTTTTCCCACTCTAGCCTTGGAGACAAGGCTGCTTCATTGGTGGGTGGCAATGATAATAGGGCAATCAGTTAAGATGCATATGAAAATGGAAAATAATCAATCAATCAATCAAGCTATTTACTTATTGTAGCACATAATCAGATTTGCAGAATAATTCACGGGATTAGAGCAGAAAATTAGGGGAAAACAAATCACATAAATTATGCTATTTACTTATTTATTCATTGTATTAGATTATAAATAAGGAGCCTTCCCTAGAGTGAAGGCATCACATATTGGTTAGAAAACATTAGCTATTATAGCTAGGTAAGAGCCTGAAACTCTTGTTGGAGGGTGTCTTACAGCCTTGTTCTTTTTCGCATTCAATACAAACATTTCATCTTTCTTGTCCCACTTCCTGCATCTTTACTCTAACAGTTATGATGGTTGATATTGCCATATTGGTTTCATTTAGCTTATAGCAGGAAAGTGGTCCTTTTTATTTATGTTTGAATTTTAAAATATTTAAATTTACTTCTCTGCTAAAAATGTATGACAAAGTGCTGAAAACAATACTTCTCAAAATTGAAAAGTAAAAAATAATTGTGAACTGTTTAGATGAGATAAGCATAAAATATTACTAATGCTCTTTGGGCAGGATAAAAAATGATGATAAATTGATACAATTAGAGGGTGTGGAGTCGCTCTCTGAGGAGGAACTTCGCCAAGCATGTCGAGAGCGGGGTTTACTTGGACTACTTTCAGTGGATGAAATGCAACAGCAGGTATAGTTTTGTATGTTTGTCATTTTTGTATCTGTCAGTTACTATTATCTCTAACAGGTCAAGCAAATGAGAAAGGATGAAACTAGGAAACTTTAAGCTGTGAAGAATACACACTTATAACAGTCAAGAGCTAGTGGATTTGTAGTTTGGACATAATTAAGTTATTGATTCTCTATTTATAGCTATGTCTGAAATTTTGTTAAAAGAAAAAGCTTCTGAACTGTATGTACTGAAAACAAGTAGTAGAAATTCTGTAGTGTTAATAAGGGACAAAGATTCTGTACCTCATGATAGTTGATAGTGTTTCAACTATAAAATGTCAAATTAAAAGTAATAATATTTTGGGTCCTTGGTGTGCTTTGTGCTTTGAATGCTTCCATTTGGAGGTATTGCTGTGTTTAGATCAGATTTCTTTTTCCTTTTTCCTTCCCCCCCCCCCCCCCCCCCCTTAAAAATGAGGTAGGAAACTTGGAATGCATTGAAATGCCCATTGGCACAAAGATAAAAGAGCTGTAGCAAAGTGGGGAGAGTGAAAGGATGAATGTAAGGGATATAGCCTTTAGTTCAATCAATAGGGAGGATGGAATTCTTAGTTCCTTTTGCATCTTCGATGACATTCTCAAGGTGCTGGCATTGCTCTTGAAAAATGTTTCTGTTATTTGTCTAACATATATTCAATATATTTCTAAACAATCAAACAAAATATTAGTGGGATCGTGTCGGCACTTAAACAACAATTCTTGTGCAGTTGCGTGATTGGCTGGAATTATCTCTCAACCATTCAGTTCCATCTTCTTTGCTAATACTTTCTAGGTAATTTACTGTCTCCCTGTTTTTCTGACTGGGAATTTTTAGTATTGATTAAGCTTCTTGTTGACTTCTCTACTCTCTCCAGAGCCTTTTCAGTCTCTGGTAAAGTGAAACCTGAGGAAGCTGTTCAAGCAACACTCTCTTCGCTCCCAGATGAAGTAGTGGATACTGTTGGAATCACATCCTTGCCATCTGAAGATTCTGTTTCTGAAAGGAGAAGGAAGCTGGAGTTCCTAGGAATGCAAGAAGAATTGATCAAGGTCAAATGTTATTTTCCTTTTTTTTTGTGTGTGTGCTGGATAACCATTTTAGTAAAACGTGGAATGTAGAATACAAATCAAGGTGTGAAAGGTTGTTTCGAATCAGCAGTGAATTGGTTAGAATTAATACTGTCTTTATCTTTATCTTTATCTTTATCTTTTTTTTTTTTTTTTTTTAATGCTTGAAATGATAAAAAAAAATCTAGATTTAGCTGGAACTTTGGGATGTTGGTTTAGCACTGGCAGAGATTATAGAGTAGAGAGTTACCATCACAGTATTTTATGCGGTTGCTCTGTTTCACTCAATAGATCAAGGTTGATCTAACTTGTAGAATTGCCAATTGCTTCAATGCTTAAACTCAACTGACCTCCTTTCAATCGTAAATATCATTTTTTAGTCTTTGATTTTGCAATGTTATATTTGTCATAAAATACTTGGCACTTAGCAGCTATAATAAATTACACTTCTAATCCTATCTTTTGATTCAATTTTATCTTTAAACTATGTTGCTTAACTTCTATTTCTGACATTCTAATCTGCAGGAGGAGGAAGAGAAAGAGGAAGAGGAGCAGGCTAGGATGAAGGAGTCTGCAGCTAAGCAGAAGGATGTTGCTTTAGAAGAAATGACAATTCCAACAGCTAGAGAAGCAGAAGAACTGGAGAATGCCAAAAGCTTAGATAAACAAGAGCAGCTTTGTGAGATCAGTCGCGCATTGGCTGTTTTAGCTTCAGCATCTGTGAGTACCTGGCTTGATAATTTAATTATTGTCATATACTGACTAATAACATCTGATTAAGATCTTGACTTGTTTTCCCGCTGATTTTTTAGTCGGTGAGCCAGGAGCGGGAAGAATTCTTGAGACTTGTTAAGAAAGAGGTAGCTTCATCTTTTATCTATTGAGTTTTATTTATTTATTTATTTAAAGTTATTTATTAAAATTACTGGTGTATTAGATATTTTATTATGCATTTGTTTTGGATTTTGTACCACCAATTTTCTTATTAAATTTTATGATTGCTAATTTGGTGTTTCCTAAGGAAGAATATTCATCTTTGAGCCTTCTGATTTCCTATGTGATCAAATAATGCACATGTTAGCAGTAAGGTTGTGAATGTTGGGTTGGAATTTGGGGCCTAAAAAACAGGTTTATTTAGTTCCAAGTTTTAGTTTGTCATGTTACTGAAATCTTTTGGTGGTTTACATATCTGATAGAAACTCTTGACTTACTGACACTCAAGACTATCTTTTCATTTCATCAAGATATCTATCTTTATACATTCTCTGTCAATGTACAATTTGATAAACAAAGGGTAGCACTTTGTGATTCTCTAGATTTTAACAGTGTTCCTTCTGCAGATAGATTTGTACAATAGTGTTGTGAACCAAGAGGGAACTGATGGTGAGGAAGAAACCAAGAAGGCCTACAGAGCAGCTAGGGAGGATATTGATGACACTACAGAGACAACTGTAAATGATAAAGTTTCAGCAGCACTCATTAACCGGGTAAGGCTACTAAAAAATGTATTGGTTTCTGAATGACTTGCATGGCCAAGTCATGAATTTATACTGAAGTGTGTGAGCATATTATTGTGTTGTATTCTTAATGTTACTTCTCAATGTTTCACTTTTCAGGTTGATGCCATGCTCCACAAGCTTGAAAAGGAAATTGATGATGTGGATGCAAAAATTGGTGATCGATGGCGGTTGCTTGATAGGTATGCAGAGCTCCTGTGTTCTAAAGACCTGATGGTATCTGTGTATCTAAAACTTGATGGATGCAGACTTATTGTTAGGATCAAGTGCACAATTTTTACTCCTATTGGGACTCGAACCTGACTCTGATAGGATCAAACATTTTCCACTATGTCAAAAGCTATAGCCCGTAGCAAAGACACAACTCTATTTCCTTATACCGCCAGCAGGGTGCTAGATTTGTCCCTTCAAGCCTCAGCCCAACAATCCCCTAGCCACCTGGTGCTGGACTTTGCCATTCACCAACCTCCGCCCAAACTCATCTATCCAAACTCAGATATTGGCTGAGTTTACTTCATCCATACCTCAATTTAAACTAAAAAATTGTCAGTGTTAAGATAGTATCTATGTATGGATGCCTTTGTTTCATTGGTCATTGGGTATGCAACACTAATGAGGTTGCTCTGAGCTTCTTCTTGGGGCTTCATGTGCCCTATGCTTGGTGGTTCTACCTACCATGTCCAACTGGCACACAAAAGAAACACACTAGAGAAAGAAAGTACCTTATAGTGCACCTGTCTATTTGCTAAAGAGGATGTTACAAAACAATATCAAGTAATGGAAGACAGTAGTATTGATTAAACATCCTATTCTAGGTATTCATTACATAAATAAATGTGCATCTTGCCTTAGTGTGGCATCTACTAAAGTTTCTAGAAATTGAAACCCTCATTGTCATCTATTTTCATCTCACCTGTCAATCCTTGATAGTTCTATGTGAAGAAGTTCATAGCAGATAAGCAGTTGTGGTCTGTGTGCAGGGATTATGATGGCAAAGTTACTCCTGAGGAAGTTGCTTCAGCTGCTAATTACCTCAAAGACACCTTAGCTAAGGAGGGTATTCAAGAGCTTATCAGCAACCTCTCTAAAGATAGAGGTAAATTCCTGTCATTATAATATTTTTGCTTTTACGCCATCAATGGCTAATAATTTGATGTTGATGGTTTATTTATTATATCCACACTGGATAATCATAAGCAACTGTGAGGAAATCAAATTTAATAGAGCTAATACCATTTTTAGTCTTTCAACTCTGGTTACATTTTCACTTTTAGTCCTCAATCAACAATTTGATTGAATTTAGTAAATGACTTTTTTTTAATCGACCAAATTTAGTCTACAAAATATTTGAAATGCCCTCTCTTGGACAATCTATTCTTCACATGTGAGGGTATTTGGAACTGCATTTTGTTGGTGAAATTAATTGTAGTTGAGGTACCAAAAGTGGCGTTAATTCAAATCTAATACATAATTACATATAGTGATATTAATTGCAATTTCATTTTCTGGGCTAGTATATTTCAAAGCATGATTTTTTTTCTAATATTTATATTTGATAACAGAAGGAAAAATCCTTGTGGAAGATATTGTCAAATTAGCAAGCAAAATGGGAGATTCTGAAACAAGTGAAGAAGCAAAAGCCTAAGAGGCAAACGTGCTTTGAGTAGGTAACTGGAAATAGAGCTGCCTCAGCTTTTTGTGAATCATGGATGCTTAATATATAGAGCAGAAGTTTAATTTTTTTGTTTTTATTTTTATTTTTTGTTTTTGGTTTATAAACAATAGAAAATATTGTCAAATTTTACCATTTTGTTGTTGATGCTTTGGCTTTGCCCTTTCTGGCAAGTTTGTATATTGATTATACTATCACCTCTCTCATATCGAACGATATGTTACCTTTTTCAAATTTCAATAAATTTGTGAAAACAATAAAAAGTCTTAGCGAAGAAAATTGCATTATTGGGCATCCTTGAAATACTCATTTTTTAAAATTGTGGATAGTAGTAATATTTGTTGAAATTTGTATGCCAGTTGGCAGTTAGCTCCCAACAAATATATTAAGTAAGATAAAATATAGGGAACAAAGGAGGGACCAAAGTGTAGTTCTTTCATTCCATAATCATCCACCATGTACAAAAGTTGCAACATATATATATATATTATACAAAGGTAATAATGGATACAATAATGATAAGAATAATGATGGACTGCTACATCTGTTATACTGTTACATGAGGGACGGAACCACTGTGGGGGCAGCTGCCCTCACTCACCCACCCCCACCCCATATATAGCATTTGTATGTATATATGTATATATAGTACATGTTTTATATATACATATAAGAAAACAGATAAAATTTAATAGTTGTTAAGCTTGCAGAGTTGGTAGGTGTGCGGTGTAGTCTAGAAAATGGCGACGGTTTGAATCCTAGGCCCAAGCTTTCTTTGTTGCTTTTCAATTGTATACGTACATATATAGCTTTCTTCATTGCTTTTTTAATATATATATATATATATATATATATATATATATATATATATATATATATATAAAATAAGATGTATAATTTATAATGTGTTTCCTATTTGAATTATTTTATCAAATGAATTATGTTTTATATAACGTTATGAATATTTTTATAAAGTTTTGATGTGTTTTATTTTCCGCCTATATCCAACAATATTTATAATGTATTTTGTAATTTAACAATTTATTCGTATTTGATATTTGTATTTGAACCTTGTGGCACTTGGTTTACACTCCCACATGAAAATGAGTGGGTTCGAGCCTCAGTCGAGGCGACTGTGGACTCTTTGTACAATACTACATTGTAATAGAGTTAGTAGTACTTAAAAAACATTTTTGAATTTAGTTTACCTTTTGCTTCTTCGCCCCCCTCAAAAGAAATCCTGGATACGTCACTGTTTACATACACATAAAACGGTATAATGAACATAAATTAAACACTTAACATAATACACATAATTCATGTTCATAATGCACAGAATTTATGTTCATTATATCATATTTATGTGTATGTGTATTATAAACATGAATTCTATACATTATGAAGTTAAATTCTGTGTATTGGATCAGAGTCCACAATGCACTGTGGACCCTGGTCCACGATATAAAGATTGATACTAGGTCAACAAGTCACTTTTTGATGCAATTGTAATTTTTTTTAAAAGTTGGATGACCCAATTGCAATTTCGTGTGTAGTTCAATGGCTTATTTGACGCAAATTCCTATTCTTTTTGAAGATAAAAACTTAATTCATTAAATCATGATGTAGACAGTTTACAAGGAAAATAGGGGGGGCATCAAACCATTCCCCGCAACCTGACACAGAACTGAGAGCCTCCCTAGCAACAATGTGGACGGCACAGTTCGCAGATCGCTTAACAAATCGAAATTCAACATCACCAATGACAGATGCTAATTCTTTAATATCACCAACTAACAAACCAAAAGTAGAATTAAAACATAAAGAATTAATAGCATGAAAAACAACTTGGGAGTCCATCTCAACTTCAACATTACCCATGCCTGTATCCTTGAGCCAACTGAGAGCCTCCTTGACACTAACTGCTTCGGCTTCTTCAACAGTATAGGAACCCATTACTCGCATGTTCATTGCTGCTAAAAAATGTCCATCATCATCACGAAGAACCCAACCAAGACCCATTACATTATTAGACATGTCAAAAGCCGCATCCGTATTCAACATGATTTTTCCAATCTGTGGCCGAGTCCACCTAGTAGCCATAAGAACTGCACTAGCATTGCACACCGGTTCATTAGCAGCTTGCCAATTTTCCAAAAAAGTTAGCCCCCTACGTAGCACAATATTGAGCTCAAACGGCACCCCATTCCAAACATTATCATTCCTGCTACACCAAATGCTCCAACATGTCATAACAAACTTAGAAAGCACATCTCCATTCAACACATCAATACAATCAAAGAACCAGTCTATTACACTATTACCATTAGCAATATTTGTGCTGGGCAGTCCAATTTTACTCCATATCGTGGTAGCTACATTGCATGTAACAAAAAGGTGGTAAGCACTCTCATTCTCCCTCCTGCACATATGGCAAAGTAACGAACATTGAATATGCTTGGATATGAGTGCATCTCTCGTAGGCAAAAAAGAGGAAGCTAACTGCCAACAAAAACTTTTAACTTTTGGGGGCACATGTAAGTTCCAAATTTTAGACCAAGACCGATCATCATGTAGCAGGTTTGTTAATCATTTATAACATGACTTAACAGTATACTCACCTTTACGGTCCCAAAACCAATACCACAAGTCCGGGGGCTTACGGAAGCTAATAGGAATATTCAAAATTAACCTTGCATCTCGATCATTAAAAAAGCTATTTATTCGGACTGAATCCCAACCTGTACCTTCATCATTGAATAGTGTTGCAACCGGCGCTTCATATATTTCCTCACTAATCGGTGTTTGAATATAGGGTTCAACATCCACAGGAAGCCACGCATCCCTTCCAATTTTTGTATCAAAGCCGCTGCCCACACTACGTCTGCAACCAAGGGACATGATATTCTGGACCTCCATTAGACCTCGCCATATAAAAGATGGGTTGCTACCCTCAACTGCATCGAAATAAGAACTGTGAGGATAATAGTGTGCCTTATAAACACGAGCAACCAAAGATGTTGGCTTGGTCACTAGTCGCCAAGCCTGTTTACCAAGTAAAGCCATATTCATCTCATGAAGCCTTCGAAAACCCATTCCACCTGCCGCTTTTGGAACCGCTAATCCATTCCAAGAACGCCACCGAATTCCTTTGCCCGATCCCACTTTGCTAGTCCACCAGTATTCGTTCATTATAATTTCAATCTCTTTACACAGTCCTGTGAGGAGAAGAAAGACCATCATTGCATAGGAAGACATTGCTTGGACAACATTCTTTAAAAGGACCTCCCTTCCGGCTCGGGATAGAAATCTGGAATTCCAACTACGAACTCTGTTAAGAATTCGTTCTTTCAAAAATCCAAGAATCTCTTTTTTCCTTCTGCCAACCAATGATGGTAATGCCCTTAGGCCTTGTTTATCCTTTTTTTTAATGATGTGAAAGGAAAAAAAAAATCTCTTAGCATTGCAATGCCCTTAGGCCTTGTTTGGTACCATAGTTAGCTTATAGCTAATTTTGACTTGTTTGACCATTATTAGCTGTTTGACTTGGTTAAATAGCCAATATGAATGTTTGGCAGTAGTTATGCCGTGGACCCAGGTCCACCTTGTGGGTCCAAAAACGACGCCGTTTTTTTTTACTAAACATATTGACCTGAAATGTGGAACACAAACTCTACATTCACATACACTATACTCTAAATTCACAATTTGTAAACTCCACATTCACATATTACAGGATTATATGTTTAGTAACTATATTACCACTGTTATGCATTAACACATTCAAAATTCTATATTCACAGGTCCTATACTCCATATTCACAACTTGAGAACTCCACATTCACACATTACAGGGCTACAAGCTGTTGCTAGAACTTTTTAACTCTATTACAGATTCACACATACATAACTCTACATTCACGATTTCTATACTCCATATTAACAATTTAAAACCTCCACATTCACACATTTCTGGGCAACTCTACATTCACACAATCATAAGTCTACATTCACGATTTCTATACTCTACATTCACACTTTGAAACCTCTACATTTACACATTTTTGGACAACTCTATATTCAGCAATATGTTTACTAATTTAAAAAAAAAAAGACAAAACGGCGTAGTTTTGGACCCAGGTCCACAGCATAATTTGCGAGTGTTTAGTTAATTAGCTTTTTGTAACAACTTATTGCTCCAAAACGCTAAAATTTTAAAAGTTTGCTCAAAGCAGCTCTTTTGATCAGCTTTTCGAGAAAATAAATTATACCTTTAAAGTCATTTTGCATGCAATCATCTATCAAATAACAACTAATTTGTCAAATATTTTTTGACAATTAGCTAGTTTTATCAGCTAGTCAAACCTGCTAAATGCTATCAGCTAACATCTATTTGCCAAGCACCCCTTTAGCGAAATTGTACTATGTACTTTGTAGTTGTTATTCCTTGGTTTGTAAGTCATGATACAAAGTTAGAACTCTAGCTAGCTATTTTGGAGTGGAGCGTCACTAATGGCTCAAGAAGAAACAATGATCATATTTGATAACATAGTTAGCTTAGCAACTAATTTTAATTTGTTTGACCATTATTAGCTGTTTGACTTAGTTAAACAATCAATATGAGTGTTTGGTTAATTAGCATTTTGTAACAGCTTATTGCTAAAAAATGCTAAATTTCAAAAAGTTGTTTAAAACAGTTTTTTCAATAAGCTTATTGAGAAAGTCATTTTGCATGTAATCAGCAATCAGTTAAAAACTAATTTATCAAACATTTACAATTTGCTAATGCTATCAATTAACTAGTCATACCCACTAACCCTATAGCTAACAGCTATTTACCAAATACCACCCTTATGATCTTCGCCTTTCACCTATGCCCAACACAGGAAGAGAGTACAACTTCATTAGGTTATTATTTAATAAAGTTTACCATATACTTAGCCAGATGAGAGAATACCCACTTCTACAAAAAAAGACGTACAACTTTATTAAGTAATGATGTACATAAGGTGGTGATAGAAACAGATGGTGAAAATGTCGTTCCGTGGGGGATTGGGGCTATGACACGCACTTGTATGAATTTCTAAATTCTAAGCACTAATGTTCTGGAATTCATAAGGATTCAAACAAGCTATGATTAAGAATGGAAAATAAAACTAATATTTTTGGGTTTTTGAATATAAAGGAATGCAAATTAAACACGGATAAACTATATGATAAAAAATGGGTCTAGATTAGGGTCATTGCTTTCTTGATGCACTAACAACTCGAAAATAGGGGAAAAAGAATTCACCAAAGGATTTATGGCAATGTACATAAGAATTCTAGTCTATGCTACAATAGCAAGCAATAAACAAGAATTAGAGTAGGATTGCCCCACTTTCGTGATACATCAATCCTAACTCTTAAAACACAAAAGCATTATAAGCCCCAAATCACCCCAATTTTCATAGAAGAAAAATTGAGTTTGAAATTGGTTAGGCTTGAGTCTTTCACCCAATTTTTGAGATGAAAGCCTCTCCAAAACAAGCTAACAAATGCTGCGCAACAATCATTAACAAGAAGAATTAACAATCCAATTCAAACATAAAACCCCTAGGTGGGTTACTTATCCCCTTTATGCAATAACTACCTTCCTAGCATTAAGAATAGCAATAGAACCCTAATCCAAACCTAAAAGCTAACTACTCAGACATTATAGATGTAAACAACGTACGTAAAGGTAAAGTAAAACATCACCAACATTGCAATAAAATTGAAAGGAAGATAAATAAAGAGTAAATAAAACTTCTCTATTGAAGATGAAGAAATCCACTCCAATCCACGATTAAAAGCTCTAAAAGTAAGTAATCTATGTAATACTATGCTAATCTATGCTATGGAAGTCTGAAAAGAAGAAGAAAAATAAGCTAAAGCTAAATAGGGTTCGGATGTCCCAAAAAATGCAGAAAAAACGCGCTTAAATAATGTGCAGAGCAAAGGTCACGACGGCCTACCACATGGCCGTGTATAAGGCTGTGTGGGGTCGCGACCTGGGCAGAGAGACCACCAGTGCATTTCTTCTCTGTTTTTCGTTCACTCTAGCCGTGCAAGATTGCAAGTAGTCCAGTGAGTACCCAATACTCCGTAATTGAAGGTAAAGCTCTGGACCCGTTACATTTTTCTCCTGAAATTGTTGATATGCTGAACTTCCAAGGCTTGTTAGAGAAATTTTTTATTATTGAGAGTGTAGTTTACCCCAGTCTTGTGAAAGAGTTTTATCAGAATATGCGGGTTAAGTGGGTTAATCAGGTACTCGAGATCACATCTATTGTGAAAGGTGTGAAAATTACCCTCAACCCACCTAGACTTGCTAAGATGTTCAAATTGCCTCTGGGTGGTGTATTCAAGTACAATAGGAATTACTGGATTGAGACTGAGACCGTGGGGTTCCGTGACTACCCGCGTTATATGTTGGGGCGTGAGAATGGCATCACTTTGGATGCCAGGTTCATCAAGTATGATTTCTTTGGAGAGCACGCATAAAATTTTAACTATGCTCGTAGGTGAGAGTTTTGCCTAATAAGAATAACAGTCAGTGGGTAGGTGGTTTGGAGTGCACTTTTGCCTGGGTCCTTATCAACTTCAAGTGATCGGACTACCATTGGAGTACTAAGTGGATGAGACTTGTCCATGTAGAATCTCTCCAATAATTTGTCTGTGTATTTGGATTGGTGTACAAATATCTCTTTAGGGAGGTGCTTGATCTGCCGGCCGAGACAAAACTTGATTTTTCCCAAGTCTTTCATTTCGAATTCCTCCTTTAAACACAAGCATGCCCTCTTGACATCCCCGCATGTCCCTATAATGTTTATATCATCTACATAGATGGATCAGATATAATACAAAATCCATAAGATGATTTTTTTAGTGAAGATGCAAGGAGCGATATCTTTATTTTCATATCCTTGTTTTAAGAGGAATACACTCAATCGACAAAACCACATTCTTCCTGATTGTTTTAACCATATAATGACTTTTGTAATTTTAGGCAGAACATATTTTGATTTGTTTTTCCTTTACATAAAGGATTTTGGATGCACTCGGGTACTTTCATTAGTTTCATATATATGTCAGCGTCTAGTAACCCATATAAATATGCGATCAGAACATCCATTAATTGCATTTCTAGATTCATTATATTTTTACTGATGGCCTACTGCTCCTACCCGGTGAGAATTACAGGAATAATATGATAATGTGAAAGTACAAAAAGTAAGAGTCAAAATAAAGAGCAAAAGGGAACCAACCACTTTCCATTACATCTTTCAAATATATATACAATACAATGGATATGTAAGTTACAATATAATTTGTAACAATGTGCATCTTGTTGAGATTTTTGTATTGAAATTATGAACTGTTTTAATTGCTCTAATTGCAATTCACCTAAAGTGTATTTTAGAGAATTTTTAAAATTTCATTACTCTTTTAAATGCATACTGAAAATAAAATGCATCTATAATACCGTAATATCCTTCCAAGGAAAGATTTAGAATGTGATGATTTATTTATTTATTTTTGGGTTGGATAGCACTATAGCAGTCGTACGTTGGTGGTTG
This sequence comes from Ipomoea trifida, assembly GCA_003576665.1. Lineage (NCBI taxonomy): Eukaryota > Viridiplantae > Streptophyta > Magnoliopsida > Solanales > Convolvulaceae > Ipomoea > Ipomoea trifida. The sequence goes on from CP025654.1 coordinate 16,799,028, forward strand.
AGAAAAATGGGATGCACTAAAGTTTGAAACGTTGCAACTACCTACCCTGAAAAATGGGTGCGCTTAATGCATGGTAAAAATACAAGTACAAAACTAGCCCTAAAAACTGCACCAATAACTTCACCGTCTTCACGTACTTGATTGCTGCACCGCAAATTATGACTATACTGATTGTTTAATTTTTTTTTAAAGGAGATATTTAGTATATGAGTTATATTTATATTGACGACTCAATTTGTCAATTATAATTGTATCTATTTTTTATCCCTCAGTTATGTGTGAAATGACGTATTTGGTGCCTGACGTTAAGTTTTCGTTTCAACCTGATGAAAATTAAAACTCAATAACCCTCTATTATTAAATGGGTAAATAGTAGTCAAGCACCTTGTGCTCAATTGGCATGTAGTGGCCACCCTCAGATGGGAGGTCATGAATTCGAGTCTCAGTGGAGAAGATCTCGAAATTGACTCTTTGTGCTTCAACACTTTGAGAAAAGTATAGATGAACAGATACTACAATGTAATAGGGTCAGTTGTCTTCAAAAAAAAATGAGTAAATAGTAAATTCACATTTTATTCTCCTTTTAATATTGTAACCATTTTTTCACTATTATTTTCCACTTTCTAGCTTTCTATTTCAAGATTTTTCAATATCAAAAGCATTTCAATAACTCTCGTATGGCTTGTTAGGAACATGGGTCTCGTATAAGGAACACGAGACTTAATACAAATAAGGGAACACTTGATCACCGTCTTTAGGTTTGTGAAACACACTATCCTAAACGTTTCTAATTTCTCTTACTAAATAACAGCGGTAATTAAACCATAACTTTTGAGATACAAGAACATGTCAAATTTTTCAGATTGCCTTTATGAGAAATTCACCAAGAGAGTAATTTGAGACTTTTAGTATGCAAAAATTCTTTTCTAAACTCTACAGTAGTTTAGTCAAGAATCGTATACCCTGACAACATATGAAAATTCTATTATATATATCTATTATCAGACATCCCCTCCTCTGTCCTCTTAAAAATCAAAGTAATGAAAGATAAACTTGGGTCTTATATAAAGAACTTGAGACTCAATTAGGAAAGTTACAAAAGTTTTTAGAATTCTTATAACAGATTCTCAGACTCCTTATAATTGAGTCGTAGATTTTTCTTTAATTACTCTAGTTTTTAAGAGGACAGGGGAGATGAATCAGTAGTTCATTGCGAGTGCATTTTAGAATGTTATCGTATATATTTGAACAGTTGTTATGTCATGGACCCGGGTCCACCTTGCAAGGTGGACCCAACTCCATGTATGTTCACAATTTTAGTATTCTATGTTCATAATTTTAGAATTCTATGTTCATAATTTGAGAAGTACATTCACTCGAATCAATCCTGTAGATTGGGGCTTAAAAGACTAACGGTTGTACTTTTGCAACATATACATACCATGTACTCTTTCCTCACTAGGTTTTTCCCATTGGGTTTTATAGTGTGGTTATAACAAGGCATGAGTATGATATAACAATATTAATGGAAAAAGTTGCAAATAAATACTTAAATAGACAAACTCCAAATTATGTCCCGAAGGCTTATGATTATACTCTTTTTTCCCTTAACTAAGTTTTTTTTTCCACAGAGTTTTCTTTAAGTTAAGGTTTTAACGAGGAAATCAGGAAGGTTGTTGTCTTCAGGGGAGCAACTACATATCGGTACACATAAATTATTAGTCCAGAAGACCAACAACTCTTACAATCCTGAAGATTAAATCCAAACTACGGAGTATTATACTTGTACTCTTTTTTCCTTAACTAAGTTTTTTCCCACAGATTTTTCTTAGTGTAAGGTTTTTAATGAGGTAAATAACCAATACAATATATGATTCTTATATATATATATATATATATATATATATATATATATATATATATATATATATATATCATGTACTTTTTTCTTCAACTAGGCTTTTTCCCACGTGCAGTGGTTTTCCTAGAGGCATGAATATATTAAAATATATTACCCATATCTCTTGTACTCTTTTCTTGTCGTCTAGGTTTTTCCCACAGGGTTTTCCTAACAAGTTTTTAACAAGACAAGATCGTAGTCAAATAATAATGTCCAAGGGGAAATGTTATAAATAATACCATTAATGAACATTATTATGTAACAGACATATATATATATATTTATGTCCCTATTTATAATTTCCGTTATATATATATATATATATATATATACATATATGTATATATACATATATATATATATACATATATACATATATACATATATACATATATATGTATATATATATATATATATACATATATATGTATATATACACATATATGTACATATATACATATATGTACATATATATACATATATGTACATATATATACATATATGTACATATATATATATATATATACACACATATATATGTACCCTATTTGGAAACAAGTTGTTGATGGAATGAAATGATGGTTCCTTTTCTTATCCTCGTCACTTTTGTCTACATTCCCCTACTTTAGTTTATACTCTAAATTGTAAACAATATACCGGTTAGGAGCTAACGGGCCAAACGGGCACAAAATTTTCAACAGTTTTACTTGTGGTGTGATTGAGTGGATAAGAACTCATCAATCTTTAATCAAACGATAAGGGATTGATCTTTGGACTTGAGTATGGAGCAGTCTTAACGTGTCTACGGATTCAATGAGAAGATTAATTATGTGTCCCACTGTGCACCCTCAGAGTTATATAATGAAATTAGTGTGCGTGAAAAATATGATGCCGTTTTACTTCAAGGTTTACGTTGCTATACGGACCATGGTCCACGATAAAATTTGTTGTGGGAGAGGGGGCAAATTATTATGTTGGCCATAAGAAGATACATTTTTAATATACTAAAAGTACATTATTTAAGTACTAAAAGTACATTATTTAAATAATGCACTTTTAGTACTCAAATAATGTATTTTCACTGAATACGATGTATATTTTTTTAATATACTAAAATTACATTATTTGTGTGCTGAATGTACATTATTTTATGATATATAAAATAATGTACTTCTAATACTCAAATAATGCACTTTCAAATAATATACTTTATGTACATAAATAATGTACTTTTTATTTATATTCTACGAAAAATACTACATAAATTCTCATTTCTTACTCTCATCTTTTATTCCCTCTCATAAATTCTTGATGTAAATATTTTTTCTAAAACTCATATGATGAAAATATCGAATTATTATTTATCACAAAATAAAAGTAATGGAATAGAATTTAGAAATACGTGTAGCAGTAGAACTCATGTTCCACACGGCTGTCCTAGTCTTTAATTTGGATGATAATGCTGGCAAGATATTGGAGTATTTTCCTTCTCTCTGTTTCAGTTTGCAAGGATGCTTTTGTTAATTAATAAATGACAAAACCTTTGTCAGGTTGCATATATGTCCAGAGCATCCTTAGAGCATCCTTATCAATAGAGTTATTTCACGGTATTTTAGGAGTTATTGTAAGTGTGATTAGGAAAGATAAAATGGGATGAGAGAAAAAATAAATAAAACAAATTTAATTTTAATAAATAAATAAATAAATAAAGTAGTGTGACCAATCATTAAACTTCTTTTCTCTTGGAAACCTAAATAACCCCATCTTTGCAGAAGCACCCCAATCTTCTCTCTCTTATTTTCTCTCCCCTCCATGTGGCTTTCATTCCCTAAAATACTGTGAAATAACCACTGATGTGGTTGCTCTTATCAGTTGGGGTTTATTCTCCAGTTTTTTGTGGGCCTCAACTTCCACCTCATCATCCACTATCTCATTCAATTACAATAATTCTTCTCCACACTAGTTTGAGTTATTTCTTAGTTTTTTGTGGACCCACCATTTTATCCCACTATATTTTAATTATTTCTTTATCTATTTTGTTTATAAATTTATAATTGTATTAAAAATAATTAAACAATACGTGCTATAATCGTAAAGTTGAAATTAATTAAAAATAATTATAATTAATATGCTTAACACCTAATTAATTAAAATGATTATTAATTTTAATTTTTAATTGTAAAGGCAACATTATTATTATTATTATTATTATTATTATTATTTTTATTTTTTTTATAAAAATAGGCGTTGCCAGGCAACGGCCGGAAATATGGCCGTTGCCTGGCAACGGCAACAATTTTGGCCGTTGCTAGCAACGGAGCAACGGCCAAAATAATTAATTTGAGAGTGGCCGCCAGCTGGCGGCCACTCTCAAGCGCCCAGCCGGGCGCGTGTGTCACACGCGCCCGGCTGGATGGGCGGTGAGACGCACATGCGTCTCACCCAGACTTATTTAATTTTTTTTTTTTTTTTAATTTTCCTGGCATTATTCAAGTGTTTGCAAGAGGATGATTTTGTCCATGATCTAACCCATTGCATCATCACTGTTCCAATATCATCACTGACCCACTGACCACCACAACTTTCTATAGATCGAACTTTAATACCCAAATCTCTTTTGTTTTTTATTTTTTGGAATTAATACCCAAATCTGTGAGAACCCAGAAAGCTCAAATGGAAGAAATGGTAAAAATTCCGAGTGAAGAAGAAGTGGGATTCTTGAGAGCCATGGGGCTGCAAAGTGGGATAGCAGTGGTGATGGTTTCAAAAGCTGCCATTGAACTTGGGGTGTTTGAGATCATTGCAAAGAGTGGTGAAGGAGCAAAGCTTTCTGCTCAACAAATTGCAGACTGTCTTCCCAGCACACAAAACCCTAATGCACCACTCATGCTGGACAGGATGCTTAAGTTTCTTGCTAACCACTCCATTCTCAGCTGCACACTCACACAGGATGACCATCAGTGTTTATACAGTTTGACACCAATCAGCAACAACTTTGTCCCTAATCAAGATGGGGTGTCTCTTTCTTCCATGATACAATTGATCACTCACAAAGTATTTGTTAATTCCTGGTACAAACTTTTCTCTCATCTTCAATTCCTTCTGTCGTTTGAGACCACAGCAAGAACAATGCACAAAAACAACCGTTTTTGACAAAGTGTTAGTCTTTTATATAAAAGACAACAGTTTGTTCCAAAATCGTTGTTTTTTATGCAACACTTTTATCTAAGACAACGATTTTTATCGAACCGTTGTTTTTAGTGTGTTGTTTTCAATAGACAACGATTTTTAATCGTTGTTTTTGATATATAAGACAATGGTTAAAAATCGTTGTCTTTGAGTGTGACTTTTAACAACACTGGTCTCATTAACATTTGGATAGACAACGGTTTTTAATTATTGGATGTCACAACACACTAATGACAACAGTTCGGTAAAAATCATTGTCTTTTGATATACAAGACAAATGTTAACAAATGTTTTCCTTTGAGCGTGACCGTTAACAACACCGGTTTCAACAACATATTTTTTTACTTAATAGTAACGGTTGTCTATAGGCATTTTTTTGGTGGATATTGTGAACTACTCCTCTCGTACCATTTTCAGTCTATTAATGAGACTTGATTGGAGTTATTTTAAATTCAATATAATTTTTCATAGCATTTAAGTTTAGTATTAGTATCTAAAATTTATAAATTTAGAAAGTACTGTAAAATACAAAAATAATTAATACTAGGTAATGAATAAAGTAAAGAAAAAAAATTATTTAACCAATAAATAATAAATATGACCCACAACTTCACATAGAAAAGACCTCCCTAGTAATAGTGTGAGCGACACAATTCACAGATCGTTTGACAAAACGAAATTTGACATTGTCAATGTATGATGCCAATTCTTTAACATCCTCAACTAATAGTCCAAAAGTAAAATTAAACGAGAGGAAGAAATAACATGAAAAAGGTATTTGTGAATCCATTTTCACATCAATATTACCCATTCTGATATCTTTTGAGCCAACTAAAAGCTTCTCTGAAACTGAACGCTTTAGCTTCTTTCACAACATTTTTGGTTGCTAAGATCATCCCTCAAAGTCAAAATCCATTGCATTGTTATGTACATCAAATGCCGCGTCAGTGTTTAATCTCGTGTGCAACAAACTTTGCCGCACTGCTTGTATGTGGTCCTAACCGCATTAGCATGCATCCAATTATCCAAAAAGGCGTAGGCCCTACAAAGCATCACATGCATATCAAAGATCACACCCTTCCAAACATTTTTATTTCTACTTACACCATATACCCCAACAAGCCATCACAAACTTAGTTAGCAATTCTCCATTCAAAACCTTAACATATTAAAAATATCATGCAATGACATCATTACCATGGGTAGAATTAGAGTATACATTTTTTGTCGGGTCTGGGCGTGGGGCCCTTGAGGTTGGGGATTCAACCTTTTGAGAGAAGAGTATGACTCTGTTTGGTAAATAATAGCCAATTTTGACTTATTTGACCACTATTAGTTGTTTGGTTAATAAGCTTTTTGCAACTCTAAATTAAAATGCTAAAATTCAAAAGACTACTCAAAGCAGCATTTTCAGTTAGCTTTTTGAGAAAAGAAATTATACCAAAAAGCTATCAGCTAACAGCAATTTATCAAACAAGTTTCTACAATCAGCTAATGTTATCAACCAATCATACCTTCTAACCCAAACAGCCAACCCAATCAGCTAACAACCATTTACCAATCAGGGCCTATATATTTTTTATTTTACACTTTTACTAAATATTTTTCTACAATCAACTAATGCTATCAACTATTCAAACCAACTAACTCAATCAACTAACTTCTATTTACCAAAACGCCCCTTTGTTTGAAGGTATGGATTAAAAGATGCAGTGCTTGAAGGAGGAGTCCCATTCAATAGGACCCATGCATTTGAAAACCCTGGCAAAGACATTAGATACAAAGAGGTAGTGAACAAAGCAATGCATGACCATAGTGCAATTGCTATGAAGAGAGTTGTGGAATGCTACAAGGGTTTTGAGGAAGCCAAAGAAGTGGTAGATGTGGGTGGTGGGTTTGGTGCATCACTGTCCTGCATTGTCTCCAAGTACCCTAACATCAAGGGCATCAACTTTGATTTGCCCTATGTTATTAAAGACGCTCCTGCTATTCCTGGTATGTACCCTAAACTTGAATTGTTTCTATTTGTTATATATTCCAAATTCTTAGTACTACCGGATTTCGATCTGCATGTACTTATAATTAGTGATGGCCATAGGGCAGGGAATATACACTCCGATCCTTGACCTCACATACTATAAGCATTTTTTTTAGTACTATTGACTCTGTTACAATGTAGTATCTGTTCATAGCTACTTTCTCAACCTACTGAAACAGAAAGAGGCTCGAACCCACTCCCATAATCCATGTGAGAGTGTTAATCGGGACACCGAGTGCCACTAGACCACAAGGTCTTTGGCTACTATAAGCATGTAATTCAAGAGGAAAAAGTGTCATTTTCTCTTTATATTATTATTAAAAAGGTAACAAAACATAATAAATTTAAAACAATTTAAGAGCTAAAATACGGTACCAAATTTTAACAAGTTAAATATACTAACTCAAAGATAATGTCTTACTTATTGCTAGGTGTGGAGCATATTCCAGGAGATATGTTTGATAGTGTTCCTTGTGGAGGGATTATATTCATGAAGGTTAGTGCTCATTCATTGCTCAGTAAAATATACATACTAGTGTAAAGACAACCTGCGACAGAAGGTGGGTTTTTTTTTTTTTTTTTTTTTTGTTAGATCACGAGGTGTTTTGATTAGGCCATAATTATAAGAGACACTTTTAAACCCGTATCATACTTAGATTAATTCCCGTTCATACCAGACCGATCTAATTAAGGGGCAAAATGTGTTAAGAGTCTTACATTGATAAAATAAGAGAAAACATATGGTTTTACTAGGTTATGGGTTAGACTAAGCTAGCTAATGGATTGGATTTAATATTTTAATGTGGTTTGACCTATGTGCACTACACCCAATTAAGTGACTGTAACCCAATCTTAAATTATAACAAATAGACGGTCCACACAGCTGTGTGGATCACGGTCCAAAAACGGCATCGTTTCGCACAATTTTTTTCTTTTTATTCATACAACCCGTTGCAATATATATTTTTATAACTCATAATATACATTATTCTAACAAATAATGTATATTATCTTACACCAGAAGTTTCATTATGCTAACTCATAATTAAATTATTCTAACACATAATATGCATTATCTTATCCCATAAATTTTATTATTCTAACTCATAAGATGTTGTTTTGGACCGTGATCCACACAATAATTTATTATGGTATCAAAGCCTGTCCGGTCCACTTTATGTACCCTCAATCCCGACCTTTCTTAAGGATGAGACTGCACGACCACTCACGCCAACCAAACAGGTTAAAGAAGAAGGTATCTTTGTTATACATGCACAAGATCATCAGATGATCCATCTAAGCAAATTGTTGGTTACGTTGTGAAAACAACTGCAGTGGATACTACACTGTTGGGATGATGAACATTGCCTGAAGCTGCTGAGGAACTGTTGGAAAGCTTTGCCAGAATCTGGTGGTAAGGTGGTGTTAGTAGAATCTATACTGCCGGAACATCTTGAGAAAGATGTCGTTTATGACAATGCATTTTACGTTGACATACTCATGATGACGATGAATCGTGGAGGGAAGGGGAGAACACACAGAGAATTTGAAGCCCTGGCAAAAGAGGCAGGATTTTCTGCTCTCAAACTCATATGCCTTGTGGATACTGAATGGGTTATTGAATTGTACAAGTAAAAATGGCTAAGTTGTTTGATTGCATGGAAGATTCAAAATTGTTGTTCTATGTGCCTGCTAATAAATACTCCCTCTTTCTTTATTGGTTCAATAAATTAATGTGACTTGACTGAAATTATTTTTAATTCAATTTTTTATAATATTAAATTTAATATTAACATATAAAATTTATATATTTAAAAATTACATTAAAAATATTATTAAACAAAAAAATTTAAATTTAAAAACCATTAAAAAATACTAAAGAAAAAATAAGTAAAGAATAAAGAGTTGATTTGATTAATGAATAGTAAAAATAACAGGTAAAATTGGACACAGGAGATAATAAATTCCAAACAGTTTCAATAACGGCTGAATTACGGATTTACAGGTATAATTTTTAAAGTTGTTTATCTCTTGGTTCATATGGTTTTTTTTTTTTTTTTTGGAAAGGTTGTTCATATGGATGTAATTGACAGAATAGAGCAATAAAAAAAACTTGTATGCAATTTAGCATATTGGAATAAATTATAAACGAAAAAGTGTTAGGTGGACCACTAAACTTATTACTTTTGTGCAATTAAGTTATTGGTCGACTACTTTTGTGCAATTAAGTTATTGGTCGACCTTAAAAAATTTGCAATTGAACCATTAAACTAGCAAAATGTTAATAAAAATTAAGAAAAATGATTAACTTAATATCATTTTTACTCCCTCATGTTGCTTTAGTCTTTAGGGAACAATACATTTTGGACCGTGATTAATTGCAAAACTCATTCCATAATAAAATAAGGTTTCATTTCCATTCCTCCTCCGCGTCCCCAACTATTAATAATCATTCTCATTCCACCCTACTACCAAGCATGCAAAATACTTTCACTAAAATTCATATGACTTGATACCTATTTCGATTCTGATTCCCATGTACGAACCAAACACACCCAATATTTTTACACAGAAAAGTTCCATTCATAATATTTTCAATTCCCATGTCCCATCTAGCAACTTTTTTAGCACTACTGACTCTATTACAATATAGCATATGTCTACACATATTTTCTCAACTTATTATGCAAATGTAGCAACCTTATTTTAACTAATATTTTGTTTTAAAGAATATTATTTATTGCCCAAAGAGTAAGTGATAAGTAGAGTGGAGATAAAGCATTCAATTCAGTGCTGGCATGGAATACATACTCTCAATTGTTTTCAACAAATGTACTACATTAATTTGAACATATGCAAAAATGGGCAAATTGTCCAATGTCCATGCAAACTCAATTGTGACAAACACAACACAAATGGGCACACAAATTATTCATGCAAACTCAATTAAAACAAATACAAAATCTGCATAGAGAAACAAACACAACATGGGCAAATTATCCATTTTCTTTGTGTACTAAATTAAAACAAAAAAAAAAAAAAATTGTCTTTCACTTTTTAACTTAAAAATTGAAACAGAGTCAATAATACTTTTAAAAAAAAATCAAATTAGAAATGAAAAGACACAAGGAGTGATTTTTTTTTTTTTTTTGAGAACACACAAGGAGTGAAATATACATATATTAAAACCATGGAATTGCTTACGTTAAGGTTCTTTTGGTTCTAAACATACATGACCCTGTTTGGTAAATAATTAACTTCTCAGTTAATTTTGACCTATTTGACTATTATTACTTGTTTAATTTGGTTAAAAAGTCAATATAAGTGTTTGGTTAAGCTTTTTGTAACTCCAAAATACTAAATTTCAAAAGACTACTAAAAACAACCTTTTCAATTAGCCTTTTGAGAAAAGAAATTATACCAAACAGCTATCAACTAACAGCTAATTTACCAAACACTTTTCTACAATAAGCTAATATTATCAATTAATTATACCTTCTAACCCAATCAGCTAAGAGTCATATACCGAACAAGGCCATGATCTTTTCTCAAAAAAATAATTACGGGGCATTGGAATGAGAGAATTAGAGGAAAATGAATTGTAATTATGTGGAAAAGAATAAAGTGAGAATTCAAAATCCATTGTTTAGTAGACAGGAATAAAATTATTAAAAACTGAAAGCGAAAAAGTGAATAAAGACTAAAATACCGTTGCATAATGATAATAATAATAATAATTAAAGGGCAATACTTTGGAATTCCAATGTCACAAGTTGTGGAATTGCAATTCTTGAGAACCCTAAGAATTGTAATTTAATGATTTGAAGGAATTGCAATTCCGCGAAATTGTAATTTTTTGCAATCAAATAAAAAAAATATAAATTCTATAGAATTAAATAAGAAATGAAATTACAATTTCATCTTATCAAACATCCATTAGAGATTCCAACAACTCAATTAAATAAGGATTTGAATTGTTTTTCCTATTCAACATTGCATTTTACCTCCACTTTATACTTTATTGGACTTATAATGTCCGAAATAAGTTGAATAATGTTTTTTTATGAATCGTTTCGGCCTTTTTTAATTGGGCTTCAACTCATATAAACTCTCTTGGATTCAATGGACTAACAGCATTACCAAATCTGTACTTCGTTGTGCTTTAATTTTATTTTTTTATGACGAGAGAAATCCACACCCATTTTTTGTGATTGTTATGTCATGGGCTTGAGTCTACTTTGCAAGGTGGACCCAGGTCCATGTTCACAATTTTAGTACTCTATGTTTACAATTTTAGAACTTTATGTTTACAGTTTTTGAATTCATATTCACAATGTTTTAACTCTATATTTACAATTACAAAACTCTGTTCAGAATTCTAGAACCTTGGCATTCTATAATCTAATTCAAATTAAATTATAAAATTCAAATATAATAAAATTATATTTAAATTACAATTATAATTATTATTAAATTCAAATATGCATTGCGCTTGGATCAATTAATTAATTAATTCAATAACATAACATAAAATTTAATTGGGCTAATTAAATTAATTCAATTATTATGACATGATTAATTAAATCAGTCCAATAATCAATTTCAAAATTAGGCCCAATAATAATTTCATTTGTCCATTTTTTGGGTTCAAATTTTCTGTGTATGGCATTGTCTCCTTAAGACATTTCCGTTCCAATATAAACACCATAAAATTTCATAGAAATGACAATATTTTTACACAGAAAAGTTCAATTCATAGACGAAAACATTACATTACACATAGCCTAAAACCCACAAACACCACGGTCCAGCGGTACTACATGCCAACTCGAGACACCATACCATACCATGCCAAAGATATTGAAAAGCAAAAACAAAAAATAAATAAATTCAACACTCCACATAACATAAAGACTGCACTTCTACTCACCCACTTTTACTTTTTGACCTGACAATTTAAGGATCCACTATTTTCGTTCAGATCAAGAATTTGAGAGTGAGAATAGGAGTTGAGAGTAGAAAATAGGAGTCCACGCAGTATTATTAACCTGATGACATTTTCTTGCTAAGCAAGTAACCAAAGGGAGGGTGACAAAACGTGCCATTGAGGAGCTCATCCGCCACAGCCTTATACATGGCTTCCGTGAGATGGCCACCGTCCCAATTGATGTACTTGGAAGGGTCCGGGCAAGACTTGGTGTGGGGCGACCCGCACGTCTGGAAGATGTCGAAGTTCAACGGGTCGCCGGTGGCGGAGCCGCAGCAGGCTTTGAAGGGCTCGGCGATGCCGTACTTGGACGGGTTGGAAAGGACGGAGGCGTAGGCGCTCCAGTAGTCGGCGTAGACGATGGTGGCGTGAGGGAAATGGGCGCGGAAGGAGCGGAGGTTGGCTTGGAGGACGGCGTTGTGGGCGCGGCTCTCTTTGTTGACGGTGGCGGCGCAGCCCATGGCGTCGCGGTCGGTGTATAAGTAGAGGTTTGCCGTTAGGCAGCCTAAGGTGGGCAGGCCTTCCACCACCATGTACTTTGCGCCCTTCTTTAGCAATGCCTGTTTGTTTGTTTGTGGGGGGTTAGTTTCTTTGCCATTTCAATTCAAACCAACTTTTATTAATAAGGACTACAACCACAACAATATATACCATCAAGGATAATAAAAACTCTAAAAAGTTCTATATAGGACTTTTTCTTGTCACAATGAGATTGACTACTGGTGCCCTTACACCCGCCCTGACAAGATTATCTATGAGCAAATCACTTACTCAATTGATCAATAGAGGTTAAACTTTTGTTCAAAAATTCTATATAAGACTTGTTTTTTTTTTTAGTGATTGACATTCTTGCTGCTAGATGTATGGAATTTTTGTATATATATATTGAATCATAAATTATGCATGCAAGACAAAATTTGATCTAAAATGGAAGTCCAATAGGCTGGATCCACTAGGAGTCAAACTTGAAACCGTGTGGTTAGCAAGTCAACAGCCTGGTAACCACTGCCTGGGGGTGAACTTGTAAACTCCTATTTACCGCTTAGATGAGATATCAAAATTCAAAGTGCCAAGATGTTTGCAATGGTGCAGTGGTGCATTCAATGACGTGGTGCAGTAGTGTAGTGATGTGATATAGTGATATATATTTACCAAGTCTAAAAAATTAAAATTACTAAAGAAAATAAGAAATGAAACAGTTGCATTTATAAATAATAGAAGAAAATAAATTAGAGCATCCCTAATAAGGGTTCTTTCTTAGTTTCTAGAACTGTAAAAAATTAGAGAGTTTGTTTTTAACAAAGGTGAATGTTGTTTTTTTGCTAAATATTAAAGAAAAAAAAAACCCTAAGATACGCAATTGTGCCTCACAAGCGACCCAACGAGCGTGTGTGTTATATGCGCCCGCTTGAGCGATTAAGAGTGGCCACAAAAAGTGTGATTTTCAGCTTTAAAAGATTAAAAACAGAAATAGCTTGGCTAAAGAATTTTCAATTAAATGGAGTGCAGACATAGAGTCAGAGACTCAACGTGCAGTGGATAAGGAAGCTTCTGGTTTGCAGGATGGGACCAATCTACTCTTAAATTTACAACTACATCTGCTTACTTTGAATTTTGTCGTACGTTGATCAATTAATGATGTCAATAGAAAATTTAGGTACAATCCATTTTTATTTTTCATTTTTTATCTACTTAATCAGATATATAATAAAAACATATGCTCTATTGGTGGTGTGGCGTGTGGGTGTGGGACAATTTGTTTCACTTTTTTTAGGGTGTGCACTGAATAAACATTACTATTGTGTATATAACACACATACTACATAAGAGAATGTTGACAATAATCGAACTTGTAACTTTTGTATATGATAATCATGTTTTACTCACTTGACCGCTCTTTTCGGGATCTTCATTTCTCTTTCATGCAATGGATGAGGGTTATGTGATTAAAATATATGCTAGTGGGAGGATACTTATTAATTGCACTTAATTTAATTACCACCAACTTCATGTCTTCCTGGCTTCTTAGATGCTATACAAAAATTTTACTTTTTATCTCACAATTACTACGATGCTATCATATTTAGTCCTTAAATTAATTTTTAATTTGCTCGTTTTGGTTCTATGGTTTTACTGATATTATTTTTACATTTATTCATTTATTTATTATTTTTTTTAAATTAACATCAAATTTTGAAAGAATACAATATTTTTTTCCAAGAATAGCGCAGCCTCATCTTTTTTGTTAAAAAATATTCATATAAATAATACAATAAATAATAGTTTGATAAACTTTTTTCTTTAATGAAAAATTCATCTTATTGCTAAGGTATGTAGTTTAGTATAGGTTTAGGAAC
>CP025654.1:16823966-16846548 GCA_003576665.1 Ipomoea trifida
ATTGGCTGGAAGTAACAGACGAATCTATTTCAGGTTTTTTCGAACAAATTTTACAGTTGTGATCTATATTGATTTTGACTTGTTTTATATTTCATGCAATTAATTGAGAACAGTTTCTTGGATTGTTGTTGAAAATTTAGTCTGATTGTGTTTGTATTCAAGGTGCTGCATGTGTATCTGTGATTAAGGTTTTTGTATTCGTGTGATGAGTTTCTGCACTTGGTGTTATCACTTTATGTATGTTCTTGTCATCAATTATGTATGTGAATCATTGGAGTAGTGTAAGATGAGTTACATGTATCTTGTGATGAGTTTCTGTATCTAGTGTTTTCATTTTATATACTTTATGGTCATGAATTTTGTATGTTAATTATTTGAATAGTGTAATCATTAAGATGAGTTATACATATCTTGTAATGAGTTTATTATGTGTTTGGTGTTTTGATTTTATGTGCATTTTTGTCACGAATTCTGTATCTAAATCTCAGGGTTTTTTTGTGTAAACACTATGTCCTAGTTTACTAACTGGAAATTTCTCCAGTTTTCTGGAAAATTAGAAAACAAAAAACATGTTTACTGATACAGTTTTCCATTTTGAAAACATGAAATAATTTTTCAATTTTCTAGAAAACTGGCCGGAACACTATTAAAAATTGTTTTCTAAATGGAAAACAGAATCATCTATCATCTATTAAACTAAATGTCACTATAACCACATTCTCACCATTATCTACTTACATATTTATTCATCACTATGATTACATTCATTATCATCTTCCTTTACTTATCATCATCTTCTATATTTTCTACTTGCATTACTTATTTAAACATAACTTATTTGCTTATACTTAAAATTATACATTATTCACATTATCCAAATTAAAAATTGAAATTTATAACACGTTTTATATTTTGATTGAACTCAATTGATTATTGGTTTTGATATTTTTAATTATGTTATATCATATACAAGTTTGGTCCAGATATCGGATATCGAAATTTCACATATATTACTATATTAGAATTCAAAATAAAAATTATATATTATATACATGTCATTCAAATGAATATAGGCTAGCTCAAAAAATATTAATATTATCTAAACTAAATTTTATGTGAACTTAATAGCTTATTGGTTTGGATATATTTTTATTTATGTTATATACAAATATAAATTTGCATTGGTTCGGATATCAAATGTAAAAATCTTACATATATTGTTGGACTTAAAAGTAAAAATTATATTATTCTATTTAAACCAAATATATTTTAAAATATTTTAAATATAAGGTCTAAAAATAACTCAAAATTAAATTATAATAAATCTCAACACATATAAATTTAATAAATAATGATGATATTTTGCTATGAAAATAGAAATTTGCTCCAAACCACTAATTGATAAATTTAATGGATTTATTATTGATTAATGATTGATATCGGCATTGATGGAACTTTCTTACAATTAAGGCAACCCTTAACCCCTAATTGATGATTCATAATATGCCAACTCGATCAATTGATTATTATTCAATCTCAACACGTATATAAATTTAAGGAATAAGGGTCAAATAGGCCACCGAACTACACACGAAACTGCAATTAGGCCATCGAACTAAAAAACAATGCAATTGGGTCCTTGAACTACACAAATTCATGCAAATTAACTCAAAGTGACTTGTTGACTTGATCTTCCGGTTACCAACTTTAAAAATAATATTTTAAAATAATTTTAAATTAATTAATTAATTAAAATTAAAATTTAAAAAAAAACAGGAACAAGTCAATTGGTCTTTTTTTTTAATTTTTAATTTTAATTAATTATTTTATTTAAAATTATTTTAAAATATTATTTTTAAAGTTGGTAACCGGGAAATCAAGTCAAACAAGTCACTTTGGGTTAATTTGCATTGATTTGTGTAGTTCAGGGACCCAATTGCATTGTTTTTGAGTTCAATGGCCTAATTGCAATTTCGTGTGTAGTTCGGTGGCCTATTTGACCCTTATTCCTAAATTTAATAAATCATGATGATATTGTGCTATGAAAACAGAAATTTAATGCCAAGCACCTTGTGCAGGTCATGAGATCGAGCCTAAGTGGAGGCGAATTAACACTTTCTTTTTTACTTCAATAGGTTGAGAAAGTATAGATGAACATATATTACAATGTAATAACGTCAGTTGTATTTATTATTGATTAATGATTGATATGTGGCCAAAGACCTTGTGGTCTAGTGGCACCCAGTGTCCCGGTTTACACTTTCACATGGATGATGGGAGTGGGTTCGAGCCTCGAGCCTCAGTAGAGACCACTCTTAACTCTTTGTGCTTTAGTAGGTTGAGAAAGTAGCTATGAATAGCTACTACATTGTAAAAGAAAAAAAAAATTGATTGATATGTGCATTGATGGAGGCATGGAGCTTTCTTACAATTAAGACAACCCTTAACCCTTAATTGATGATTCATAATATGCCAACTCGATCAAGCCGTTTGGAGTTCGAGCATTGATCGTGCATTCAAGATTGTCCATTACTCCATCTTTACTAATTACTAGGAGGATGGTACTCTACTCCTGCCTGTTTTTGTACACGCCATTGTATTGCCAAAACGGAAAATATATTATATCTGACTCTCAATTTTTACTGTCAACTTTTACACCACACTCAAATTTTGTATGTAAATTTTTTTCTTTAATAATCCATGATAAAAATAACTTATCATTGTTTGTCACATTATTTCTTGCGAGTTGTTCGCTACTTTTTTGGCTAATTTATTTTTATTTATCCTTTTTTTAATAATGTGAAAGGAAAAAAAAAAAATCTCTTAGCATTGCGATGCCCTTAGGCCTTGTTTAGCACCATAGTTAGTTTATCAGCTAATTTTTGCTTGTTTGAACACTATTAACTGTTTGACTTGGTTAAACAACCAATATGAGTGCTTGATTAATAAGTTTTTTGTAACAACTTATTGCTCCAAAACGCTAAAATTCAAAAAAGCTGCTCAAAACAACTTTTTCGATCAATTTTTTGAAAAATAAATTATACCATAAAGGTTATTTTGCATGTAATCAACTATCAACTAATTACCAAACATCTTTCGACAATCAGCTAGTGTTATTAGCTAGTCAAACACGCTAACAGCTATCAACTCACATCTATTTGCCAAACACCCTTCCGTTAAATTGTACTATGAACTTCGTAGTTGTTTCCTGGCCCTTGAGTCATGATACAAAGTTATAATTCTAGGCTTCTAGCTAGTTATTTTAGAGTGGTGCGTCACTAATGGCTCAAAAAGAGAACTTATGATCTTCGCCTTTCACCTATGCCTAGCACAGCAAGAGAGTACAACTTCTTTTTTATGGTAAGTTTACGGGGTCTTTCTCTGTCCGTTTAACGATTCAGATCCACTCACGTTCGCTCCGGGAAGCACAGGAGCTGGCCCAGGGGGAGTCGTCACTTGTGGGAATTGATCCCAGGTTCTCCTGGAATTCTTCCCCACAAAGAGAGCTCACTTGCCACTTGATCTACCTCATTGGGTTTAAGAGAGTACAACTTCATTAGAGCAACCACACGGTCCACTCCAATGAATTTTGGTAATTTTTGGAACAATACAAAAAAGGACATAGTTTTTAATTGATAGGGATGAGATTTTGAGAAAATTTTACTCCTGCAAGATATATATTTTTGTGGGGACCACTGATTAAGGAAGGAAAACAAAGCACTTTGCCTGCATTCGCGTGCTAGAAATGCAGGCGCCCAGCTGGCCATGTCCAATGCACGCGCTTGCTGGCGCATCTGTTGGTTTTTTTTCTTCTTTTCTCTCCCTCTTTTCTCTCCTGTTTCACTTTTAAAAAAAAATTGTGTAAAAATCAAAGTGATAGGATGCCCTTAGGTTATTTAATAAAGTTTACCATATAGAACATCCCATATTCCCATCTATGATTTTTTCACAATTTTTTAAGACAACATGACTTATGTGGAGGACAAAGAAAAGTTAGGTATCTCGTGCAAGAATAGTTTTTTGTAGGATCCGTCAGGGGAGACAAAAGGGAAAAAAGAGGATGGGATGGCGTGTGTGGCTTGCACAGAATGCACCCAGCCGGTCTCGTGCGGCACTCTTTTTTGTTTCTTTTTGTTTTTTCGGACAAAAAATCATTGCTATTATAGATGCTTTTAGTCAGATGGGAGAGTACTCACTTCTACCAAAAAAGATGTACAACTTTATTAAGTAACTTATGTGCATCTTGTTGAGATTTTTGTACTGAAATTATGAACTGTTTTAAATGCTTTACTTGCAATTCACCTAAAGTGTATTTTAGAGAATTTTTAAAATTTCATTATTATTTGAAATGCATACTGAAAATAAAATACATCTATAATACCGTAAAATACACTATCTTTCCCAGGAAAGATCTAGAATGTGATGATTTATTTATTTATTTTTGGGTTGGATAGCAGTAGTTGGTGATTGAGAAAAATGGGATGCATTAAAGTTTGAAACGTTGCAACTACCTACTCTGAAAAATCGGTGCGTTTAATGCATGGTAAAAATACAAGCACAAATCTAGCCCCAAAAACTGCACCAATAACCTCAACGTCTGCACGTACTTGATTGCTGCACCGCAAATTATGACTATACTGATTGTTAATTTTTTCTTTTTTAAATGTAATATTTAGCCTCTCATTTACATTCATATCCACGACTCAATTGCTCAGTTATGATTGTATTTATTTTTTACCCCTCAACTTTGAATGAAATGACGTGTTTTGTACTCGACGTTAAGTTTCCGTTTCGACCTGATAGAAATTAAAACCCAATAACCCTCTATTATTGGACTAGTAAATAGTAAATTCACATATTATTCTCTTTCTTATTTTGTAACCACTTTTGCACTATTCTTTTCCACTTTCCAGCTTACTATTTTAAGATTCTTCAATACCAAAAGCATTTCAATAACTCTCGTATGGTGTGTTAGGAACTTGGGTCTCGTATAAGGAACACGGACTTAGTACAAATAAGGGAACACTTGATCACCGTCTTCAGGTTTGTGAAACATATTATCTTAAAAGTTTTTGACATCTCTTATTAAGTAACAAGGGTAATCAAACCACAACTTTTGAGATACAAGAACATGTCAAATTTCTCAAGTTGCTTTTATGAGAAATTCGCCAAGGGAGTAATTTGAGACTTTTAGTATGCAAAAATTCTTTTGTAAACTTTGCAGTAGCTTAGTCAATAATCCTATATCCTGGCAACATATGAAAATTCTATTTTATATATAATCAAGCATCTCCTCCTCTGTCCTCTTAAAAATCAAAGTAATGAAAGATAAACTTAGGTCTTATATAAGAAACGTGAGACTCAATTTATGAAAGTTACAAAAGTTTTTAGAATTCTTATAATTGAGTCTCACTTATAATTGAACCGCATGTTCTTCCTTCATTACTCTAGTTTTTAAGAGGACAAATCGGGAATGAATCAATAGTTCATTTGCAAGTATGCATTTTAGAATGCTCTAGTATATATTTGAACTTATGGCCTACTAGTTTTATAATTATATTTTAGTCTAATTGTGGACAACTATAATTATACTTTTACTAGTTTTGGGCTTTTGGCCAGTAGTATGGCCTACTACTTTGGTATTATTGTGCTGCACATGGGTTGTTATGCCGTGGACCCAAGTCCAACTTTGGACCTGGGTCTACATTCACATACACTATACTCTACATTCACATACACTATGCTTACATTCACAATTTGTAAACTTCACATGCACACATTACAGGATTATATGTTTAATAACTATATTGCTACTGTTATGCATTCACACATTCAAAACTCTATATTCACAGGTCCTATACTCCACATTCACAACTTGAGAACTCCACATCCACACATTACAGGACTACAAGTTGTTAGAACTTAATTCTATTACAGATTCACATATGCATAACTCTACATTCACGATCTCTATACTCCATATTCACAATTTGAAACCTTCACATTCACACATTTCTGGGCAACTCTACATTCACACAATCATAAATCTACATTCACGATTTCTATACTCTACATTCACACTTTGAAACCTCTACATTCACACATTTTTGGATAACTCTATATTCATCAATATGTTTACTATTTTTTTTTTAAAAAAAAAAAAAGAAGAAGAAGAAAGAAAAGAAAAGAGACAAAAACGACGTAGTTTTGGACCTGGGTCCACAGCATAATTTGCCGCTGCACATGGTTATTTTAATTTGGACTTCTAATTTAAAGGGTCACTTTACACCACAAATTATTCTGTGGGTCCATACACAATTTACGTTTTAAAAATTCACAATTTATATATATACTATGGACACACAATGTTAATATATATGTAATTGATTTCCTTGTTTTAATTTGTATTCGCAAATTCCTTTCAAATACTACAGTCAATTTCAATACTAAAAATACACAATTTAATCTTTTTAAAATTTTGGTACAGCTGTTATGTGTGTTTTGACTTAGAAACACAATTTACATTCTGAAAGTTCACAACTTCAATGCTAAAAATACACAATTCAATGTCTGGTAAGGACCATGGTCCACCTTACAAGGCGGACCCTGGTCCATGGTATAACAACTGAATTTGCACTTTTGGTACAATACATTTATACTATCTATACTATATATAAAAGTAAAATCCTCCTATTTCATTTTCCCGCCGAAACTTTTGTAGTCAATTAATAAAATATTTTATTGGTCAAATAATTAGTAAAGCTTATTTGGTAAGAAAATGTAAAATGGAAATGAATTAATGTCTATTAATTGGTAATATTGTTTCTATATTCACATATTAATGTAATAACATAATACTGTGTAGAAAAAATATATTAATTAGGTAATAACATAAATGGTAATATTATGTATGATATTCTGTAATATAATTGGTAATATTATTATTGTTTGCAAATTCAGCGTTAATATCATAAATTGTAATATTATGTATGTTATTCTATAATATAATTGGTATTTTTTTTTTTTTTTTACGTTTTTATAAATTTTTCTCGAACCCACTCCCATCATCGATGTGAAAATGTAAACCGGGACACCGGGTGTCACTATACCACAAGGTCATTAGCCATACTATTTATATCTATACTATATATAAAAGTAAAATACTCATATTTCATTTCCTGCACAAACTTTTGTTGTCAATTAATTAAATATTTTATTGGTCAAATAATTAATAATGCTTATTTGGTAAGAAAATGTAAAATGAAAATTAACAAATATCTATTAATTGGTAATATTGTTTCTATATTCAAGTATTAACGTAATAACATAATACCGTGTTGAAAAGAATAACTATTAAATAACAAAACTATATAAATGAATAAAGTTCATATCTTCTTTTTATATATGAAAATAATCTAAATATTTCAAATTGTTAGTCCGTGCATCGCACGGGTATCATACTAGTTTAATTAAAACCATTACTATGAATTAACCAAATCTATCTACACTTATAACAAGAGCCAATACTGTTAGACCCCTAACTGGAACTGAAAAAATGTTGGTGTAATAGTTTGTTATAACATATTGTACTTTGTGTTCTTCTTATTGTGCAACCTCCAATTAAATTTCTAATATATCCTAATCATTTATAATTTTACCAAATTCTTTCCGTTAAATATAACGGAAGTTTAACATTAAATTCTTTAGGCAATTTGTTTTTCTATTGCAGTTTTCAAACAAATTGGCAATATTCTATAATACAATTCTGTATAGATTCCTAACTTAAAATTAGAATATTGAACTCTTAATAGGATTCTATAATACAATTTTGTATAGATTCCTAACTAAACCATTATTCTACACAAAACAACAGTATATAAACCCCTCCCCTTCTCACTGGTATTCATCAAAAACTAAACCTAACATATTCTGCAGCACACCATCTACTTGACATTCTATAGATATGATTGTCAAAATATTATCATGCTAATTCTATTATTTGTATTTGTACACATAATGATTGCATTTTTTTTAAAAAAAATCAATGATGGTATATACTCATTAATTAGTATAACTTAAATATCGTTATGTAAATATATCTATTGTATAATTTGTTCATCTATATCTATACTTGTATCTTTGTAAGTAATGTTGTGGTTCTCATTATATTCCTCTATAATCTACACATTTTAGTTACTCCTAACTCCATAAGCTATGATTTTTGAATTTATGTTGTGGTTCACATTATATTATTTCATAACATCCTTTATTAACATATTTTCCATGGCACAATAATATTAGTCATGACAAATGCAGTAAAGTTTGACATTGACATACAAACTGTGGGTTGGAGTTGTACAGTTCATGTCATTAAGAAAAACAAACCAAAAGCCGCTATTGGAACGCCTGAGAAAAAGTATATGCTCATCGTCCTTGAGGATGAAACTGTAAGTAAATTAAATAATAAAAAACTTCTCCCATTATTATTATTATTATTATTATTATTATTATTATTATTATTATTATTATTATTATTATTTTATTTTTATCATTATTAGTACTATTATTATTATGAAGATGCTCTCATTCACCATCAACATCATTGTAAATGTTATATCTAAATGTAAGGAACTCAAGTTCAATCAATAGTGTTCGATAATAACATTAGAATGTATGATATCACTTTACAAACCAATAAATGGTACATCATCTCAAATGTCATTGTCAAGCCTATCCGGACGAACTATAAAGTACTTGATCACAAATACAATTACACATGGATTTTAAATGGTCAGACTGGTGTCCAAACAAGTGACAATGATGACACGCCATTTTCTCCCATGTAAGTGGTTTATTTGTTTCTACTTACTTTAGTTGTAATTTAGCTATTTACAATTTCGTTATGTTTTATTAAAATATATAAGCATCGAGACTACTTCTTTGATTTTTATTAATTTAGGATTTTTGCCTCTCTCATTATTATATGACTAAACTCAACTGACTCCTTTCAATCGTAATATCAAATTGTTTTTTCTTTGATTTTGCAATGTTATATTTGTCATAAAATACTTGGCACTTAGCAGCTATAATAAATTACACTTCTAATCCTATCTTTTGATTCAATTTTATCTTTAAACTATGTTGCTTAACTTCTATTTCTGACATTCTAATCTGCAGGAGGAGGAAGAGAAAGAGGAAGGGAGCAGGCTAGGATGAAGGAGTCTGCAGCTAAGCAGAAGGATGTTGCTTTAGAAGAAATGACAATTCCAACAGCTAGAGAAGCAGAAGAACTGGAGAATGCCAAAAGCTTAGATAAACAAGAGCAGCTTTGTGAGATCAGTCGCGCATTGGCTGTTTTAGCTTCAGCATCTGTGAGTACCTGGCTTGATAATTTAATTATTGTCATATACTGACTAATAACATCTGATTAAGATCTTGACTTGTTTTCCTGCTGATTTTTTAGTCGGTGAGCCAGGAGCGGGAAGAATTCTTGAGACTTGTTAAGAAAGAGGTAGCTTCATCTTTTATCTATTGAGTTTTATTTATTTATTTATTTAAAGTTATTTATTAAAATTACTGGTGTATTAGATATTTTATTATGCATTTGTTTTGGATTTTGTACCACCAATTTTCTTATTAAATTTTATGATTGCTAATTTGGTTTTCCTAAGGAAGAATATTCATCTTTGAGCCTTCTGATTTCCTATGTGATCAAATAATGCACATGTTAGCAGTAAGGTTGTGAATGTTGGGTTGGAATTTGGGGCCTAAAAAACAGGTTTATTTAGTTCCAAGTTTTAGTTTGTCATGTTACTGAAATCTTTTGGTGGTTTACATATCTGATAGAAACTCTTGACTTACTGACACTCAAGACTATCTTTTCATTTCATCAAGATATCTATCTTTATACATTCTCTGTCAATGTACAATTTGATAAACAAAGGGTAGCACTTTGTGATTCTCTAGATTTTAACAGTGTTCCTTCTGCAGATAGATTTGTACAATAGTGTTGTGAACCAAGAGGGAACTGATGGTGAGGAAGAAACCAAGAAGGCCTACAGAGCAGCTAGGGAGGATATTGATGACACTACAGAGACAACTGTAAATGATAAAGTTTCAGCAGCACTCATTAACCGGGTAAGGCTACTAAAAATGTATTGGTTTCTGAATGACTTGCATGGCCAAGTCATGAATTTATACTGAAGTGTGTGAGCATATTATTGTGTTGTATTCTTAATGTACTTCTCAATGTTCACTTTTCAGGTTGATGCCATGCTCCACAAGCTTGAAAAGGAAATTGATGATGTGGATGCAAAAATTGGTGATCGATGGCGGTTGCTTGATAGGTATGCAGAGCTCCTGTGTTCTAAAGACCTGATGGTATCTGTGTATCTAAAACTTGATGGATGCAGACTTATTGTTAGGATCAAGTGCACAATTTTTACTCCTATTGGACTCGAACCTGACTCTGATAGGATCAAACATTTTCCACTATGTCAAAAGCTATAGCCGTAGCAAAGACACAACTCTATTTCCTTATACCGCCAGCAGGGTGCTAGATTTGTCCCTTCAAGCCTCAGCCCAACAATCCCTAGCCACCTGTGCTGGACTTTGCATTCACCAACCTCCGCCCAAACTCATCTATCCAAACTCAGATATTGGCTGAGTTTACTTCATCCATACCTCAATTTAAACTAAAAAATTGTCAGTGTTAAGATAGTATCTATGTATGGATGCCTTTGTTTCATTGGTCATTGGTATGCAACACTAATGAGGTTGCTCTGAGCTTCTTCTTGGGGCTTCATGTGCCCTATGCTTGGTGGTTCTACCTACCATGTCCAACTGGCACACAAAAGAAACACACTAGAGAAAGAAAGTACCTTATAGTGCACCTGTCTATTTGCTAAAGAGGATGTTACAAAACAATATCAAGTAATGGAAGACAGTAGTATTGATTAAACATCCTATTCTAGTATTCATTACATAAATAAATGTGCATCTTGCCTTAGTGTGGCATCTACTAAAGTTTCTAGAAATTGAAACCCTCATTGTCATCTATTTTCATCTCACCTGTCAATCCTTGATAGTTCTATGTGAAGAAGTTCATAGCAGATAAGCAGTTGTGGTCTGTGTGCAGGGATTATGATGGCAAAGTTACTCCTGAGGAAGTTGCTTCAGCTGCTAATTACCTCAAAGACACCTTAGCTAAGGAGGGTATTCAAGAGCTTATCAGCAACCTCTCTAAAGATAGAGGTAAATTCCTGTCATTATAATATTTTTGCTTTTACGCCATTCAATGGCTAATAATTTGATGTGGATGGTTTATTTATTATATCCACGCTGGATAATCATAAGCAACTGTGAGGAAATCAAATTTAATAGAGCTAATACCATTTTTAGTCTTTCAACTCTGTTACATTTTCACTTTTAGTCCTCAATCAACAATTTGATCAAATTTAGTAAATGCCTTTTTTTAATCGACCAAATTTAGTCTACAAAATATTTGAAATGCCCTCTCTTGGACAATCTATTCTTCACATGTGAGGGTATTTGGAACTGCATTTTGTTGGTGAAATTAATTGTAGTTGAGGTACCAAAAGTGGCGTTAATTCAAATCTAATACATAATTACATATTTGATCAAATTTAGTAAATGCTTTTTTTAATCGACCAAATTTAGTCTACAAAATATTTGAAATGCCCTCTCTTGGACAATCTATTCTTCACATGTGAGGGTATTTGGAACTGCATTTTGTTGGTGAAATTAATTGTAGTTGAGGTACCAAAAGTGGCGTTAATTCAAATCTAATACATAATTACATATAAACTCAACTGACTCCTTTCAATCGTAATATCAAATTGTTTTTTCTTTGATTTTGCAATGTTATATTTGTCATAAAATACTTGGCACTTAGCAGCTATAATAAATTACACTTCTAATCCTATCTTTTGATTCAATTTTATCTTTAAACTATGTTGCTTAACTTCTATTTCTGACATTCTAATCTGCAGGAGGAGGAAGAGAAAGAGGAAGGGAGCAGGCTAGGATGAAGGAGTCTGCAGCTAAGCAGAAGGATGTTGCTTTAGAAGAAATGACAATTCCAACAGCTAGAGAAGCAGAAGAACTGGAGAATGCCAAAAGCTTAGATAAACAAGAGCAGCTTTGTGAGATCAGTCGCGCATTGGCTGTTTTAGCTTCAGCATCTGTGAGTACCTGGCTTGATAATTTAATTATTGTCATATACTGACTAATAACATCTGATTAAGATCTTGACTTGTTTTCCTGCTGATTTTTTAGTCGGTGAGCCAGGAGCGGGAAGAATTCTTGAGACTTGTTAAGAAAGAGGTAGCTTCATCTTTTATCTATTGAGTTTTATTTATTTATTTATTTAAAGTTATTTATTAAAATTACTGGTGTATTAGATATTTTATTATGCATTTGTTTTGGATTTTGTACCACCAATTTTCTTATTAAATTTTATGATTGCTAATTTGGTTTTCCTAAGGAAGAATATTCATCTTTGAGCCTTCTGATTTCCTATGTGATCAAATAATGCACATGTTAGCAGTAAGGTTGTGAATGTTGGGTTGGAATTTGGGGCCTAAAAAACAGGTTTATTTAGTTCCAAGTTTTAGTTTGTCATGTTACTGAAATCTTTTGGTGGTTTACATATCTGATAGAAACTCTTGACTTACTGACACTCAAGACTATCTTTTCATTTCATCAAGATATCTATCTTTATACATTCTCTGTCAATGTACAATTTGATAAACAAAGGGTAGCACTTTGTGATTCTCTAGATTTTAACAGTGTTCCTTCTGCAGATAGATTTGTACAATAGTGTTGTGAACCAAGAGGGAACTGATGGTGAGGAAGAAACCAAGAAGGCCTACAGAGCAGCTAGGGAGGATATTGATGACACTACAGAGACAACTGTAAATGATAAAGTTTCAGCAGCACTCATTAACCGGGTAAGGCTACTAAAAATGTATTGGTTTCTGAATGACTTGCATGGCCAAGTCATGAATTTATACTGAAGTGTGTGAGCATATTATTGTGTTGTATTCTTAATGTTACTTCTCAATGTTTCACTTTTCAGGTTGATGCCATGCTCCACAAGCTTGAAAAGGAAATTGATGATGTGGATGCAAAATTGGTGATCGATGGCGGTTGCTTGATAGGTATGCAGAGCTCCTGTGTTCTAAAGACCTGATGGTATCTGTGTATCTAAAACTTGATGGATGCAGACTTATTGTTAGGATCAAGTGCACAATTTTTACTCCTATTGGACTCGAACCTGACTCTGATAGGATCAAACATTTTCCACTATGTCAAAAGCTATAGCCGTAGCAAAGACACAACTCTATTTCCTTATACCGCCAGCAGGGTGCTAGATTTGTCCCTTCAAGCCTCAGCCCAACAATCCCTAGCCACCTAGTGCTGGACTTTGCATTCACCAACCTCCGCCCAAACTCATCTATCCAAACTCAGATATTGGCTGAGTTTACTTCATCCATACCTCAATTTAAACTAAAAAATTGTCAGTGTTAAGATAGTATCTATGTATGGATGCCTTTGTTTCATTGGTCATTGGTATGCAACACTAATGAGGTTGCTCTGAGCTTCTTCTTGGGGCTTCATGTGCCCTATGCTTGGTGGTTCTACCTACCATGTCCAACTGGCACACAAAAGAAACACACTAGAGAAAGAAAGTACCTTATAGTGCACCTGTCTATTTGCTAAAGAGGATGTTACAAAACAATATCAAGTAATGGAAGACAGTAGTATTGATTAAACATCCTATTCTAGTATTCATTACATAAATAAATGTGCATCTTGCCTTAGTGTGGCATCTACTAAAGTTTCTAGAAATTGAAACCCTCATTGTCATCTATTTTCATCTCACCTGTCAATCCTTGATAGTTCTATGTGAAGAAGTTCATAGCAGATAAGCAGTTGTGGTCTGTGTGCAGGGATTATGATGGCAAAGTTACTCCTGAGGAAGTTGCTTCAGCTGCTAATTACCTCAAAGACACCTTAGCTAAGGAGGGTATTCAAGAGCTTATCAGCAACCTCTCTAAAGATAGAGGTAAATTCCTGTCATTATAATATTTTTGCTTTTACGCCATTCAATGGCTAATAATTTGATGTGGATGGTTTATTTATTATATCCACGCTGGATAATCATAAGCAACTGTGAGGAAATCAAATTTAATAGAGCTAATACCATTTTTAGTCTTTCAACTCTGTTACATTTTCACTTTTAGTCCTCAATCAACAATTTGATCAATTTAGTAAATGCCTTTTTTTAATCGACCAAATTTAGTCTACAAAATATTTGAAATGCCCTCTCTTGGACAATCTATTCTTCACATGTGAGGGTATTTGGAACTGCATTTTGTTGGTGAAATTAATTGTAGTTGAGGTACCAAAAGTGGCGTTAATTCAAATCTAATACATAATTACATATAGTGATATTAATTGCAATTTCATTTTCTGGGCTAGTATATTTCAAAGCATGATTTTTTTTCTAATATTTATATTTGATAACAGAAGGAAAAATCCTTGTGGAAGATATTGTCAAATTAGCAAGCAAAACGGGAGATTCTGAAACAAGTGAAGAAGCAAAAGCCTAAGAGGCAAACGTGCTTCGAGTAGGTAACTGGAAATAGAGCTGCCTCAGCTTTTTGTGAATCATGGATGCTTAATATATAGAGCAGAAGTTTAATTTTTTTTATTTTTTGTTTTTATTTTTATTTTTTGTTTTTGGTTTATAAACAATAGAAAATATTGTCAAATTTTACCATTTTGTTGTTGATGCTTTGGCTTTGCCCTTTCTGGCAAGTTTGTATATTGATTATACTATCACCTCTCTCATACCGAACGATATGTTACCTTTTTCAAATTTCAATAAATTTGTGAAAACAATAAAAGGTCGTAGCGAAAATTGCATTATTGGGCATCTTTGAAATTCTCATTTTTAAAATTGTGGATAGTATTGTCATATTTGTTGAAATTTGTATGCCAGTTGACCGTTAACTTCTAATGGATGAACATTTGCATTTTGTAAGATTGGATATAAGATGAAATGTAGGAAAGAAAGGAGGGACCAAGTGTGAAAAAATCAACTTAAGAAAATCCTGTGGAAAAAAACTTAGTTAAAGAAAAAGAGTACAACTATAAGCCTTCCGGAGTTCCGGGCATAATCTTTAGGATTTTGGGGTTCATCTATTTAAGTATCTATTTGTAACCTTCCCCATTGAAATTACTATATCATACTCATGCTTCGTTAAAAACCACACTAGAAAAATCCAATAGAAAAAACCTAGTGAGGAAAAGAGTACATAAATAAATATTTGGATACCAAGATTTACATTTTTGCGTGAATCTTAATAAGGGGAAGAAGATAGAATCATTCCAAATGTGATGAAGTATGAGAAATTACTATTAGGACCTTATTTCTAACCGTCTATTAGAGAAAATTGCCATTTTGGTCTACTGACTATAGGGGTCCTCTTAATTGCAGTCCACGACTTTAAAAATCATTAATTGCATACCCTGACTATTCAATTTTTGTCAATTTTGGTCACTCCGGCCAAATTTCGGGCCAAATGTCGCCGGAAGTTAAAATAATGAGGGTATTTTAGACATTTCACATCTTTCTCTTCTTCTCCGGCGGACCAAGCGGCCATGGATGCCTGTACACACCGTAAATTTTCATCCATCGATTTCACTCCTCCAATCCCTCTTTCCATCCATCAAAATGCTGCACTGAACACCAAACCTTCCAGTTCCCGGTTCCGTTGCCGTTTCTCTCATCTCTCTCCGCCACAACCAGCACCACCGGCAGCAGCAGCGCCGCCACCAGCGATTCGGACGAAAGCCCATCCCCGTCGCATAGACACCACTTCCAAGACCTCCATTCCCACATTCCAAGAACCCCCGTTTCGGGCCCCCAATCCCCCAAGCCCCTAGCGGTTCTCTCGGGCTACGTGGGCGCCGTTTCTTGCATAGCCCTGTGCGGAGAATTCATCCTCAGCGCTTCCCAAGGCCAAGACATCATCGTATGGCAACACCCAAATCTCCGCCAATTCACCAAATTCGGATAGGGAGACGGCTCAGTCAAGGCCCTGTTAACCCTCGGAAACAAAGTCTTCACGGCTCACCAAGACGGCAGAATCCGAGTCTCGAAAGTTTCTAGAAACTCCGAGAATGTTTTCCGCCTGGTCGATTCTCTCCCGACCACAAAAGACTACCTCCGACCAAATTTAAGTTCTGTACAGGCATCCATGTCAACTGTTTTAAATTTAAATAGTTCCAACTTGTTTTTTCTTACATTCTTCAATGGTAAGTTTGAATTCATTTAGATTTTAATTAAATATTATTATAGTTATATTTAGTAATTTATCATTTCTATAATTCTTACTTCAATAATATTAATATGAATTCTACAATTATATATATATACACACACACACACACACATTATTATTTTTTAAAAAATATTAATATTATAAATGAGCAACAACATATATCAATTTATGAAAGTTGTTGAATTGAGATAGTTAAAATCAAGTATTATGTATATCCATATATGAATAGGAATTTATAAAAGATATATCTCTAATTATAAAAAGACTACATTTAAACAAAATTTATTCATTTTCAAAGACAAAAAAAGTTGCAATACAAGTTATACAACGCTGAGTACCCTTAAAATTACAATGGAATATATTCATCACAATGAATTTGAATTTCTTGTGTTAATTTCAGATACATACAACAAAAATTTTACTCGAATATCTATGAAACTTCGAAAACTAAAAAAAAACGCATTATATCTATTTCAAAATGATTTACTAATTGAGTTTAAATATTGGGCACAAGTATTCGTGCAAATATATATATATATATATATATATATATATATATATATATATATATATATATATATATATATATATATATGTATGTTAGTATCCAGTGACCCATATAAATATGCGATCACAACATCCATTAACTGTATTTCTAAATTCATTTTTACTAATGGCCTACTGCTCCTATCCGGTGAGAATTGCAGGAATAATATGATAATGTGAAAGTAAAGAAAGTAAGAGGCAAAATAAAGAGCAAAAGAGAACCAGCCACTTTCCATTACATCTTTCAAATATATATACAATACAATGGATATGTAGGTTACAAAGAATAGAATAAATGTCTCATAAAGAATAATATATAATGTCCATCATCATTAATAATATAATTTGTAACAATGTGCATCTTGTTGAGATTTTTGTATTGAAATTATGAACTGTTTTAATTGCTCTAATTTCAATTCACCTAAAGTGTATTTTAGAGAATTTTTAAAATTTCATTATTCTTTTAAATGCATACTGAAAATAAAATACATCTATAATACCGTAATATCTTTCCAAGGAAAGATTTAGAATGTGATGATTTATTTATTATTTTTGGGTTGGATATCACTCGTTGGTAGTTGAGAAAAATGGGATGCATTAAAGTTTGAAACGTTGCAACTACCTACCCTAAAAAGTGGGTGCGTTTAATGCATGATAAAAATACAAGTACAAATCTAGCCCCAAAAACTGCACCATCCAATAACTTCACCGTCTTCACGTACTTGATTGCTGCACCGCAAATTATGACTATACTGATTGTTAATTTTTAATTTTTTAAAAGGACGTCTTTGAGTTATATTCCTATCTACGACTCAATTCGTTAGTTATAATTGTATTTCTTTTTTACCCCTCAATTATGAGTGAAATGACGTATTTGGTGCCCGGCGTTAAGTTTTCGTTTCAACCCGATGGAAATTAAAACCCAATAACCCTCTTTTATTGGACGGGTAAATAGTAAATTCACATATTATTCTCCTTCTTATATTGTAACCAATTTGCACTATTATTTTCCACTTTCTATCTTCCTATTTCAAGGTTTTTCAATATCAAAAGCATTTCAATATTCGTATGACTTGTTAGGAACATGAGTCTCATATAAGGAACACGAGACTTAGTACAAATAAGGGAACACTTGATCACCGTCTTCAGGTTTGTGAAATACACTATCCTAAAAGTTTTTGATTTCTCTTACTCTAAATAACAACGGTAATCAAACCATAATTTTTGAGATACAAGAACATGTCAAATTTTTCAGGTTGCTTTTATGAGAAATTCACCAAAAGAGTAATTTGAGACTTTTAATATATATATATATATATATATATATATATATATATATATATATATATATATATATATATATATATATATATATATATACTCCCTCTGTCCCATTTTACCTGTTATGTTTACTATTCATTGGTCAAATCAACTCTTTCTTCATTACTTATTTTCTTTAATAATTTTTAATTATTTTTAAATATGATTTTTGTGTTTAATAGTACTTTTAATGTAGTTTCTAAATATATAAATTTTATATACTAATACTAAACTTAATATTATGAAAAATTGAATTAAAAATAACTTCAGTCAAGTCTCGTTAACCGAACCAGACAAACAAAATGGGACGGAGGTAGTATATATCTATTATCAGACATCCCCTCCTCTATCCTTTTAAAAATCAAAGTAATGAAAGATAAACTTGGGTTTTATATAAAGAACTTGAGACTCGGTTATGGAAGTTACAAAGGTATTTAGAATTCTTATAACGGAGTCTCAGGCTCCTTATAATTGAGTCGTAGGTTTTTCTTTCATTATTCTAGTTTTTAAGAAGAGAGGAGGTGAATAAGTAGTTCATTGCAAGTGCATTTTAGAATGTTCTAGTATATATTTGAACAGTTGTTATGTCATGAACTCGTGTCTACCTTACAAGGTGGATCCAAGTCCATATTCACAATTTTAGTACTCTATGTTCATAATTTTAGAACTCTATGTTCATAATTCGAGAAGTACATTTACTTGAATCAATCCTGTATATTGGGGCTTAAAAGACTGACGATTGTACTTTTGCAACATATACATACCATGTACTCATTCCTCACTAGGTATTTTCCATTATTGGGTTTTATATTGTAGTTATAACGAGGCATGGGTATGATATAATAATATTAATGGGAAAAGTTGCAAATAAATACTTAAATAGACAAATCCCAAATCCTGAAGATTATGTCCCGAAGGCTTATGATTGCACTCTTTTTCCCTTAACTAAGTTTTTTCCCACAGAGTTTTCTTAAGTTAAAGGTTTTAATGAGGAAATCAAGAAGGTTGTTGTCTTCAGGGGGAGCAACAACATCTCGGTACACATAAATTATTAGTCCAGAAAATCAACAACTCTTACAGTCCTGAAGATTAAATCTAGAAGATTATGGTTGTATTCTTTTTCCTTAACTAAGTTTTTTTTTTCTCATGATGTTTTCTTAGTGTAAGGTTTTTAATGAGTCAACCAATACAATATATGATTTCTATATATATCATGTACTCTTTTTTTCAACTAGGTTTTTTCCCACGTGATTTTTCTAGTGAAGTTTTTAACGAGACATGAATATATTAAAATATATTGCACATATCTCTTGTACTCTTTTCTTGTGGTCTAGATTTTTCCCACATGATTCTTCTAACAAGTTTTTAATGAGGCAAGATCGTAGTAAAATAATGTCCAAGAGGAGTGTTATAAATAATACCATTAGTGAACATTATTATGTAACGGACATATTTATTTCCCTATTTATGATTTCCGTTATAGATGTATATTATATATATGTATGTACCATATTTGGAAAAAACTTGATGAAATGAAATTGTGGTTCCTTTTATTCTCATCATCACTTTTGTCTACATTTCGGCTTTAGTTTATACTCTAAATTGTAAACAATATACCGGTTAGGAGCTAATGCGCCAAACGTGCACAAGATTTTCAACAATTTTACTAGGGGTGTGATTGAGTGGATGAGAACATCTCTGGACTTGAGCATGGAGCAGTCTTAACGTGTCAACGGATTCAATGAGAAGATTAATTATGTGTCCCACGGTGCACTCTCAAAGTTATATAATGAAATTAACGTGTGTGAAAAATGAAACTAAAAAATAGAATTGAATTCATACAATAACGTATATCGTCAAATAACATTGAAGTGTAATTAAAATAATATGATGTCGTTTTACTTCAAGGTTTACGCTGCTATATGGACCATGGTCCATGATAAAATTTGTTGTGGGGGAGGGGCAAATTATTATGTGGATCATAAGAATGTACATTTTTAATATACTAAAAGTACATTATTTGAGTACTAAAAGTGCATTATTTAAATAATGTACTTTTAGTACTCAAATAATGTACTTCCCCTGAATACAATGTAAATTTTAATATACTAAAAGTACATTATTTGTATACTGAATGTACATTATTTGATGGTATACAAAATAATGTAATTTTTTTTTGAAAATAAATAATGTACTTTCAAATAATATACTTTATGTACATAAATAATACTTTTTATTTATATTCTATGAAAAATACTACATAAACTCCCATTTTTACTTCCATCTTTAAAATTTTTGATGTAAATACTTTTTCTCGGACTCATATGAAGAAAATATTGAATTATTATTTATCTCATCACAAAATAAAAATGATGGAATCGAACTTAGAAATACGTGTGGTAGTAGAACTCATGTTCCACACGGCTGTCCTAGTCTTAATTTGGACGATAATGCTGACATCCTGATATTGGAGTATTTTCCTTCTCTCTGTTTCAATTTGTAAGGATGCTTTTGTTAATTAAATATGCTTCGTTTGGTTTTCCAAAAAAAAAAAAAAAGAAAAAAACAGAAGGGTTAAATAGGATTTATGTACTACAACTGATTGTTCATCCAGTACCATGAACTACAATATAGTCCATCTAGACGTCAAACTTATTATTTTGAAGCAGGCAAACACTCTAACCAATTTGTGACCTGTAATTGCAGGTATTACAGGTCATCTAAAGTTCCGGCCAGTTGGTCACCTTGGCCTTCTCCATTGCCGGAGATGGCGCGACCAAGTTGGTCGCCTTTTGCACGGCAAGAGAATGGCAACTAGCCATCTTTGGTAGAACGCGATCGGTGATAGCAACAGTCAACGATCGCCGGTAGTTGATATTGTGACTATAATTGTCGAAATTTAGTCGGATGTTTGCTGGAGGTTCGCCGGAACTCTAGATAACCTGTAATACCTACCTACAATTACAGGTCACAAATTGGTTAGATGACCTGTAATACCTACAATTACAGGTCACAAATTGATTAGAGGATTTGCTTGCTTGCTTCAAAATAATAAATTTTAAAGTCTAGATGGACTATATTGTAGTTCATGGTGCTAGATGAACAATTAGTTGTAGTACATAGGCCTATTTGACCCTTTTGTTAAAAAAAAAAACAGGTTGGCATGGAATCGCCTTTATTAATTAATAAATGACAAAACCTTTGTCAGGTTGCGTGTCCTTAGGGAAAAACGCTCGCTCACCACTACAACTTTCTACACTAACTTTACCAATTTCCAGAGCTTAATACCCAAATCTCTGAGAACCCAGAAAGCTCAAATGGAAGAAATGGTAAAAATTCCAAGTGAAGAAGAAGTGGGATTCATGAGAGCCATGGGGCTGCAAAGTGGAATAGCAGTGGTGATGGTTTCAAAAGCTGCCATTGAACTTGGGGTGTTTGAGATCATTGCAAAGGGTGGTGAAGGAGCAAAGCTTTCTGCTCAACAAATTGCAGACTGTCTTCCCTGCACACAAAACCCTAATGCACCACTCATGCTGGACAGGATGCTTAAGTTTCTTGCTAACCACTCCATTCTCAGCTGCACACTCACACAGGACGACCATCAGTGTTCATACAGTTTGACACCAATCAGCAACAACTTTGTCCCTAATGAAGATGGGGTGTCTCTTTCTTCCATGATACAATTGATCACTCACAAAGCATTTGTTAATTCCTGGTATCAACTTTTCTCTCATCTTCAATTCCTTCTGTCGTTTGAGACCACAACAAGAAAAATGCACAAAAACAACCGTTTTTGACAAAGTGTTAATCTTTTAGACAACAGTTTGTTCCAAAATCGTTGTTTTTTATACAACACTTTTATCTAAGACAACGATTTTTATCGAACCGTTGTTTTTAGTGTGTTGTTTTCAATAGACAACGATTTTTAATCGTTGTTTTTGATATATAAGACAATGGTTAAAAATCGTTGTTTTTGAGTGTGACTTTTAACAACACTGGTCTCATTAACATTTGGATAGACAACGGTTTTTAATTGTTGTATGTCACAACACACTAATGACAACAGTTCGGTAAAAATCATTGTCTTTTGATATACAAGACAAATGTTAATAAATGTTTTCCTTTGAGCGTGACTTTTAACAACACCGGTTTCAACAACATATTTTTTTACTTAATAGTAACTGATGTCTATAGGCATTTTTTTGGTGGATATTATGAACTACTCCTCTCGTACCATTTTCAGTCTATTAATGAGACTTGATTGGAGTTATTTTAAATTCAATATAATTTTTCATAGCATTTAAGTTTAGTATTAGTATCTAAAATTTATAAATTTAGAAAGT